>CM065140.1:7177500-7777500 GCA_033026305.1 Cirrhinus molitorella
TCTATGAAATGATTTACAATCTCCAGTCCATTTTGAACAACTGTTGTCAAAATAAACTGGTCAGAAGTTATGGGAACACTGCTGTTAGTTGAGATCAAACCACCAGAGAGGATGTCATCTTCAGTCTTTCTGTGTCTATAAGATTACAATTCCCCCACCTTTTTCACAGGGGACTGATGTTTTTTTTTTTCCCCCTCTTTTCCTGCTTTCTCTCTTTGGTCTTTGTGTTTGCGGTGTGCTTGTGTTTGTGATGGGTGGTGTTCAGTGTCTATGGCCCCCCCTCCTCCACCCATGCCTCAGCTCACGCCACAGATCCCGCTCACAGGCTTTGTGGCCAGAGTACAGGAAAACAGTAAGTCTGACGGCCACGTTTCCCAAACGTTTCTCACCCTAGCATGTGGATGTGTTCGTGGTTTGCTGCATGCTGCCCTCATCTCCATTTGTGTCGTAGTAGACTTTATTCATTTCGCAGGTCAAAGAGTACACGCATATTGCCATTGGTCATTCTGTATGATTCAAACAATACCCTACAATAAAGCCTTGCCTAAAAGTGTGTCACACATTTACATAAGTGTGTATTGCTTTATGTAACCCAAAAGAGGCTTAATAGACTGTTTGCAGAAAGATTTCTTGAAAGGTACACATTGTATTTTTTTCTGTTTTGCACATGTTCTACATTCTGGATTACATTGGGATTTAATTTTGGACGTATTCAATGGCAATAAAGCGTGTCTCGTATATAGACTTCCTCTGCATGTGATACTAGACACTGTTTCATTAATTAGTTGGGCTGCATTTGTGTACTGCTGTTTGATTTATACCAAGCAAGCTTCAGGTAGAGCTAAACCACACTGATGCTTCATGGGAATAATTGAATGCTTTTACCTGGCCCAATGTTTTGAATTGGTTGACTCGAATTCTGCTGACAGTGATGTATTTAATACAAGGTCGCATAAACAACGTGACAAAAATGCACTTTGAGTGCACTTTATTTCTTAGAAATAAAGTGATAAAGCCGTCATTGTAGGGTTTGTGGTAACAGAAGCACAAAGTGTTTTTTGCTGCCCTCTCGTGATGCATTCTGGTATCGTGATGAGTTTTTATTGAGGTTGTCTCATAAAGCTGGACTTTTGCCTGAGCACAAAAGCTGATCAGCTTCTTATTCAGGCTAAGAAAAACCCACTCAGAAAGGAAGTGATTGTTTGATCAAGGCAGTTCATATTGGTTTTATGTGGCAGGAGTTTATCTGAAATCTACAATAAAGTGGTGGAAAAAAAAATAGACTTTAAAAAGCTTTTTGTGCAAGGACCTGATGATGTTTACCTTATTAGGGCTGCTTTATATTTCAAAATGTAAATTTCCATTTATGTTTTGTGAGGAAAATGTTAGAAATCAAATTATTATTATTATTATTATTATTATTATTATTATTATTATTATTATTATTATTATTATTATTATGGGTTTGAGCATGTAGTGCTGAAACCCTATTTTTGTTGTTGTTGTTGTTGTTGTTAACAACAACAACAACAACAACAACAACAATAATAATACTACTACTAATATTATTATTATTATTATTATTATTATTATTATTATTATTATTATTATTATTATAAATAATTACATAAACAATTTAATAATTAAACAAAATTGATTGTTTTTTCATCATCTCACTGTACTCAAGCCAAAACAAATTAATTAAATGTTATCTGAAAAATAAATTATTTTACATACTGTTAATTATTATTATTATAATATTTGTAAGCTTTAATGTTATATTTATTTGTAGTTGTGTTGTCATTTTGATTGTTGTTATTATTGTTATTATTATTATTATTATTATTATTATTATTCATTCCATATTACCAGTTGGTTTAATAATTTAACCATTATACATAATTGTTTTTAATCATGAAACTATACTAAAGCCAAAGAAAAAATAATAAATATTTATTTGTGTTATTTTAGTAATATTATACTATTATAATATTTTAAATCTTATAATTAGCTTTTAATTTTCAGTTTTTATATAAAGTATTATTTTTTTGTAGTTTTGTCATTTTTATGAATTTCTTTTATAATAATAAAAATATTATTATTATTATTATTATTATTATTGTTGTTGTTGTTGTTGTTGTTGTTGTTGTTGTTGTTGTTGTTGTTGTTAAAATAATTTCATATAAACAATTGTTTTATTAAATATATTGTTTTTAAATATTATTATTATTATTGGTTTAATAATTTAATTATACATAATAGATTTTTTTATCATGTCGCTGTGCTGAGGTCAAAACAAAAATAACTATTGATGTCAATGTTATTTTAGTATTATTAATATACTAGTATAATATTTTTTTAAATGTAATTATATATATATATATATATATATATATATATATATATATATATATATATATATATATATATATATATATATATATATGTATGTATGTATAGGTGTATATGTGTGTCTCTATATATACACACACACACACACACATTTTTGTAGTTCTGTTGTCAGTTTTATTTGTTTCTTTTATATTATTATTATTATTATTATTATTATTATTATTATTATTATTATTATTATTATTATTATTTACTACTATTAATATTTTAATCTTTAGAATGAACTTAAATTTTTCATTTTGTAATTATTCATAAATAGATTATTATATTTATATTTATATTTATATTTATATTGTTTTCTCCCAGTTATAACTTCAGTAGTGGCCAAGACCATTTCTACTTCATTGAAGTTTGATTTTTCCATCTAGTGTTTCTAATTTAAACATCTTTAGTTAACAGAAATCATTTACATTTTTTTTCCTGCCACAGTTTAGAAAGCAAATTAAAATGTAACTTTTTTTTGGTTTGTTTTGATAAATGTGTTATTTAAAAAACACACTTTTGTGGCCTTCTAGTGTGTAGTGTATACTGTGTAGTATGTAGCATACTGAGGAATGATTGCTGTCTTCTGTATACGTAATTCAACACTGTTCCATTTTAGTGTGGTAAGTTTTAATGTGTGTGAGTACTCCATACATTTACAGTAATCTCCCTAGATCTATAGATGTGTGTGTGTTGTGTGTACTCCAGCAGACATGAGCGTTTCTGCAGTTCATGCATGTGTACTAACCAGTCTGCATGAGCATGTGTGCGCAGTGAGCAGCTGGATCGCATGCCCAGTGCAACTCGCCAACATCTCGCCCGTGATTTTATTGTCTCTGAATCTGATTGTGGTGTTTGCTGGATGTCCAGTTGCAGATACCCCGACTCCTCCCCCTCCTCCTCCTCCTGATGACATTCCCATGTTTGACGAGGCTCCGCCTCCACCGCCGCCTCCACCAGTCGACTATGAAGATGAAGAGGCAGCTGTAGTGCAGTACAGTGACCCCTATGCAGATGGAGACCCTCAGTGGGCCCCCAAGTCCTACATTGAGAAAGGTGAGGATTTAAAAAAAAAAAAAAAAAAACTCTACGGAATACTACTACTATTTTATTTTAAGTAATTTTTATCATAATTTTATTGATATTTTATTATTAAATTTATATTCATTAACATTTATTTTTATATGTATAATTCAATTTTTATTGGTGGTGTTGTGTTGTTATATTTGTTTATATATTTACTTTTATTTATGAACATTTATTCTTAAATTGTATTTATATAGATTTATTCATATTTGTATACACATATATTTATAAATTGTCTTTATTAACATGTAACTGTTTTTATTATTTATTATCATTACTATTTATCTTTTACACACGTGTATACATTTTATTTATTAACTTAACTTTTATATTGTAATTTGAGGTTGTACAATTTTCGTATTAACATTTGTTATATTTATATGTTAAACATATTATTATTACTACTACTACTACTACTAATTATTATTATTATTATTATTATTATTATAATTATTCATTGTTATTATTATTATTATACAATGTATATTATATTTTTGAGATAACAACAATAATAATAATTATAATAATTATTATTATTATTATTATTATTATTATATTCAAGAAAAAAATAACATGTATATTTTTTTAAACAGTTATGTATATTGCATCAAATGTATATTATATTTTTTGAATATTAATAATTATTGTTCTTTTATTAACAATTATTTAAATAATAATATTATTATAATATTGAAGACATTTAATTGATTTAATTAATATTTAATAATTAATTATTATTATTATTATTATTATTATTATTATTTAATGTATTAACATCAGTGTATATTTAAGTATCATGCAAAAATTATTTATTTCTTAATTATTTTTATTATTATTAATGTATTAGAATACATAAATATAATTTTATTAGAATACATATATACATATACATGAACATATATACATACAATTTGTAACTAGTTAACATGTAACTTATATTTAATAAAATAGTTAATAATACATTTATCAATAATGATAATAATAAATGTAATAGTTACATGCTATTAAATAAAATGATATAACCATAATACTAATAAAGTTCTATTATATCTATTATTATTATTATTATTATTATATCTATTATTTCTTAGATTGAAGCAATGTATTTTATTAACATTTTATATTTTAACATCTAATTTTTCTAACAAAATCTATATTGTATTTTTTTTTCATTATTATTTTTATTATTATATTGAAGAAATTTGTTTTATTTATTAACATCTATGTATATTTATTAAAATAATTGTCATTTGTATTACATGGAATGCATATAAATAAATATATATATACTTTTTTGGGGGGGGGGATTATTATTATTATTATTATTATTATTATTATTATTATGTATTAGCATAATTTTTAATTATTTTAGTTATTTATTTATAAAAAAAAAATTATTAGTTGACATATGTAACTTCTTATATTTGTTACAATTATTATTAATAATATATTTATCAGTAATATATCAATAAAAATATAATAGCATATTGTTGTTGCCTTTTATCGCAATATAACTGATATTTCCTATGACTTCCATCTTTGCAGTGGTTGCGATCTACGACTACACCAAGGATAAGGATGATGAACTGACCTTCATGGAAGGAGCCATCATCTACATCATCAAGAAGAACGACGACGGCTGGTTCGAGGGCGTCAGCAACGGCGTCACCGGTCTGTTTCCCGGAAACTACGTGGAGTCCATCATGCACTACGCCGACTGAAGGGACCAGATCTACAAATCATACATACCCTAACAATCAGATCTTGACCACAGGATAGACCGACCGTCAACTAAATGTTTGTTCCTGACAATGAACTTTACTTTGTGAGTTTGTGGTGATGGGTGAACGTGGGCAAAGGGGGATGACCAACTATTCGGAGGAAGTCAGTGTACATAAATCGAAAGTTAGCCTGTGGGTTTCTGTAGTGAATGTCAATCACAGTCAATACAACATGTGAACATGTAAAGTAGACGATTGTCTCTGTTTCTATGACATTTACAACTAAAAGTCGACCATTTATTTGATTTCCTTTACCTCTTTTCTTCATTTCACGTTTGGATGCAAAAACTAATTCATTTTAGTGTTTTATCTCGAAGCACCACATCATTGCCCCAAAGTGTATCAAATTTTTAACGTAAAGCATGCACACAAAATTGAAATATCTATTGTAACCTAAACGTTAAATTCCATTCTGCTTTCGTCTTTGTATTATTTACAGTACACTTTTTTTTTAATATAGGCATTTGTAGACTTATTTTTATGCTCTAATTTTTTAGTTTAATATTGATTATAAAAATCTTGTTTTTTTTTTTTATTTGGGTATTGAATGCAAAGCACAGAACTTTTTAGTTTTTTCCCACCTTGAAGACTCAACAGTCTCTCCCTCCATTATTTTTTTTTCCCCAAGTATTTGCTACAATGAACAAACATGAATTCTATGTAGATAGCTTTAATATTTAGTCTGTAAAGTAAGTATCTAAAGGTCTCTAATCAATACAAATCACAATTTTTACAATGCTGGACTTTTTTTTTTTTTTTTTTTGTCAAATTGAACAATGAACTGAGGAGTATCAGAATCATAGTCTTAAAATCTAACCTGGTTTAGTTACTCAACTCAGGTCTGGCATTAGTTCCTCCTTTTTTAATTTTCTGTTTCCATTTTTCCAGAGCTGTTTTAGGAGTCATACTGTCTGAAAACTGATTACAGAGATTTCATTAATCTACGTCTGACCGCTGTCAGCCATTTCAGGTGTTTAAAGCGAATGCCTTGAGACTTTTTTTGTCATAATGAAACATTTGAAGTGTTCCAACTGAATTCCATTCAGCGCAGGATTTGTATTTATAATATGTTAATTGAAATTTAATTGTACAGTCTTTTATAATAAATCATTCTATGTAAATTGTGTGTCTGTTAATTTACCTTTTTTTTTTGGCCATGTTGCCTTTTTTTAGGCAGTTTATTATACACCAGACATAAACCAAATAAAAAAATATATTAATATAAATTTTTTTAATGTAATTTATTATCATTCAAACATTTAGGAATGTACTAAATAATTGCTAGATTCAAATAAATTATTTGTAAACTATTTTAATGCATATAATTGATAAATATAGTTGATAAAATAGATGTATCCTTCAGTTTTATGAAATTTATGGTCATAAAATTTAAAATAAATTATTCTAATTAAAAATAGGAATCGTGAAACAGCCTCATGTTATTCATTTTAATAAGCTACAATTAAAAAAAAAAAAAGTGTATATATAGATACTGTTTTTGAGTAAAGTTTTATCCGGGCCATCTTATTTGCTAATAATAATAATTATCATCATCATTATTAAAAGACATTTAGGGATATACTAAATTAATTACTAGATTAAAAAATTATGCCATTTTGAATGCGTAATAAAACATTTATGGATGTACTAAAATTACTAGATTTTTTTTATGGATAATACAAATAATAAACTTATTAAAACATTTAGATGTGTACTAAATGAATTACTAGACTGAATTTTTTATGTATAACAATGCATGTTGTTATTAATAAAACATTTAAAACGTATTTAATGAATTATTCGATTTAAATTATTTTAATGACATCTTTAATGCATAATAATAATACTAAAACATTTAGGGATGTACTTAATGAATTACAAGATTTAAATGATTTTAATGACATTTTAATGCATAAAAATAAAACATTTAGTGATGTACTAAATTAATTACTAGGTTGAAATAAAATATTTTAATGCATAATAGATTTTAATGATATTTTTAATGCATATTATTATATTATTAAAAAAAATAATGTACTAAATGTATTACTAGATTGAAATAAAAGATTGTTAATGTATATTATGATTTTAATGACATTTTTGATGCATATTATTATAAAAATAAATGGTGTACTAAATGTATTACTAGATTGAAATAAAAGATTTTTAATGCATTTAGGGATGTACTAATGCATTACTAGACTGAAATGATTTTTAATGACGTTTTAATGCATAAACATTATAAAACATTCAGGGATGTAATAAATTAATTACTAGATTGAAATTTTTTAATGACATTTTTAAAGCTTAAATTTCATAAAAATTGAAGGATAAATTTAGTTTTGGTTGCAAATACAACCGTTATTGTTATTAGTATTATTAATATCATAATATCAGACATTATTATTATGCATTAAAATGTCGTTAAAATATTTTATTTCAATCTAGTAATCCATTTAGTACATCCCTAAATGATTACATTTTGATAAGTCATAATTGTATTAAATATATATTATATATATATATAAGCACTGTTGAAAAAAGTTTGATCACTGCCATCTTATTTGCTAGAATTAAACTGCAGTTAATTTCTTACATAACTATTAATAATAATAATAATAAAAACGTACTAAATAAATTACAAGATTTAAATTTTTTTTTTTTATTTTGTTTCATTTAATTATTAAAATGTTACATACATTTCAGTATTAATATTAAATATTTTATGGAATCTTCCTTTTTCCCCAAGATTTGTATAAAAAAAAATATATAAAATTATATATATATATATATATATATATATATATATATATATATATAATTTTATATATATATATATTTTTTTTTTTAATGTCACATACATTTCAGTGTCATATTCAATATTTTATGGAATGTTCCTTTTTTCCCCAGTAGAGACAAGATGGGAAAATAAGAGTCAAACAGGATGTTTACTTTAAAAAATACCTTATTTAATTTCGTAATTAGCCAGTGAGGTTTAAGGCCTTGGTTGTTATTAAGCACTTGATGCAAAAGTACACATTAACAAGAACATCTCAGACAAAGACGTTTGGCCTTTCATAGTGTGGACGGATGTTTAAGTGAGCATCTGTAACAGATCCACATGAACACACACTTGACAGTAGCACCTCCATCTGTGCTACACCTGGAATTACAATGATTTCACAGAGTTTCTCCTTCCATACCAGTGAAGCACCTCACGTTGAGGTTAACGGAGTTGAGGGCTCTGCGATTACAGTACGGTAAAGCATACAGTGACAATAATGTAAATGTAATTCTTTGATCTCTGAAGCCCGGCATGTGTCTCTTTCTCTCTCTGTCTCACAGCAGAGCTCTGCAGAGGTGTAGCTGCCTGAGTGTGGAGCACTGCGTCCAGGCTCACTTGTCCCTGCGCAGCACCAGCTCGGTCAGTTGGATGAGCGCGTCTCGCTCTGTTGACGGCTGCAGACGGCTGATCTGCCGAATGGCCTCTTGGCAGTAATGTTGGGCGAGGTAGTTAGTCTGTTCCACACCATCACTCTGCATGTGAACATGGAAAACAACATGAGTGAGGCTGCTGTTCAAAGCTAGCTGTGATGCTACTTTTATAGTCTAACTGGATGAATCACAGGAAACTTCAAAACCATGTCATAAGAGCTAGGAGTGACGCTTACAGTTGAAGTCAAAAGTTTACATACACCTTGCAGAATCTGCAAAATGTTATTTTACCAAAATTAAAGGGAACATATAAAATGCATGCTGTTTTAATTAGTACTGACCTGAATAAGATATTTCACAGAAAATGTTTTACATTTTATGTTAAAATATAGTGCACAAGAGAAATAGCCTAAACAGCATTTTTTTACATTTAGTACTATCCTTCAGAATCTACAGAAGATACTTACAAAAATATCAGCACCCTTGCAATTCTGTCAGAAAATGCAACTCTTCTCTCAGAAAATTGTTGCAGTTGAAAATGTTTTGGTACTCACATGCAGGGCTCTATGCTTACTTTTTTTTTTTAGGAGTACTTGTGCTCCTAACTTAAAAAAATTTAGGAGCAGTCAAAAATTTAGGAGCACCATCTAATCAACAATAAAAAAAATCTGATGAAAAATTAGTTTTCTAATTAAAGATTTTCAGGGGCATTTTGTTTTTACCTTTATAATGGCATTTTTTATTAAAAGTATGTCATTTTTATGTTAAATTTATTTATATATATATATATATATATATATATATATATATATATACATACAGGTCCTTCTCAAAAAATTAGCATATTGTGATATAGTTCATTATTTTCTGTAATGTACTGATAAACATTAGACTTTCATATATTTTAGATTCATTACACACAACTGAAGTAGTTCAAGCCTTTTTTTTGTTTTAATATTGATGATTTTGGCATACAGCTCATGAAAACCCAAAATTCCTATCTCAAAAAATTAGCATATTTCATCCGACCAATAAAAGAAAAGTGTTTTTAATACAAAAAAAGTCAACCTTCAAATAATTACGTTCAGTTATGCACTCAATACTTGGTCGGGAATCCTTTTGCAGAAATGACTGCTTCAATGCGGCGTGGCATGGAGGCAATCAGCCTGTGGCACTGCTGAGGTGTTATGGAGGCCCAGGATGCTTCGATAGCGGCCTTAAGCTCATCCAGAGTGTTGGGTCTTGCGTCTCTCAACTTTCTCTTCACAATATCCCACAGATTCTCTATGGGGTTCAGGTCAGGAGAGTTGGCAGGCCAATTGAGCACAGTAATACCATGGTCAGTAAACCATTTACCAGTGGTTTTGGCACTGTGAGCAGGTGCCAGGTCGTGCTGAAAAATGAAATCTTCATCTCCATAAAGCTTTTCAGCAGATGGAAGCATGAAGTGCTCCAAAATCTCCTGATAGCTAGCTGCATTGACCCTGCCCTTGATAAAACACAGTGGACCAACACCAGCAGCTGACATGGCACCCCAGACCATCACTGACTGTGGGTACTTGACACTGGACTTCAGGCATTTTGGCATTTCCCTCTCCCCAGTCTTCCTCCAGACTCTAGCACCTTGATTTCCGAATGACATGCAAAATTTGCTTTCATCCGAAAAAAGTACTTTGGACCACTGAGCAACAGTCCAGTGCTGCTTCTCTGTAGCCCAGGTCAGGCGCTTCTGCCGCTGTTTCTGGTTCAAAAGTGGCTTGACCTGGGGAATGCGGCACCTGTAGCCCATTTCCTGCACACGCCTGTACACGGTGGCTCTGGATGTTTCTACTCCAGACTCAGTCCACTGCTTCCGCAGGTCCCCCTCTCGTTGTGCAGCGTTTTCTGCCACACTTTTTCCTTCCCACAGACTTCCCACTGAGGTGCCTTGATACAGCACTCTGGGAACAGCCCATTCGTTCAGAAATTTCTTTCTGTGTCTTACCCTCTTGCTTGAGGGTGTCAATGATGGCCTTCTGGACAGCAGTCAGGTCGGCAGTCTTACCCATGATTGCAGTTTTGAGTAATGAACCAGGCTGGGAGTTTTTAAAAGCCTCAGGAATCTTTTGCAGGTATTTAGAGTTAATTAGTTGATTCAGATGATTAGGTTAATAGCTCGTTTAGAGAACCTTTTCATGATATGCTAATTTTTTGAGATAGGAATTTTGGGTTTTCATGAGCTGTATGCCAAAATCATCAATATTAAAACAAAAAAAAGGCTTGAACTACTTCAGTTGTGTGTAATGAATCTAAAATATATGAAAGTCTAATGTTTATCAGTACATTACAGAAAATAATGAACTTTATCACAATATGCTAATTTTTTGAGAAGGACCTGTATATATATATATATATATATATATATATATATATATATATAATCTTTATATGTCTAACTAAAACTGCAAAATCAGAACAAGTAGAATAAGCATAAGTTATCAATCAAATTAAATCACTATTAACTAAATTTATTTGTACTACAGAGGTGGCACAGAAGAACACAAAAGTGGATTGTAGGTGTTTTCATATGCTTCATGTGGTTCAGAAGTGGCATGAGGGCAATCAAATTAATGTTGAGATTAATGTTTTTAATATACCATTTTGAATACAAAATGATTTAAATAACTAAAAAAAAGATACTATAAAAATGAAACTACAACTGCCGGTAGGGGGCGGTAAGTCACTGATTTAATTACTGAATCATATTCATTTGATTCGTTCGAACAGCCGATTTATTCAGAAATGACGAAAGTGACTGTCTTTATGAATGGAAATCATATGTGGATAATTTTGACGACGAAATAGGCCAAATCGGGCAATGGTGTTAGACAACAGTCAATGTAAGTCACTTAATATTAACTTATTGTGTATTTTCTGTTGCATTAAATAATATTTAATTTATAAACTCGCTTAAAAATCATTAAAAGCTGTCACTCGTCTTAGTTCATCGCAATCTTACAAAGTTTCATGATAATCAACGAATTTCTCTAACGTTACACTGCACAATGAATCTCTTATTTACACTCTCTCTACCTTTTGTTTATGAAAGGATTCGTCAGATATATCCGTTATACATTACTCAACGCTTCAAAAACACGTAGAAACCTTAGTGCAAACACAAATATGCTGATCGGGTCAGACGCACATGGTGCTCCTAAATATTTTTTCATAGTGGCACGCAGTAGTTTTCAGTCGCAAATGCGAGTAAAATGGTCGCACCTTAGAACTCTGACATGTATATTTTTTATGCTCACATTAAAACAACAGCAAAAAAAAAAAAAAAAAAAAACTAAAAAGAAAAGTCAAATCTGTTATAATTCCACACAGAACCCAAAAAAAATGCACTGGACAAAATTATTGGCACCCTTAACCAAATATTGAAATGAATGGTGCTACCAAATATTAATTTGGTAGCACCCCCTTTGGAAAAAATAACTGAAATCAGTCACTTCCTGTAACCATGAATGAGTTTCTTACACCTCTCTACTGGAATTTTAGACAACTCTTCTTTTGCAAACTGCTTCAGGTCATTCAGATTTGAAGGACGCCTTCTTCCAACTGCTGTTTTTTTTTTTTTTTTGCATTTACAGAAAATAACCTAATGTTTCGCTAGATAAGACCCTTCTTCCTCGGCTGGGATCGTTTAGAGCCCTTTAAAGCTGCATTTAAACTGCATTTTGTAAGTTCAAACTCGGGGGCACCATAGAAGACCATTATATGGAGAGAAATCCTGAAATGTTTTCCTCAAAAAACATAATTTCTTCATGACTAAAGAAAGAAAGACATGAACATCTTGGATGACACGGGGGTGAGTACATTATCTGTACATTTTTTTTCTGAAAGTGACCTGTTGTATAAAATCAATATCACATCGTAGTCATGCTGTTTTTGTAGGAAAAACTGCACTCTTCGTGTGATGTTGATTAACTATATGAAATTATATAAATATATACATGTTCTGCCCCTCATATCTTGAATTATGTAATCATTCTAAAATGCATTTTAATAGACTGAATCATGCAGTGAAAAAAGCACTCTTAATGCATACTACACTTTATTGCATAATGTAATGTTATGCGTGCTCTCTGTAGGTGTTTTTTTTTTTTTTTTGGAATATAATCGATAATGTCAAATCGCACATTGTTAAAACAACAATTACGACATTAATACAAAAAAAACAACAACATGCATTTTGTATGATCCCTCTTATTTTGCTAATTAACATTTTGCAGATTCTGTAAGGTGTATGTAAACTTTTGACTTCAACTGTGTACATATAAAATAATGGAATATGTTATCTATTGATTTTAAACATGTAAATGTAAATAAATCACTTTTTTATTAAAAAAAACACTGACAAATGAATCAATCAAATTAAATCACTGACAAAAAATACAATTATTTAAAACTTTTTCATGTTTTAAAATGTAGTTACTAATCAAATATTTTTTTATTAAAAATTTTATTTAATGATTTAATAATTTAATGTTAAGGTAATCATTTAATGTTATGTTTTAGAATTAAATTAAACAAATAAAATAGTAATAGAACCTAATTTAAAAAAAAAAAAAAAAAAAAAAATTAAATAAACTGTCATTTTTTTTTTTTCCTTTATGTTAACAAGAATGAGTTGGCAAAATCAAAATAAATAGCATTTCTTAGCATTTTTGGTATGTGATGAAATATGGAGAAAGTATTGTAATTCTTCTCACCTTCAGGACATATTGCCAGGCCCGATCCACATCTCCATCAGAGCTGAAGCGTCTCATTATCATTGCATGCAGCTCAGGAAACTAAAGAGTGAAATATGGAGAAAATATTGTCAGTAACACTTTATTTTAAGGTGTCCTTGTTACATATAATTTAATTATGTGTAATTACATGCAAATAACCCTAATCCTAACCAAACAGTAAGTACATGAGATTAATTAATATTACTCAGTACTTAAAAGTATACTTACACTGTAATAATAACACCTTAAAAAAATAGTGTAACCGAAAAAATATAACTACAGACTGTTACAGTTAAGTTTATAGCTGTAATGAACCAAGAAGTGACTTTATATTATGAGAGCACAGATGTGTTCAGCGGTCATACCTGTTGACAAGCGAACAGAACGGGACCGGTGGCCAGACCCAGTTTGAGATCGGCAGCTGACGGCTTCCCCAGGCGGTTTGCACAGGAAGTGAAGTCCAGAATGTCATCCACAAGCTGAAAAACACAATACAATTATATTTTTACATTACAGTTCTTACATCATAATTTAAGACAAAACACTGTGAATTTTAATAACCATTTGGCGTGAACTAATTCTGATAATTAAAGAGTTGTGGACTCGAGTCGCATAACTTGAGACTCGACTCGGATTCGATTCACAAATTTGATGACTTTTGACTTGACTCGACATAATCAAAGAAGACTTGAGACTCGACTTAGACGTTGACAGCAATGACTCAAGACTTGCTTTGGACTTGAAGCCTGTGACTCAGCAAGTCTTTATGGCTATATCTTCTAAAAAAAAAAAACAAGAGAGTTCTGATCGATATAGGCTGGTTATTGAAACGTATGATTACAATGGTATGATTAGCGCAACTTGTGGCACTGAGCCAGAGAGGGACTCGCTAAGTGAGCGCTTGTATTGTTTTTATCCACATAATTAGGTTGACCATATGTCCTCTTTTAGGACTTAAAAAATGCGTCTGGCTGGGATTCCTAAATCGCCAAAAATGTCCGGGATTTGGCTTTTGCTTTCTACAGTCTCCATTCATTGTGTGCGTTTTTGTATTTAAGCCTTGCGCAAGCATATTAATTATCATTTTCATGCATCACAGAGTCGCTATCAATGTGTAGAGTATTTAAATCGCTTTGAATGCAGCTCATGTTGGATGTAGGGTTGCCAAATCCACATTTTTTCCACAGAATTGGGCTGATTTTAAACTGTTGCGGCGGGTTGATTTTCTCATGTGGGTTAAAAGCTTGAAATATAGTATAAATTCCATTTGACTGAAATGCTTGTATTGAAACATTTTACATTCTACCTGTGATAAAACTGTTGTAGATATTAGTTTTGTGAAGGATGGCCACTGTGGTAGGAAGCTTTTTAGCTGTGTTTATGATCAATCTGCATAGCAGTAACTGTAAAATATGTAGTTTTGGTATGGAAATGACATATTTTGATACCAAAACTAGGACCTCAACTGATTCAATTGATTGATTCAAATCACTGAATCATAAACAAATGAAACAGTGGACATAAAATAAATAATTCATTCAATTAGGCCTATATTTGTTCACAAACAATGATTAATTCCTCAATGAAACACCACTAATTATTGTATCTTTGCAATTATTCTTACTATAGACTGTAGTAAGTAACACAGAGACACTAATTTGGGAAATAGCACTAATGACTTGTTTAGGACTTGAAGCTTAAAGTTGAGGACTTGCAACTTGACTTGGACTTGCCCGTCTTCATTTGGGACTTGACTTGCGACTTGTCTGTCTTGACTTGAGACTTAATTGCAAAGACTTGAGACTAATTTATGACTTGCAAAACAATGACTTGGTCCCAAATCTGGTATGAGTCCATTTAATGTTGCTAATGAAGAAACAACACACTGATGCACTACCTAAAAGCAAATCTCCACTGCTCTGGTTGTTACAGTTCATTAATAATTAACAATAATCATTTCCTACTTTTGTAAGTGCCAATAAAACAGCAATCATTAGCTTTGTGATAAGAGACCACAGCAACAGCCAGAATTTTATGATACAGTATATCAAACAGTTACATCTCAAACAGCGCACAAGTATTTTTTGATTTTTATTACATTTTTTTTTTGGTCTTACTGCAGATAAACAGCCACATACAAAACTGTCAAAATACACATCTTGGCGAGCATTCACATATATAAACAGTCCTATGTCACAATTATGTCTTAAATGAAAGCAAACGGTTGAGAAAAAAAAAATCATGTGTGTCAGTATATTGTAGCAGGCATTTAGTGTTAAAGTGAAAGCAGTGTAATGCTCGCCTGCATCCTTGATGTTAATCAGAAAACAAAAGGGGAAAAAATATATCATTATGCTATTCACTAAATAACTTTTGTATCTTGAATTGTGAGGTTTTGTCTGCTTTTTTAAATACACATTTTAAATGCCAACTGTCAAAATGTTTTTGTTTTGTTTTGTCATATCGTTTATCTTCTCTGTACTTCACCACAAATGAAAAGAGAGGTGTTTTTTTGTTTGTTTGTTTTTTGCTTAAAATAAAGCCTTGTTCAGAAAATGAAGGGAAAAATCTAATTAAGGTTATGCAAAAAAAAAAAGTTGTATTATAAAAATATTAGGTACACAGCAAAATAATGAGTAAATATTTATAGGTATACATCTGTATATAATATTTCTTCCACTGCCTTAATGTTTTTATAAAAATAATTGTATTAGAATAGTAATGGCAAATTGCTTGCCATTACTTATTTATACTGCAAAGATAATGCAGTGTTATTTTACATTTATTTATTTTACATTTTTACTCAGTTTCTGCATAATATTAATACTAAAACGTACCTGATTAAAAAAAAAAACTTTTTATTTCAATTTTTTTTTTAGCACTGTTTATTTCATTTGTATCTTTGTATTCTATTATATTTACTTGTGCTACTGCTTGTAATTTGTTATTTTATTACTGACTTTTTGCTTGCCTTTTGTAGTTAAAATAAGTTCACATTTTGAAATCAAGTTTCCTCAAGCAAACAAAATTACATTACATCTGTACACTTTCTGTATCTTCCTAACAATATAAATATAAATCAAGACCTAACTATAGAAATTGTAAAAACTATATTATGTTGAAAACAACATATGGAAACATTTAGGTGAGATGGACTGCAATTTGTAAAAAAAAAAAAAGAAAAGAAAACGCCTCACATTTTTTATATAAATACTTACCAGTCAAAAGTTTTTGAACAATAAGATTTTTAATGTTTTTCTTTTTTTTTTTAAAGTCGTCTCTTCTGCTCATCAAGCCTGCATTTATTTGATCCAAAGTACAGCAAAAATAGTACAATTTTGAAATATCTGTACCATTTAAAATAACTTTTCTATTTGAATAGATTTTCAAATATAATTTATTCCAGTGATTTCAAAGCTGAATTTAGCATAATTACTCCAGTCACAAGATCCTTCAGAAAATATTCTAATATTCAGGGTTGCTGCTCAAAAAACATTATGTTGAAAACAGCTGAATAACTTAATTTTTCAGGTTTCTTTGAATAGAAACTTCCAAAGAAAAGCATCTATCGTTGTATTATAAAGCGTTATAAATGTCTTATAGTGCACAAAATTTCACAACTCCCACAAGCGGTTCTATGGGCTGCTATAGACTCAGTGGCGGAAGAAGAAGAAGACGACGACCAACGGATACAATAGGTGCCTCCGCACCTTCAGGGCTTGGCCCCTAATAATGTTTCTTACAGCAAATCAGCATATTACAATGATTTCTGAAGGATCATGTGACACTGAAGTAAGCAGAAGAGAATTCTTTAAAAAACATTAAAATAACATAGATATACATTATGCTACACCAGCTGGTTTAAGTCAGGTTATTATGCTATTGGGGCAGCCGTGGCCTAATGGTTAGGGAGTCGGACTTGTAATCAAAAGGTTGCAGGTTCGCGGGTGTATGTTCACGGTGTGTGTGTGTGTTCACTACTGTGTGTGTGCACTTGGATGGGTTAAATGCAGAGCACAAATTCCGAGTATGGGTCACCATACTTGGCCACACGTCACATCACTTTCACTTTCACTATTTCTGTTTTGTTCAGTAAAGCAAGTTGGAATAAATGCGTGCTTCATATACATGAATTACAATAAAAAGTAACAAGTAAAACATTTAATGATGGTATTTAAAAAAACAGAATAATAATCAAATTATTATAATATACACAGACAGATAAATAATAGAAATGACCATATTTAATATAAAATTCAAGGGGAATTATTCACACATAAATTGAAAAATTACCTGGAATGCAATGCCAACGTTTCGTCCATACTGATAGGCGATCTCATGTACCTCAGGATCAGAATTGACCAAAATTGACACCTACAATTCAAATGAAATAACACTGGCGTTTAACTCCTTTTCTAGCTCTGAACTTCATCTTATTATTAAGACAGAACGTACATACTGCTTTACAACTGTTAGCAATGAGACTCGCAGTCTTCTTAAAGGTTTTCTCAAGGTAGTGCTTGAATCTTTCGTTTTCATTCTCTTTAGACCCCAGCTGCATGAATTCACCTGGAATTTACCAACAAAAAAATAAATAAAAGTTCCAGTTTATAAAAAAACAGGTATCATAAATCAAATCCAGACTGATTTACCTCGCACAAGGTCTTCTGTGACTTGCGACAGCACAGACACCACAGTATTGTTCCCAATACGTGCTAATGCCATGGATGCCGCTGATAGAATGAAATCTCCAGCCAGGATAGCCTAACAGTTCCAGATGGAAAATAAGTATTGTTGCTTATTTTCATATAACTAATAACATTCATTAGTTCCCAACTGATTTTCCTTCAGATTTTACACTGAACATCAACAGAGTTTCTGAAGGTTTAAAGAAAGCAAATTTTAAAATGACCCTTTTAAGACCAAGTACAGAAACTCTCAAAAGATCCACTCACGTTTCTCTCTCCCCAGACTTTATTAATGGTGTTTTTCCCACGTCTTGTGTCCGAATCATCAATAACGTCATCGTGCACCAGGCTGGCAGTGTGGATCATCTCAGAGATCATAGCGATAGAGCGTTGCGCCGGCAGAAGAACCCTGAAGACATCAGATGTGCTTTATAAACACTGACTGATGCATCACATTATGAATACATGCACACACAGTGCTAAAGTGCTTTCTCACCCCGCTTTATTGCTGTGGACATTACAAGCTCGAGCCATCAGGATAACAATCATGGGTCGAAAGGCTTTTCCCTTCCCATCAAAATAATAATCACACAGCGCTTTAAGTTCTGCTTTAGAGACGAGGAGCTGCTGAAACGGGAAGTTCAAAAGGTCAGTTTCAGTGTTTTGCTTTTAAAAAGGCATACAATGGTAGACATCTTTACATTAGAAAAGTGTTCCAGGTGTACCTTTTTTATGTCTTCATATAAATTTTGCAAGTCCTTTTGTGCTAGTGAGAAAGGATCTTTTAACTTTGCATCACTGCGTATACTGCAACAGACCTGTGGTGTTGTGTACAGACATCTATTCCTGTGCCTGAAACACAAACATGTAAATGCATTTTATTGAACAGCAAAAAAAAGATGTATTTGTTAATAATAATAATAATATTAATACTATATATATATATATATATATACACATAAGAAAAAAAATTAACTTATTGAAAAGTATGAATGTATGCATAAAAGAGATCAGGGCCAGCTGGTATGCTATCTTTGTATCTTTTAAAAATATTTTTTATTAATAAAAAATACTGTCATAATTTTTTTTTTTAAATACACTACCAGTCAAGGTTTTTTTTTTTTAAAAGACATCTCTTCTGCTTACCAAGCCTGCATTTATTTGATCCAAAGTACAGCAAAAACAGTAATTTTTGTAAATATATTTTTACTATTTAAAGTAACTGTTTTATATTTGAATAGATTTTAAAACGTAATTTATTGCTGTGATTTCAAAGCTGATTTTTAGCATCATTACTCCAGTCACATGATCCTTTGGAAATCATTCTAATATTCTGATTTGTTGCTCAAAAACATTTTATTTATTATTATTATTATTATTATAATTATTATTGTCACTATTATTATATTGAAAACAGCAAAGGAGAACTTTTATCAGGTTTCTTTGATTAATAAATGTCTTTTAATCAATTTAAAGCATCCTTGCTAAATAAAAGTATTAATTCCTATCATTTCTTTCCCCCCAAAAATAAAATGTATACAGACTCAAAACTTTTGAATGGTATAGTGTATACAAAAACTATATATGCATTACATATGTATATATGTATGTATTACAAAAGCTTTTTATTTCAGATAAATGCTGACCTTTGGATCTTTCTAGTCATTAAAGAATCCTGAAAATGTACTCAACTGTTTTAAATATTAATAATAATTTGCTTAAACAGCAAATCAGCACATCAGAATGATTTCTGAAGGATCATGTGATTGGAGTAATGTTAAAAATTCTGATTTTAAATCACAGGAATAAATTACATTTTAAAATATATTCACATAGAAAGCAGTTATTTTAAATAGTAAAAATATTTCACAATATTACTGCTTTTGCTGTATTTTAGAACAAATAAATGCAGGCTTAGTGAGCAGAAGAGACTTTAAAAACACTATAAACATTAAAAATCTTACTGTTAACTGGTAGTGTATAACAATTTAAAAATACATGAAACTAAACTATTATCATTTATTTTGAAAACAATTGTGCTGCTTCATATTTTTGTGGAAACTAATCTTTTGTAACATTCTATATATTCTGTAACATCTTAATTGTCTCTACTGCAACTTTTAAAGCATACTCAATAAACACAAACTGTAAATTGTAATTAAGTGTATGTAAAATCATTAAACAGCTAATTTAGCTAACATTAACTGTAGACATGACAGAAATGTTATAGTTATAATCCTTGCAAAACCTTCCCCAGTTGAATAAATTAGTATTATAATAGCACTGTATTAATTAGTGCACATATGTGACATTGACATACCTTGCAATAGTCATTGGTTTGTTAAAATTATATACAGGGCCCTGCCGGAATAAAACCTGAAAAACATAAATACCAGATCACAAAGATAAAAGTAGTGTAGCACCCATCAAAAGAACAGTACAAACTGTTCTCCGGACATAGTGTGTCTTAACACTTCCATCTTTAGTTAAGACATGACAACACAAGACTTCCTGTCAAACATTTTTCTGGACCAGTGACATTCAAAGTAACAGTGAGCAGTGGGAGTGTCTCAATAACTCTCATATATGAGTTCCTGACCTTTAACAGAGTTCAGTCAAGACTCCTATCGTTCCTATCTTTCTTTAGGAACACGACTGTATATACATTATACGATAAAAATAATTTTAACTCTATTACAACGCAAACATTAGCACTCTTAATGTAAACCTAATGTAATGATATAAGTCAGTTATCTGTCATTCATTGGCTCACACCGGTGACCTTCATCTCTGTGCATCAGTGCGGTCGCTACCTGTGTCGCAGCGGAGGAACTATCTGTTCTTCTTCCTGCTGAAGCCGCATGAGTGAAAGCTCTTCTGCTGAACCCACAACACCAGTCCAGTACCACAGCAGCTCCAGTGCTGCTCCTCCAGCATCGGCTCCACGGCACCGCCATGCTACCCCAACGAAGAGCAGCACATGCCCAGTGACGTCACGTTACCGAACAACCGCATGAACCGGAAGATACTCTCATGTACAGTGCGGCTGTTTTGAAAGAGGGACATTTTAGAAACAGAATAAAGTGGAAAGACTTGCAGTTAACATGTAACCTAACGAGTTATGAAGTAGGCGTGGTATAGTGGCCCATAACTTGTCTCTAATACGGTCATTCTAAATAATAATTATAAATTATTGTAAATGTGTATTATTATTATTATTATTATTATTATTATTATTATTATTATTATTATTGTCTATTTTGTTTATTTTTTTTGTCATTTTCAATTATACATACTTATACAATAAAGTTAATACAAGTTAATAAAATAAACTTTTATTAACAATAATAAAAAAGTATTTCACATAGTAACATGTTTTATTATTATTGCTGTTGTTGTCTTTTTTCAGTTTCAATTATACATAATTATAAAATATAATAAAAAACTTTATAAAATAAAAAATACGAACACATAAACGTTAATAGCAATAATGTAACGTATTATTATTATTATTATTATTATTATTATTAATCATAATAATCATCTATTTAAATGATTTCAATATTTTCAATTGCAGTTATAAATAGTTACATATGTTAAAACATATTATAAAATAAAAAATATAATAAATAAAGCCTATTTATGTAAATATTGTAGCAATGAAAAACGTGTCATATAAAGTAGTTGCATGTTTATTATTATTATGTTGTTGTTGTTGTTGTTGTTATCTATTTTATTTTACCAATTTCAATTATAAATAATTATAAAATAAAAAGTTAATAAAATAAATAAACACAAACATAAATAATTATAGCAACAATAAAAAGTATACAGTATAAATAGTTACATGTTTATTATTATTATTAATAATCATAATATATTAATTAATAATAAAAAAGTATATCATATAAAATGGTTGCATGTTTATTTTATTGCTTGTTGTTGTTTATTTTATTTTTCAATTATAAAATATTTTAAATAAAAGAAAAATAATAAAATAAATAGTTACATATGTTAAAAATATTCTAAAATAAAAAGTTAATAAATAATAAATATATAAATACAAGCCTATTTACGTAAATAATTATAGCAATAACATATTAGTATTAGTAGTAGTTGTAGTAGTAGTAGTATCTATTTTAATCATTTAAATTTCAATGAAATAAATAAATACAAGCATATTTAGGTAAATAATTATAGCAATATTATAAAAATTATAGCAAAATATAGCCATTATAGCAACAGGGGCAACAGTTTGTTGTTGTTGTTGTTGTCGTTGTTGTTATTTTCGTTCGTAATCATTGTAGCCTATTTGATTTCTTATTTAATAATTTTCGTGATAAAGTTCTGAAAAGTTTCCATTTGTGCGTCAGGTTCTGAATCCATATCGATTCATTGATTTGTTCGGTTGTATTTTGTAGCGTTCACAAATGGAGGAATCAGCTTTATTGAGCCACAGAGCGCCCCCTGGTGGAATATAGAATAATTTTATTGTGTAACATAGGAAATAGTATTCACGTTTGATTAGTTCCGTGATGTGGTGTAGTACGGATGCAAGTAACTTTATATTTGTGAGATTGATGTAATGACGCAACATGGTTTCACATTATTTGTATTATTCTCGGCCGTCGCCAGCACTACATGTAGATACGAACAAGATTTCTGTGAGAGTAAAAGTTGTAATGAACGAGAATTTGAGCAGAATCACTTTTATAACAATGTAAAAGCATATGGAGAAATACCACTGACATTATCACATAAACTTTTAGGTAAGATATACACTACGAGTGTCAACATGCTGTGTTTACACCGTGACTGTGACTGAATCACTTCCTGTGTGTTTTACAGATGCTCTCCCTCTTGATGAGGTTGATGGCAATTTTATTCGTACTGTGAAGGGATGTGTGTTTTCAGAGTGTAATCCCACCCCTCTGAAAGAGCCTCTAACACTGGCAGCGGTGTCACAGGTAAATGAACCAGTATAGAAAACACGGGTCAAAAGTTGTCATATCCAGACATTCTTTATTAGGCCTATTCTTGTTCACATTTTAAAATAGTTAAATTGTGAAAAAGAAATGCATCTTTTACAAGCGTTTAATTTATTATAATGAGTTTGTCAGTTACTTATTTCATTGAAATAGGTTTTTGGCTATTCAACTGACCACTTTTATTCTTTGTTTTGACAAAACTCCTTTAAAACTGCTTTCATGAGAAACAAATTCAAATAAGCTTGTCCAATTTTGTCAATACCATCAAATACGTCACTGTACCGTAGTACCACTAATTTTTTTGTAAATGTTATTTCCACATATTTGATGCTCTTTTGTGTATTTCAGGATGTGTTGAGGAATATCTTAGATCTGAATGAGTCTGTGATTCAGAATGAAGATTTTGTTCATAGTGTCAGTGGTGGAAAACTATTTCCTGGCTCTATTCCACTGGCACACAGATATGGGGGCCATCAGGTAAAACTGATGTTTTAAACCTGACAGGGATTGCATAAAACAAACAAAACAAACATATCAACCATGATGTTTTATTATTATTTTCATAGTTTGGTTATTGGGCAGGACAGCTGGGGGATGGAAGAGCACATTTCCTGGGTGAATATACAAACAGGTAAATGTTAAAACACCCAGATGACATCTTACCCAGTGCTTAAAGGAATTATTCACCCAAAAGTTGAAATTTGCTTGTTAATTTACTCACACTCTGGCTATCCAAGATATAGTTGACTTTCTTCAATAGAACAGTAAAGATGATTTTAAGCTGAACCTATGGTCCTTGTTGATTTATAATATGCAAGTCAGTGGGTTCCGTCACTCTGAGAGTCAAAAAAGCAGGTACAAGAAATAAAAGTACAAAAGTAATACACTACCAGTCAAAAGTTTTTGAACAGTAAGATTTTAAATGTTTTTTTAAAGAAGTCTCCTCTGCTTACCAAGCCTGCATTTATTTGATCCAAAATACAGCAAAAACTGTACGATTTTGAAATATTTTTACTATTTAAAATAACTATTTTCTATTTGAAATGTAATTTCTTCCTATGATTTTAAAGCTGAATTTTTAGCATCGTTAGTCCAGTCACATGATCCTTCAGAAATCATTCTAATATTCTGAGTTGCTGCTCAAAAATGTATTATTATTATGTTGAAAACAGCTAAGGAGAATCTTTTCAGGTATCCTTGATAAATAGAATGATCTGAAAAACAGCACTTATCTAAAATCGAAATCTTTTGTAATGTCTTTATCATCACTTTCGATCAATTTAAAGCATCCTTGCTAGATAAAAGTATTAATAAAATAAAATAAAATAAATATACTGACTCTAAGCTTTTGAATAGTATAAAATATAATGTTACAAAAGCTTTTTATTTCAGATAAATGCTAATCTTTGGATCTTTCTATTCATCAAAGAATCCTGAAAAAAATATTGATAATAATAATAATAAAACAAATGTTTCTTGAAGAGCAAATCAGCATATTAGAATGATTTCTGAAGGATCATGTGACACTGAAGTCTGGAGTAATTATGCTGAAAATTTCGCTTTGATCACAGGAATAAATTACATTTTAAAATATATTCAAATAGAAAGCAGTTATTTAAAATAGTAAAAATATTTCACAACATTACTGCTTTTGCTGTATTTTAGATCAAATAAATGCAGGCTTGGTGAGCAGAAAAGAATAAAAAAAAAATCTCACTTTTCAAAAACTTTTGACTTCTATTGTATCTAGCTCCTGGCGATATATTAAGGTATGTACACACATCCTTTCTCTCTGTTTTAAACAACAACAAACACATGGCCTGCATAACCATGCAACCAAAATCAAACTCCAAGGCTGTTTACCTGATTTACAGGTAAATAATGTTCAGGTTCTTGCACAGACTGATTGTTTTGCTTCATAAGACCTCAATATATCGTCAGGAGCCACCGGTATTCATTTTACGTTATTTGTAAGAGCTTTTTAGACTCTCAGTGTGACGGCACCCAGTGACTTGCATATTATGAATCTCCAAGGACCATGTTTTCAGCTTAAAATCATCTTTAGGGTTCCACTGAAGAAAGAAAGCCTATTGCCTGTCTTGGATGGCCTGAGATGAGAGTGAATAAATTTACAGCAAACTTTTATTTTTTGTAAACATGCATCTTAACAATGATATATGGAAATATAGAAAGACAAGTGTTACAAATGAGACATTTCAAACAAATCTCTCTTTTTTTATCCAGAAAAGGTGAAAGATGGGAACTCCAGTTGAAAGGCTCAGGAAAGACACCATACTCAAGGTGAATTTCACTTTTGTGGTTTTATATAGTGTGTTATCTAAATAATACATAATTATTTTTCTTAGTTGTGGTATTTATGATGTTTTGTGTGCAGGTCTGGTGATGGATGGGCTGTGATTCGCTCCTCTGTGAGGGAGTTCCTGTGCAGTGAAGCCATGCACTTTTTGGGGGTTCCCACTAGCAGAGCCCTCAGGTGCATTACATACATATTATACACCATTTTATATATGAATATATAAGAACATTTGAGAAGGTGCTTTATTTATTTATTTATCTTTTGTCTGTATTCTTTGTCAGTCTGGTTGTGAGTGAGGAGCCTGTATGGAGGGATCAGTTTTATAATGGCAATGTCATAAAAGAAAGAGGTAACATTACAAACAGAGATAACATATTGTTTATTTTCATTCTGTAGCTTTGTAAATCATGGCATGCAGTCGTTCTCTTTGTCTATCAGGAGCGGTTGTTTTGCGCCTGGCCAAGTCCTGGTTTCGTATTGGTTCGCTGGAGATATTAACTAAGACTGGAGAGTTAGATGTCCTGCGGTAAACTTTAACTCAGGAGGGTAATATTTATTTATTTTTTTTATCAGCCTCACTCTCTTAATGTTTTTCTGTATTTGTTTTTTAGGACATTATTGGACTTTATAATTAAAGAGCATTTTAAATCTATTGCAATAAATGACCCTGACAAGTATGTGGTAAGTATCTTAGTGTCTCTCTTATGTTTAGTTAATACATGTTAAATATATGTTAATACAAAGATATTTTATACTTTCTGACCAGTTTGACTATATTTCACTGGTCTTCAGGTGTTTTTCTCTAGAGTGGTGAATGAAACTGCACATTTAATCGCTCACTGGATGTCAGTTGGATTTGCTCATGGTTAGTTGATTTTTCTTTTCTAGTTTAAATATCACAGTCTGTGATATTATAGATTGAGTTGAATACCCAAAATGCTCAACCACATGATCTCCATCTTCTTGCAGGAGTCTGCAACACAGATAACTTCAGTCTACTTTCTATCACTATTGATTATGGCCCATTTGGATTTATGGAAGCATATGACCCCAGTAACTTTCTTTTTTTCCATACTTCATAACATTAGTGACTATCTTTTCTTTATTGGTTAAATCTTTGTTATATAACATAATAACATACAACATGTGTGTAAATATGAACGTGTAGTTTATACAGTTGAGAATATGCAAAATGTTCATTATTTTATCAAAATAAGAGGGATCATACAACATTTTTTATTTAGTACTAACCTGAATAAGATACTTCACATAAAAGATGTTTACATATAGAAAATAATAGTTGAATATATAAAAATGACCCTGGTCAAAAGTTTACATACACTTGATTCCTAATACTGTGTTGTTACCTGAATGGTCCACAGCTGTTCTTTTCTTCTTTGTGATAGTGTTTAATGAGTCCCTTGTTTGTCCTGAACAGTTAAGCTGCCTGCTGTTCTTCATAAAAATCCTTCAGGCCCCATAAATTCTTTGGTTTTTCAGCATGTTTGTGCCGTTGAACCCTTTCCAAAAATGACTGTATGATTTTAAGAACCATCTTTTTACACTGAGGACAACTGAGGGACTCATATGCAACTATTACAGAAGGTTCAAATTCTCACTGATGCTCCAGAAGGAAACACAATGCATTAAAAGCCAAGGGGTGAAAACTTTTCGAATTTGAAGACTTGGGTAAATGTAACTTATTTTGATTTCAGGGAAACATGTAACTATCTTCTGAAGGGCAATACTAAATGAAAAAAATATGACATTTGGGCAAAATAAGAAAAACGTACACATCTTCATTCTGTTCAAAAGTTTACACCCCTGGCTCATAATGCATCTTCTTTTCTTCTGAAGCATCAGTGAGCATTTGAACCTTCTGTAATAGCTGCATATGAGTCTCACAGTTGTCCTCAGTGTGAAAAGATGGATCTCAACACTCATTGTTGGAAAGGGTTCAAATACACAAAAATGCTGATAAAACAAAGAATTTGTGGGACCCAAATGATTTTTCAGAAGAACAGCAGGCAGGGACTCATGAACAACTATCACTAAACAAACAAACAAAATAAAAACAGCTGTGGATAATTCAGGTAACCATACAGTATTAAGATTCAAGCATATGTAAACTTTTGAACAAGGTCATTTTTATAAATTCAACTATTTTCTCTTGTGGCTATATGTAAGCATCTTTTATGTAAAATATCTTATTCAGGTCAATACTAAAAAAACAACAACATGTATTTTGCATGATCTCTCTTGTTTTGGTAAAATAATTTACATTTTGTAGATTTTGTAAGGTGTATGTAAACTTTTGACCTCAGTTGTAATTCATACAATTTTCCTTTAAAGTATAGTTCAGTACAAGATTAATTATGTATTATATTTATTTTATTATATTCTATTAAGTGAACATTAAAAGCTGACCTACAAAAAAAATAAAAAATTATCATTGCTACGGCATTGTTTCTTCTGTATAGGTTTTGTCCCCAACACATCTGATGATGAGGGCCGGTACAGTATAGGAGCTCAGGCTAATGTGGGCCTATTCAATCTACAGAAACTTCTAGAAGCTCTGCAACCACTGCTGGCCTCAGATCAGCTGTCACAGTAAGAGCTCTTTTTGTTTTCTGATTGTATTGATCTGGAATGAAACAGGTTAGTCAGTTGTCATTTGTTCATTTCAGGTGTCAGCAAATATTGAGAGAATATTCACAAATCTACCATCAAAGGTGAGCATGTCATTAGCCTGTATAGAAAACTGAATTAAATCTCTTGAGTCATTTCTAATCTAATTTTACTATTTTTGTTACAGATTCAATGAACTGTTCAAAGCAAAGTTAGGCTTTTTGGGAAACGAAGAAAAGGAGTCATATGTGATTGCATTTCTTCTAAAGGTGTGATCAGCTGATTTATACGTTTTTGAAAAAATTTGTAATAAAAACTGTTATAATCATACCTATAGACCAATTATCAGTAGACGTCACAGTGACGTCACTTGCAGGTGTGCGCGCATAGTGGTTGCAGAAAAACGCTGGTAACAAGTGGAGGTAAACGGGTAAAGTCCATGGAATAAGAGAAAAAAAAAATATTTGTGTGCCTTTTAATGTCAAAATTGGAATGCAGTTTATTTGAATAGAATACTGTTGTCAAAGATGCCATTTGAAGCTAAACGCAGACGTTTAAACGAACATAGGACTACTATGGATGAAAAACTGCTATGATTACTCTACTTTTAAATTATAAAGTTGATTTAAACAATAGGTCTACATAATATTCACATATGCAGTTCATACGGAACGTATTGTGTTAGCCCTAGAGTTACAGCATGAAATATTATTTAAACCTATTACTATTAACATTTTTACATAACAATTATTTATTTTATCCCACAATTCTAACTTCTTTTCTTACAAATGCAAGTTTATATCTTCTAATTCGGACTTTATAACTCGATTTAACAAAACTAGTGAGTTTGTTAATTTTGTGGAAATAAAAGCCAGAAGTGAGAAATATAACGTTAAACTCTGAAACGAGAGGAAACGAGAGAATGACGAGTTGTTTTTCCTTATTACAGTTGTAAGATGTAATCTCGGAATTGTGAAAATAAGGTCAGAATTTTGAAATATAAAATCAAATTTACCTTTTAATCCATGGCTCCATATAACCACCCACAAAAAAACGTCATCCCTGTTTCAGATCTGTAAGACTATCCCACTATCTAACGTCAGTTTCGCTGAATAACCGTGCTTATCACTGGGTGGCACGTTTTAAAAATGACATCTAATCATTATAATCTCTAATCTTTTTAAATCTAAGTATTTTGTGCCGTATCTGTGTAATTCTTTAGCCATTAAGGCCATCTCTCCCGGGTTTTCTGCACCCATGCTGCGCGTGCTTCTCGAATGTTTACTAACTGATAATTGGTCTATAGTAAATACAAAGAGTAGAATTACATGTATATTGTTGTATAATTAAAACTGTAATGTATGATTTGTGATGTGTTGATTTTAGCTGATGGAGGACACTGGAGCAGACTTCACCATGACTTTCAGGGAGCTGAGTGAAGTCAGTCTGTCCCAGCTTCAGACAGGATCAATTCCTTTGGTGCATTTCCACTCACACTCACAGCAGCTGCAATATCCATAATCATGATTTCAGTCCATTAACTGTGACTGTGTCTTTCTTAACAGTCAATGTGGGCTCTGTCAGACCTCTCATCACAGGAGTATTTCAGAGACTGGGTTCAGCTGTATTTACAGCGTCTGTCAAGGTAACATCGCTGTCATCTACATTCACACACTTGAGAGCGTTGAAATGAACAGCACTTGATGTTTTAATTGTTTCCTACAGGATGAAAAGTGACTCTGATGCAGCACGTCAGCACAGAATGCAAGGTATGTTTTGGTATATACAGTGCCTTGTGAAAGTTCTTATAACCCTTCGTTGTTTTTCGCATTTTGTTATGTTGTAGACATGTTACTCTTAACTGTCACCCGTCCCCTCAGCGAGATGTGCAAAGCTTGTCGCATCTTACAAAAAAAGACTTCAGTTAAGGTGCTTCGACTAAGTATTGTGTCAAGGGTATGAATACTTATGCAATGTGCCTATTTCAGTTTTTTAATTTTGGTTTGCAAAGTTGTCACAAATCTGTTTTGTGCTTTGCTTTAATTAATTTAAAGCAGTTTAACATAAGGTTGCAGCATAGCAAAATGTGAAAAAATGAAGGGGTATGAATACTTTCGCAAGCCACTGTATTATACAATGCAGTGTTACATATTATGTTTTTAAATGTTGTTATGTTACAGTATGCCATGGTACACTACCGTTAAAAAGTTTGGAGTCAGAAAGATTTTTTTTAAATGTTATTGATAGAAATCTCTGCTGCTTACCAAGGCTGCATTTATTTGAACAAAAATACAATAAATTTAATATTTGTAAATATTATTACAATTTAAAATATTGTCAGTATTATTACTCCAGCCTTCAATGTCACTTGATTCTTCAAAAATCATTTTGATATGCTGGTTTGCTGCTAAAGAAATTTTCTTATTGTAAGTGGTAAAAAGTTGTGCAACTTATTATTTTTGTGGAAAATATAGTAATATTAGATAAATATTTTTCATTAATTAATTTAATTTAATTTAAGTCTCATTTGTTAACATTAGTTGCATTAACTAACATGAACGAACCATGAACAATATATTTTTAAAGCATTTGTTCTTTGTTAATGTTCATGTTAGTTCACAGTGCATTAACTAATGTTAACAGCTACAACTTTTGATTTTAATAATGCATTAGTAAATGCTGAACTCAAGATTAATAAATGCTGCATAAATGTTGATATTAACTTATATAGTTACACTGCAAAAAATGCTTTTCTAGCTTAGATTTTTTTGTCTCGTTTCCAGCCGAAATATCTAAAAATTCTTAAATCAAGAATTATTTTCTAGACAAGTACACGTTATTGTCTTGTTTTCAGAAAAAAAAAGAAGTCAAAATTAAGTGAGTTTTTACTTGAAATGAGCAAAATAATCTGCAATTATTTTGCTTGTTTCAAACAAAACCTCAATTAATTTTGACTTATTTTTTCTGAAAACAAGACTTTTTAGATATTTTGTCTAGAAACAAGACAAAAAATCTTGGAAAAGCAGTTTTTGCAGTGTAACTAACATCAACAAATGAAACCTGTTACCTGTTATTTGTTGACTACATTGTTTTTATTGTTCAGGAGTGAACCCACGCTATGTATTGAGGAACTGGATGGCTGAATCTGCTATCAGAAAAGCAGAGAAAAATGACTTTTCAGAGGTACAACAACATGCAATGATCTTCAACATATTCAAAATAAAATGCTGTCATGATCATGCTTATCATGCAGCTCAGTGTACTGTATTTGCTTTAATGTTACTTCGAAATGTAGGTAGGCTAGACAATTATACACAAAATCTAAGATTATTTTTCCTATGTGACAAAAATCCTTATAATGTATCGCTAGGTGGCGCTGTTGCAGAAGACTCTAACAGAGCCGTTTGTGGAGCAAGAGGCGGCAGAGAGAGCTGGATACTCCAGTAAACCTCCATCCTGGGCTCGGCAGCTGAGGGTCAGCTGTTCTTCCTAATCTGTTTTCTCAATTTCAGCATAACTTGAACATTAATTTGAACCAAAACAGTCTGCAGTTCTATACAAGCATATTTAATAATAAAAACTTTGCAACATCTTTATTCTACTGTAAAAAAGAGAAGTCCACAATAAGGTATCCCAAAATCTGTTAAAACGTTACAGTAACTTTGCAAGACCTTATTTATTGACATTCCATTAGCAATGATATAGCATATTTGTAATACATACATCAAATAATCCAATTAATTGCATAAGAATGAAGTATTTACATATTTTTAGTTTGAAAAATCAAAGGATCCACTTGTGTCCTAATGTCACACCAAAAAACTGGTTTGGCAGTAAGTCCTCAGTCCATCTAGAAAAACATGTCAATCAGCTCAATCTGTTTTCAAGTTCATTGAGTGCGCTTTTTCTGCATTGCTGTCATCAGTTCTGACATGAAGTCACCACCTGATGGCGCTGCTAGTTGAGGTGTAGTCCTCTTTGGTGGAGGTGGAGCCACTTTTCTGACAGAGCCGGCAGGTGTGGTGGCCGCTAGTGCAGGAGCTGGTGGTGGAGGTGGGGGTGGAGGTGGTGGTGGAGGTCCACCTGCAGATGCAAAGTTTTGAGGAGCAGGAGGAGGTGGTGGAAAAGAGCCAATGGGGTCTGGAGGTGGTGGGGGGAGCATGTCTCCCGCAGAAGATGTAAAACTAGGTGGTGGTGGAGGCAGGAAGTCAGGGGGCAGTTCGGCATCTTCTGGAGGAGGTGGTGGAGGAGGCAGGTCATCCATGGGTGGAGGTGGGAATGAGGATTTGGGTAATTGAGGTGGAGGAGGAAAGTTGTTGACTTTAGTTGCGCTGGGAGGAGCAGGAGGAGCCAGGGGTGGAGGAGGAGGCAACATGGGGTCAGGTGGTGGAGGAGGCAGGATGTCCATTGAAGGCGGAGGCGGTGGAAAAGATGTTTGGTTACTGGGACCCTTCAAAACAAACCAAAAATAACATTCAGATGAACTCCAAATAAGTCATGACATTCTAGGAAGAATAAAACAGCTCTCAGGGAACCACATACAGTTGAGGTCACAAGTTTACATCCCCCTTTCAGAATCTGCAAAATGTTCATTGTTTTACCAAAATAAGAGGGATCGTACAAAATGCATGTTGTTTATTTAGTACTGACCTCATAAAAGAAGTTTACATATAGTCCACTAGAGAAAATATGAGTTAAATTTATAAAAATGACCCTGTTACATCGCCTTGATTCTTCCAGAAAATCACTGGCAGTGTGAATGAACCAAAATCAAACAATTCCGGGAAAAATCATGGGACACATTATCCGTGTATTTTCTGGAAAGAGGCTATACTGTGGTGTTACCTAAATGATCCACAGCTGTGTTTTTTTGTTTAGTGATAGTTGTTCATGAGTCTCTTGTTTGTCCTGAACAGTTAAACTGACTGCTGTTCTTCAGAAATATTCTTCAGGTTCCACAAAATCTTTGGTTCAAACGCTCACTGATGCTCCAGAAGGAAAAAACATGCCTTAAGAGCCAGGGCTGTGAAAACTTCGAATGGACATGTTTAAATTTGTCTTATTTTGTCTAAATATCATATTTTTTTAATTTAGTACTCTCATTCAGAAGCTACAAAATATTCCCAGAAGACAAAATAAGTTACATTTACCCTGATTTTCAAATTCAGAAAGTTTTCTTAATGCATGTTTTTTCCTTCTAGAGCATCAGTTAGCATTTGAACCTTCTATAATAGTTGCACATGAGTCCCTCAGTTGTCCTCAGTGTGAAAAGATGGATCTCAAAATCATAGTCATTGTTGAAAAGGGTTCAAATATACAAAAATGCTGGAAAATCAAAGAATTTGTTCGACCTGAAGGATTTTTCTGAAGAACAGCAGGTAGTTTAACTGTTCAGTTTAACCAACATGCAATGTTACAATATGTGACCCTGGACCACAAAACCAGTCTTAAATAGCATGGGTATATTTGTAGCAATAGCCAAAAATACATAAAATTATAGATTTTTCTTTTATGGCAAAAATCATTAGGATATTATGTAAAGATCATGTTCCATGAAGATATTTAGTAAATTTCCTACCGTAAATATATAAAAACAGAATTTTTGATTAGAAACATGCATTGCTAAATACTTTGAAGGTGATTTTCTCAGTATTTAGATTTTTTTTTTTTTTTTTGCACCCTCAGATTCCAGATTTTCAAATAGTTGTCTCTCAATTTAAAAAAATTTACCCTTATGACTTGTTTTGTGGTACAGAGTCACAAGGGTGTTATAGGTGGTTGCTAGTACCATTTTAGATGATTGATAGGGTGTTCTGGGTTGTTTTCATGAGTTGCTCTGTGGTTTCAAGGTTGTTTTGGATGTTTGCTAAGACATTTGTAGGTGGTTGCTTTTTGTGTATTGTTTTGTGGTAGCTAGGGTGTTCCTGGTGGTTGCTACACAGTTTCAGCTGTGTACTGGATTGTTGCAGGACGTTACAAGATCATTGCTAGGACTTGGTAGCTGCAACAGTGATCTTGTTGGTTTTAATGTGTTGCTATATGGTTGCCAGGTCATGCCAGGTAAAAAAAAATATATTTGAAAATCTGTTACGAAAATATCTTTCCTCAACAGGCTACGTAATTTGTGGTATCATTCATGTCCGTTGGAGGACAAACATTGCATGTTGTTTTGCTACTTAGCATTTGGACTTTATTAGAAAACACCACTAATAAAGATAAAGCACAATATTTGTAACCATGCTCTTTATTACTAAGACAGCTGATAGATTGAGAGGTACCTTGGTCTCCACTGCATGCTGGGGAGCATGTCCATTTGCAGCTTTGGCTGAAAGACAAATACAAACCTTACTAAATGTCCTCAAAATCACTTAACATGTTAAAATAGCAAGGTCCATTATACATATTATGATGATCTGTTGAGCTCTATTATCTCTACCTTTGGGTGTAGGGGAGGGTGTTGATGCGTTGGAGGAGGCCTGGATAGTGCGGTTAGCCCAGATTGCAGAGCCTGCAGCCTTCCTCACAGCAGCCTTGTAGTTGTCATATAACTGCTTACCATACTATAAAAGAAATCATGACAAAACAAGATAATAATTAAGATAACATATTCAAATAATATGGTAAAACACACCAATTTGTATTATCAAGTAGCACAATATGCTGTTTTGTACAGCTAAAAATGGCTTAACACGGATGAGACCGGAAGCCAGACCCATAAAATTTACAAATGGCCCACTCTGACAGTAAAAATAAAGTTAATAGTTCACCCAAAAATAAAAAACTGTCATAATTTACTTACCTTCAAGTTGTTATATAGTTATGTTATATATTTTGAAGAATGACGGTAACCAAGCAGTTGCTTATAGCCATTGACTTTTCTAGATTTTTTATCCATATTATTAAAGGATTAGTTCACTTTCAAAACAAAAATTTACAGATAATGTACTTGCCCCCCCCTTGTTATCCAAGATGTTCGTGTCTTTCTTTCTCCAGTCGTAGAGAAATTATGTTTTTTGAGGAAAACATTTCAGGATTTTTTTCTATATAATTGACTTCTATTGTGCCCCCAAGTTTGAACTTCCAAAATGCAGATTAAATCCAGCTGCATAGGGCTCTAAATGATCCCAGCCGAGGAAGAAGGGTCTTGACAAAATTGGCAATTTATATACTTTTTAACCTCAAATGCCCGTCTCATCTTGTTTCTGTGATGCGCCTGCGTAGTCTGTGTAATCCAGTTCAATACAGTTAGGGTATGTAAAAAAATTCCCATCTCGTTTTCGTCTTCAACATCAAAATCATCCTACAACGGCGTTTTACCTTTTTTTTTTGTAAAGGGCGTTTGATATTCTTCGTATGTTCACTTTGGTGAACAGCAATGTACTTCTGCAGCAATGTAGGACAATTTTGAAGCGAGATGGAAGTTTTTCCACATACCCTAAATGTATTGACCCAGATCACGCAGACTACGCATGTGCATCGCAAAGACAAGGCAAGACGAGTGTTTGAGGTTAAAAAGTATATAAACTGTCAATTTGTTTCGAAAATAATTGATCGTTTCGCTAGATAAGACCCTTCTTCCTCGGCTGGGATCGTTTAGAGCCCTCTGAAGCCTGGATTTAAACTGCATTTTGGAAGTTCAAACTTGGGGCCACAATAGAAGTCCATTATATAGAAAGAAACCCTAAAGTGTTTTCCTCAAAAAACATATTTTCTGTACGACTGAAGAAAGACAGACAAGACCATCTTGGATGACAAGGGGGTGAGTATATTATCTGTAAATTTTTGTTCTGAAAGTGAACTAATCCTTTAAGGCCCATGAGTACCAGCAACTGTTTGGTTACCAACATTCTTCAAAATATATTCTTTTGTGTTCAAAAAACTCATATAGTTTTGAAACTACTTGAGAGTGAGTCATTTTAGGCTGTACTATCCATTTAATATCAAAGCAGACAGCTCACAAGGACTGAACACAACACAGCTGCAGTTTACAGTGTACATATTTGCATTGTCAACTACAATTTCTAATGCTAATATTTCATGTCTACATTGCATTCATCATCATCTACTATATAAATATTTTGGCCAGTAAAAGGTTTCAGCTCACCTTTGCAATACGTATCCCAGTCACCCACAGCGTCATGGACCACTCATCATCACAGCACAAATACTTGATGTATTGTGATTCTTTTTGAATCTGAGGATGCTGAAAAACAGATCACAATAAAAATATCAACCACTGTGTTCACGGATATAAACATCTGAGAAGCCCAAGATACCTAATAACATTTCATTTGGTTGTATTTCCTATTATATTCCATGTAATGGGATGGTCTAATCTCATTGTGCGTTTTCCTGAAACTGGTTTGATGTTTTTGTTTTTCTTATAGGTTGGGTAACAAATTATTAGAGGTATTCAAACTTAGTTCATGTTTTACTCTTTGTTCAAATAGACGGTTGGCAATATTAACATTATATGTTGCTTACAGATGTTATTGAGATGCAGTTTTGAAGCAGAGACAGCAGATGGCACACTAAAATCACAATTTTCATTTCCAGCGTCACTCAAATGCAACACTTTATCATTAGTAATACTGCTGAGCGGAACTGAAACAATGTTGTGTATGTAGAATTATTTTCTGTTGGAGTCATGAGGTTTATCTTTAGATCCACTTTGTTTATTGTATTTCATAATGTGTTTGCATTTTATTTCTCAGTTGTTTGACTAACATAAAACACAGATGATCCTAGCATAGACTTAAGTTAAACACCCTTGGAAAATATGACAAATCAGTTTGATGAAAATTCACTACTTGTGGTAGACTATAGATTCAAATATTCATTTGGAAAGGCTTAAGAACAATACTGTCTGAACCAAATACAGATAAGGTGGTTGTAAGAGCCACAGTGCTCGCTTTTAGGCCCTCTATAGTTTCCATTTCCATTTGCTTCCACTAGTATTTGTAGAAAATATGACATTATTGTTATCTTGAAGACACTCAGGTTTGTATTTTCTGATATAATTTTAGAATTAATTAAAATATATCTAAAAGTAATTTAACTGCAATAAAAATAGATGAATTTAGACATTCATTTGTGAAAAAATGTAATATTGCTAGATGTTCACCTGTCTGTATAGACAAGCTTCACATAAGATAGCATTCAAAGTTTTTTAACCAATTTTTTATCAGATCTTTAATTACAGACAAGCTCTGAAAACTGCATAGTCTAAACACAAAACAATTACCATAAAAAAAGTTTTGAACTATAGTTTAGACTATAGATTAAAATATTCATTTGCAAAGGCTTGTCTGAACCAAATACAGATAAGGTGGTTGTGAATGCCACAGGGCTCACTTTTAGGCCCTCTACAGTTCCACTTTTATGTGCTTCTATCCACTAGGTAGTATTCGTAGGGTTTGTATTTTCTGATAGTTTGAATGCATTAAAATATTTCAAAAAGTTATTTATCTTCAATAAAAATAGATTCATTTAGAAATTTAATTTGTGATAAATGTAATATTGCTAGATGTTCAGCTGTCTGTATAGACAAGCTTCACATAAAATGTAGCATGCAACGTTCTTTACCAGTTCTTCACCAGATCTTTAATTACAGACAGACTTTGTGTTTCCATGTTTTATGGGGACATTCCATAGGCGTAAAGGTTTTTATACTGTACAAACCATATCTTCTATCACCTTACACCTACCCTACAACTAAAACCTAGCCAATCACAGGAGACTGTGCATACTTTTACTTTCTCAAAAAAACTCATTCCGTATGATTGATAAGCCTTTTTCCTCAAGGGGACCTCACAAATGTCCACACCAGGTCAAAATGTACTAGTTTTACTATCCTTGTGGGGACATTTGGTCCCCATAACGTGATATATACTAGGTGCACACACACACACACACACACACACACAAATAACCAGGAGAAAAAAAGTTTTGAAATGTCACTACTTGTGGTAGACTATACAGTAGTCAAAAAAGTGGATCAAAAAGTTAATAAGAGTTGTCCTAAGACAAGATTGGATATTGTTTTGGTTTTAGGACAACTTTGATGAAAGGTTTTGATCCTCTTCAAATGTTGACTACTACAGATTAAAATATTCATTCGGAAAGGTTTGAGAACAATAGCATACTGTCTGAACTAAAGACAGATAAGGTGGTTGGGAGTCTCTATGTTCCCATTTTATGTGCTTCCACTAATAGTATTTGTAGGAAACATGACATTATTGTTATCTTGAAAACTCTCAGGTTTGTATTGCATTTTAGAATGCATTAAAATATATCGGTAACACTTTACAATAAGGTTCATTAGTTAAATATTAGTTAATGCATTAACTAACATGAGCTAACCAAGAGCAATATATTTGTTACTGTATTTACTAATTTTCATTAACTTTAGTTAATGAAAATACAGTTGTTCATTGTTTATTATTATTTTTTTTTTCACAGTGCATTAACTAATGTTAACAAGATTTGAATAATGGGTAACACTTTATAATAACTACACACTATGAACCATTAGTTAAGCATTAGTAAATAGTCAATAGTCAGTATATAAATGCAGCAATAAATGCTTTGTTCTTGATTTTTAAACATATCTATAATGTGTTTGATAACTGTATTTTCATACTTTATTAATGATCAATTTATCATTTCTAAATTAAATATTACATTATTTACAAACCAGTTATTTAATTGTCATCAGTGGCCCATAAGATCATTTAGAAAGTGTAAGTAAATGATTAATAAACTATTTAAATGTATATTTATACATATTATTTATAAATATAGTAACAGAATGTTAATAAATGCTTTATTAACACATATTCCTACTGTAATTCATGATTCATTCAGGTAGTTATACACATTTAGTAGTTGACAGATTAACTGATTTTGTGAGCTCATCTAAAGTGAAGACTTTATGCCTCGTAAAGCTTTTAAATATCTTTATATCAGATTTCAGAGGCTTAGGTTCATGTTACTTAAGTTATGTTTTCTGGAGGTCTAAGGAATATTTAATTTTTTATGGCATTGCAGATGTTTATGTTTCATTTTATAACAAGTGTACAGTTTTAGAGTTAATAATACTTAATTTAGAAATTATTAATTGATCATTCACACATGAAAATACAATTACTAAAAACATATCATGCTTATAAATCAGGAACAAAACATTAATAGCTGAATTTATAAACTGCTTACAACTGTCTATTAATGTGGGGATAATGCTTTATAAATGATGAATTGCCTATTTACTAATGCTTAACTAATGGTTCATGGTGTGTAGTTATTATAACGTGTTACCAAGTACGGTACTGTTTCCTAAATTTAGCAACCTACCTTGCTAAAAAAAAAATAAAATTTCATGAATCTAGCTAAAGTCAGCTCTCATCCACGTACACTAAACAGGAAAAGATGCTTCCTCAACCACTTCCTACATTCTGGAAGTTCAAATACAACACATTGGCTTTTATCTTTGGGGGCAGTCATTTAGCTAATTATTATATACTAAAGCAGCAGGCACTGAGGAGGCACACACCTTGAAATAATTATTGTACAATTTGTGTTTAGCAGCCTGGAGTTTAGGAGTTACACCTACCAGCCTGAGTAGTGGTCTTTTAGTGGACACATATAAAAGAGAACCAAGCTGATTTATGGTGCGTAAATATCAGTTAAATGCCCTACTGCCAGCAGTACCTAAAGATCCCTTGTTATTATGGCACATGACTTAAAAAGCCGAGGTTGCCCCTTAACACTTGCCAGGGACAAGGTCTGCCATTTTTTACTACAATAGTAATTAAATAGGAATTTCATTTCGGGATGTAGTTTTGAACCAGTGGAGCATTTTGAAGGGTTGCAGTAAGGTCATCTTCAAGCCTCTGACCCATTGCACCACTCCTGCATGCTATCTCGAGGGGAAATGGATGCTTTTAGAGGGATGTTATTTACAGCTTCTGGTGCTCTAAGCCTCAGGTCTTTTATGTCTGCTTTCATGTCCATGACTACTGCTGATAGAACAGCATTTTGTTGCGGAAATGACAAGGATTTGTTTTAGGTCCCAAAGTATAGAAGCACGTTTTTTTTTGCATCCACAGAATGAGAACAGAGATTTGATTTCAAGTTAGAAAACACCTCAAAATCTCAGTTGACACTCTGGAAAAACTTTAGGAAAACACATACCACCACCCTAGGTCTCCTGCCTATTTTCACTTCCAATTTCAATGTCTGTGAAAACTTCTACTTTGGATTAAAATACACTTTTAAAAATAAAGGTACTTTATTGGCATCGATGGTTCCATGAAGAACCTTGAACATCCTTCAAATGCAGAAAAGATTCTTTATAGTTGAAAAGAGGTCTTTAGATTTGTAAAATGTTCTTCAAAATGGTTCTTTTAAGAACTGTTCACTGAAAGTTTCTTTGGGGAATCAAAAATGGTTCTTCTATGGCATCACTTCCAAAACACTTTATTTTTAAGAGTGTATGTCCAAAATCAAAATTCTGTACATTTTATAGAAAGAGGAGCATTCATTTCCTTATAAACAAACATGTCAAGAAAATTTGTGTAATCAAAAATGACCATATTCCTATAAAATGTGTCATATTTCTATGAAACTTCTCTGTGGTATTATTCTCGTTATCACAATATTTTGCAAAACAGAAGTTGCTTTAAAACAGACACTGCAAACAATATATTAGACTGTAATAGGCTTGGAACACCTAGTTTTGCTTCTGTTTACACATGTATAATAAATCAGGAACTAACTACTGTACAAATATATCACTCTGTAAAACTGTTAACAGTTGAGAACGCAGTTAATGTGGAATTATGTTAATCTTCATTCAAAACTACATAACTATGTAGTTGCATAATACAGAAAGATAGAAACATATTTATATATGTTTGCAGAGTGTGTGAAAACATCATTATGCCCTTGTGGAAAAGTTCATTTATAATGTAATATTTTATACTTAAAGGATTAGTTCACTTTCAAAATTTATAGATAATGTACTCAACCCCTTGTGATCCAAGATCTTGATGTCTTTCTTTCTTCAGTCGTTAAGAAATTATGTTTTTTGAGAAAAACATTTCAGGATTTCTCTATTTCTTCTATAATTTTTAATCTCAAATGCTTGTCTTGTTTCGTCTCTGTGATGCACATGCGTACAGTTAGGGTATGTCGAAAAACTCTCATCTCGTTTTCTTCCCCAACTTCAAAATCATCATACATTGCTGCAGGAATACCAGCCCAGTGTTTACAAAGTGAGCATACAAAGAAGATCAAATGCCCTTTCCAAAAAAAACATAAAACCACGTTGTAGGATGATTTTGAAGATGAAGATGAAAACGAGATGGGAGTTTTTCGACATACCCTAACTGTATTGACCCGGATCACACAGACTACGCATGCGCATCGCAGAGACAAGACAAGACGAGCATTTGAGGTTAAGAAGTATATAAATTGTCAATTTGTTGTGAAAATAACCGATCGTTTCGCTAGATAAGAACTCTTCTTCATTGGCTGTGACTGCTTAGAGCCCTTTGAAGCTGGATTTAAACTGCATTTTGGAAGTTCAAACTTGGGGGCACAATAGAAGTCCATTATATGGAAAGAAATTCTAAAAACGTTTTTCTCAAAAAACATAATTTCTTAAAGACATGAACATCTTGGATGACAAAAGGGTGAGTACATTATCTGTAAATTTTTGATCGGAAAGTGCAAAATAAATGTATGAGATGTGAGATGCATGTTAATTGAAAATAAATAAAAATGTACTATAAATTAATTTAAATTAATATTTAATAAAATTAGTTGGACTATATTGCTTTTTTTACGCACTTAAGTATTAAGGAAATATGCTGAATGTGCTAACTAGTATTTAATTTAAGTTCAAATATACTTTAATTTCTATTGAAAGTTGTATGTTGTATCACATTTAAATTTATATTTAAATGTATTTGTAAAAATATTTGTCATTACATATTTTATTGATATTGTTGCATTTTAGTATATTATATTAACATTAAATGTAATTTCAAATAACACTACAGAAGGGAACACGATGCAAAACTTTCGAACAGTGTACATTTTTCTTATTTTGCCTAAATATATATATTTTTCTGAAGAACAGCTGGCAGTTTAACTGTTCAGGACAAACAAGGGACTCATGAACAACTATAACAAAACAAAAAACACAGTTGTGGATCATTAAGAATCAAATGTATGTAAACTTTTGATTGGGATAATTTTTATAAATTTCACTATTATTTTCTCTTGTGGATTATATATATAAATGTCTTTTATGTAAAATATATTATTCAGGTCAGTACTAATTAAAAAAATAACATGCATTTTGTATAATCCCTCTTGTTTTTGATCAAATAATTAACATTTTCTAGATTCTGCAAAGTGTATAAAAACTTTTGATTTCAATTGTTAGTGCACAACAAAAAATTCTTGAAGCATGAAGAATGTGTGCTCTCTTTAAGTACACTTAAGTGGCCCTTTACTTCATTAATATCATATTATTTTCAAGCACAGATTTTATGTTTTTATATGATATATTTATTACATTATTATTTAACAATGCAATATACAGTTTTTTGCAAAGGTTTGCAGAATCTGTAAAAATTTCAATTAGGGATGCACCGAATATTCGGCCACCGAAAATTTTCGGCCGAAAATGGCTTAAAAGTGCATTTTCGGTTTTCGGCCGAAAGACTTTTCTCACCGAAACAATACGAAACAGGATGTTATCGTGTATCGACGATAGTCAGAGATATCGTCTGTTGCTGATGCCTATGACAATAGCAAGACGATTATTATTATTATCCGTCAAAAATAAACTAGGCGCTTATGTTTAGCAAAGCAGCGCAGAGAACCGCTTCTAGGATGCTTCAGAAACTTGCCGCGGGGCGTCGGAGCCGTAACGTGCACAATGAAAATAAGGGGTAAGAGATTTATTCATCATATAGTGCAGATAGCTTTACTGATTATAACGCGAGTGGTTTTTAAAAGTGTATAAACTCGCGCTAGACAAAGCCAGTGATGTTCTCTGACAAATGTTCTTTGCTCGTTTTCTGTAGCTGCTTTTTAAAGCTAACGTTAAGGAAATATGAGCATTATATTATCCAGCACTGCACAGTCATTAGGACCACCGAGGTGGTTTAGGCTGAAACAAACAAATACGATCAGAATCCGTCCATATAGTAAACATAAACATTCACATATGATGAGATGAAATGGTGCTAAACGTATGCGAGAAGGCTGAATCCAGCTTCTTATTGACGCTATCCGTTCCACCTTAAAAACGCGACGCTTCCGCGGTTCTTAGCTCCTTATTCACGCGCATCGCTTCTCCACATTCTATATGAACTGAACTACAGTATAGACTAATGACAACAATCAGACATGCAGCGGTAACATTATCGCAATATGACGGGTAAAGACAAAACATAAATTGATTTACATTCATGCACGCACATTTTGCCTACTACTCACTGAAGATAGCGGATAGCACAGAAACCGAAAATAAACAGCGAATGTCAGCGCTCTGTACACGCAAGTCACATGCCCATAAACAAGACTACGTGTACAAAACGAATAAGGAATTTAGTACATGGATAATTAAAGTCGGCCAGTACATTATTATTTAATGTACACATGAGTGGGGTCAAGTTAAACATTTTAGTTTGAATTTTATTTTATACTGTGCATTGTTGCAATGTGCTAAATAAATATTTGCATAATTTGTAATTGATTTATTCTTTGAAACTTTAATATTAATTTATGCAATTGCAATGCCTTGATTTTAGTAAAGTTAGTACACAGTCATGGCCATAAATGCAATGTTACTAATAATTGGCATAATTTCTTTCGGTGTTTCGGTTTTCGGTTTTCGGCCTTGGTTTCCTCTTTTTCGGTTTTCGGCTTCGGCCAAGAATTTTCATTTCGGTGCATCCCTAATTTCAATAGTTTTAACAAAAAAGATCAAACAAAATACATGTTATTTTTTATTTAGTACTGTCCTGAGTAAGATGTTTTACATAAAATATGTTTACATGTTTACAAAAAAATAGCTGAAATTATTCAAATAACCCCCTTCAAAAGTCTGGGAACCCTTGGTTTTCCATTTAGTACTGCTCTTCGGAAGCAATACAAGATACTTGCATGTTTCCTAGAAGACAAATTAGGTACAATTTACCTTGATCTTCAAATTCAAAAAGTTTTCACCCTCTGGCTTTTATTGCATCGTGTTTCCTATTGGAGCATCATTGAATGTTTGAACCTTTTTAATAGTTGTGTTTGAGTCCCTCAATTGTCGTCACTGTGAAAATATGGATTTTAAATCATACAGTCACTGCTGGAAAGGGTTAAAATATGCAGAAGATGCTGGAAAACTGAAGAATCTGCAGGACCTGGAGGATTTTTCTGAAGAACAGTGCTCAGTTAACTGTTCAGAACAAACAAGGGGCAATATTAAGAACCAAGGGTTCCTAAACTTTTGCAGGGGGTTATTTGAATTATTTTAGCTATATTTTGTGTCTTGTGGATGACATCTAAACCACTTTTATGTAAAATATCTTAGGACAGTACTAAATAAAACATGCATTTTGTATAATCTCTCCTATTTTGTTAAAATTATTCACATTTTCACAGATCCTGCATAGGGGTTCACAAACTTTTGCATAAAACTGTAATGGGTGGGCTGAAACCGTACCTTAAGAATGAAGCAGTGGTCTGTTGGTGCTTTGTATTTGTTTCTGTATTCTTTGCAGAAGTAGACATTCACATTGTCAAACTGCACCAAGCACACAAGATCCCGTGAAGCCTGATTAAGACAGAGAGAAACCCATTACTCCCCAAAATTTAGTTGCTTGACCTTTTCACCAAGCCAGTTATTATTTAGGTCTATGGCAGCGCAATGTACATTGAGCTTAATGAGTGAGGACTTGTCTGAACTCCAAAATACACTGTAGGCCTATGTTTTAATGTCTGGATTGCCTGAGCTGACCTTTGTCTTGCCTTTGGGTGAGTAATACAATCCAGAGGCCCGCAGCAGGAAGTAGCGCTGTTTCCAGGATTTCTTGCCATCCTCCTTCAGATACAGAACACCCTCCAGGTCAGGCACAATGACGGAGGCTCCACAGAAGTTCTCCTACACAGAACCAGACATGAAGACTTTGATCATTGGCTTACACACATGTCATTCCATTTAGAATTAAGTGGAACACACATTGGAATGACACGAGGGTGAGATGTGGTTGAGGAAATTTCCATGTTTGGGTCCGAGTTGTTTAGACCTGCACTACTTTATCAAGATTGTTCCGTTATGGTATTAAACATGATACCATTTCTTTAGATGAAGTCTTCCACCTATATATATTAAAGTTAAAGCCAGACGCACCTCCAGAAGTTGTTCTTTGTCTTTGTCTTTCATGTCCTTTAGAGATGCCTTATCCTTTTTCCACAGATAAAAATTCTGTAAGAAATAGAAATTGACTTAATATTGATTAGCATTCAGCAGAATTTCATGAGGCCGCTTTTTCTACACACATAAACACTTCTAGACTCCATTAGAGAAAACTGTCAATGTGCTGAGATTAACTGTTTTTCGAATTTCTGTTCCATTTTCTGTGAACATGCAAGGCAAAAGAAAAAGAGAAGTTTGTGAATCGTTTTACTGTTAGAAATGTCAGTACAAGCTGTAAGGAAAAAGTATTTTACTATTTTAGTAAATTTGTGTTGTTAATCATTGTTCATATTTTAGTTTAAGGACAAATTCTCACTATTAACTGTGACTTTTGCCTCAAACTCCTAATTTGCTTAAATTGTTAATTTTAGGTATGGAGTAGGATTAAGGGATGTAGAAGAATCATGCAAATAAGGCATTAATATGCAGTGTTGAGGAAAGTTACTTTTAAAAGTAATGCATTACAATATTGAAACTGCTCCCCGGGCGCCGCAGCGATAGCAATATGGCTGCCCACTGCTCCGGGTGTATGTTCACGGTGTGTGTGTGTTCACTACTGTGTGTGTTCACTTGGATGGGTTAAATGCAGAGCACAAATTCCGAGTATGGGTCACCATACTTGGCCACACGTCACTGTCATTACTGTCATTAAATCTGGGCAGGGCTTGCTTGTTTTTTAATATAAAAAGTTAGATTTTTAGCAAATGTAAAAGCCCTTTCACACCAAAAAGTGAAATAAATAAACCTAAGGCTGAAGGAAAAGTAATTTCACGTCTGTACAGTGAAAATATGGGAGAAGGAAGTTCAACACTCTTCAGCAATGAGAAAAATTAAGCACAAATGTTAGTTAAATGTAAGTTTTGCTTATTAGTATGGTTGAATTGGATCAATAAAGGTCAGTACACTGCAAAAATGATTTTCTTACTTAGATTTTTTGTCTTGTTTCCAAAATATCTAAAAATTCTTAAATCAAGAAGGATTTTCTAGACAAGTAAAAATGATTGTTTTGTTTTCAGAAAAAAATAAGTTAAATTTAGGTGAATTTTTGCTTGAAACAAGCAAAATAATCTGCCAATGGGGTAAGCAAAATAATCTAGTTTTCTGCTTGAAAGAAGATTATTTTGCTGACCCTATTGGCAGATTATTTTGCTTGTTTTAAGCAAAAACAACTTAATTTTGACTTATTTTTTCTGAAAACAAGACAAAAAAATGTGCTTGTCTAGAAAATCCTTCTTGATTTAAGAAGTTTTAGATATTTTGACTGGAAACAAGACAAAAAATCTAAGTAAGAAAATAATTTTTGCAGTGTAGTGAAGACATTGGTTAATAAAATGACATTAAATACATAAAGGAAACAAAAAGTAACTCAGCTATTTACTTGTAAATGAAAAAGTAAAGAGGCCCCTAAAGTATTAGGTATTTATTAGTAATTGTTAGGTAAGTGTTAGGTATTTATTAGTAATTTAATATGTGTCATCAAGAAGCACAAAAATAGCTGTCCAAACACTTGCCTGAGGGTTTCTGAACACTTCATACTTGTATTTTTTCTCCTGAAAAAGCACTTTGTTTTCAGTGTCCCTTGTCCATGTAGAAAGCGGCTCCACTAGGTTCTCATGGTCCTCAAACCCCCGTTCTGTGGAAAGTTCAAACTTTAAATGTCATCATTTTTGTCCATACCTAATTCTCCTTTTTATAACTACTTAATACTTGATAATAAATACCACCCTCTTAAACTTATGCACAGGTTGTATTAAGGTTCATTTAACAAACATGTTATTCCAAAGTAACTTAAAATATTTAAAATAAACAAACAAATAAATAAAAATAAATAAATAAATAAATAAAACCCATACGATATTAGATAGCTACAAGCACTGATGAAACACACTAATTTTCCTCATTTCCTCATTCAGATTAAGGACTTGGTCTTAGCTGCCTGAAATAGCTGCACGGATGTGTTGTAAAGTGAACAGGCTAATAAGCATGCAAGTAAACAGCAAACTCAAATATAGGACAGAACTTCCTCTAAAAGTAACTGTTTGCTTCTTTCTTTTTTAAACTGTTAACTGAACATAACCTTGGCTTGCTTTTTGGATTAAAGCTGAAAAATCCCCTTAAACAGAAAAAAATAGGTGCAATAGGTGATTGTCTTCAGAAACATTTTTTGTTATGCTGGTTGAAAGTTTCATCACAACTCGATAGCAATCATTAAGTTAAGTGATCTAAATGTATTTGTATGTATTTATATATTCTATGGAATGCATAGGACCAAGAAATGTTCGTCCAATAGAGTGGTGGAACTATGACGTCACCTTGTAGGCCGATCGGCTGTTAGCATCGCAGTGGTTCCCTCGACAAAAAGGCAATAGGATTTTTCCATAGGCTTTTGGATTATCGCAAAAAATAAGATCTGTGTTCAACCATAGTTCATGAATGTACATGTTTTGTCCATCTAGATATTTTTCACAATATAACATCATTTGTATGAATTTGTGAGCCTAAATACAAACGGTAGAACTAAAAAACTAAACTTAGGCTATAAGTGAACTACACCACGGTCGCTCGTGGTCAGCGTCACTAACACTATTTCAAACTTATTTTTAAAAACATGTTCAATGTTTCATATAAAACTGGAACAAATACAAACTAGAGCCAAACTAAAACCAAAATGAAACATTAATAATAAACCATAAGGAGTGAATAAATGAAACAATCATGACTAAAACACATACGAAACCACGTATTTCTGTACATTTCGAAATCCTTAATTGATATGAATATTTTAATGAAAAACAAGTCTCCACGTTGTATTTAATAAAAATCTAGTGCATTAAATTATTTAATAACAGCAGAGTGAGCAAGTTTTTGATTATATTAAAATGTAATTTATTTTAGTGAATAAACTACCACGTTTCAGCTATCATTTTGTTAGGGTGGTTACACAAAATGTTATTTTATTATTTTATCCTTGCTTCTAGAAAATCCTCAGTCTTTCTGTTTTCTGACAGCTTCAATGTGGCCGTAAACATTTAATTTTGGCTTCAAGCACTATACATCATTAAAGTTTCACCACGACCACATAAAGCCGGTAAATGTGGTGTTTACATGGAATAATCATTTTATTTCATAGAATAAAGCGTGAAAATATCTTGAGCCTGTGTTAACCACGGACCTTATTTAAGGGATTTAACCAAAATCCCATTCAAAAAAACCCATTGACTTTGGGACGATGGAACCGGAAACTTGCTTCCAGGTTTTTGCCAATAAATGACGTCATAGTTCCACCACTCTATTAAAATGCTCGGTCCAAGTGTTTTTATTGACTTTCCTACCTGCCTGTCAATATATGTATTTGCATACCTCGGCGCACCCTGTTTGCACAGACAGATACGTCATCAGCGCATTCACGTTAGCTATATACAGAGAACGGCAGGCAAACATTAACAATCTGATCTTCCTTCCTGGTAATGTAATACTTTTACTAACTGTACTATAAAGTGTTCTCACGGTTAATGACATATGATGTTGTAACGGCCATCAGAGCATTTACGGTAGTTTTGTGGCAGACTGACAACTGCGCATGTGCATGTGTCTGTACATTCTGGAGAGGTGACTCGCTCTACAGACATCTGTCTCTCTTTATTTTTATTTTATTTATTTCCTTTCTGTTTGTGACCCGAGTTGGATGCATGTTTGTGTACGATTTTCCTCGCTAGATCCCCATTTTGTGGAAAATATGCCATCTTCTCGTCTCCCGTGTGCCTAGGGGGCACTAATGTTTTGAATAATGCAAGGCATTTGTGTTTGCGCAATGTTCATCGCAAATAAAACGGTGTTGGTGATCTGTACTACAGATAAATGAAACACCTTGCATTATTGGCACCAAACAGTTTTCCTGTCTGAGCTGTTGAACATTCAACTCTGTGTTTAAATGTAGTAATGCTGTGACTGGTCTGTGTGTGTAATGTTGGATAGAGACAGAGCAACACGCGTCATAATCTGAAAACCTTGCCCAAAGGGGGGGACAATCCAGCGCTCTCCACTGACTTTGTATTGCGGGAATCTGCCACCATGTCATTTCTGACTTATAACAAAAAACAGAGCAATGTCTAAAAGCTGCTATGTGACAAAGTGTACAGTAAACAAGCTAAAAAAAAAAAAACAACTACATTTTTATAAGCTGTCGACCCCCAAAAAATGAACGTTTAAGGACACAAAAGTAGAACGCAACCTGTCATATTACTAGAGAACTACGCCCACTGGCAGGAAACTTAATCGGTTAAGTAAACATTCATTATTTTTAACCATGTCAAAGGATTATTTCACCACCCTGAGACGAGGAGATATATTGAGAAATTAAATTTTATTAGTCATATGTCAGTGCTTCTTTTCCTTACCTTCCTTTTGCTGGAGAAATGATCCAATTGAATGGCCCAACGTGAAATACCCTGACATCTACAACTATTTGTGCCGTTAACACTCGTTTTTTGTGGTTGAAAGCTTATATAAACTTAGTTCTGTGTTTTTTGGCTTGTTTACTGCACACCTTGTCACATAGCAGCTTTTAGACATTGTTCTGTTTTTTGTTACAAGTCAGAAATGACAAGGAGGTTGCTTCCCGCAATACAAAGTCAATGGAGAGTGTTGGATTGTTTTCCCCCCCAGTGTGGGTGTGGCCTAAATGCGCTCTGTCTCTATGCGTTCAGGGGGCGTGGCTTTAGACGGCGATTTGCAGGGAGGGTGGGACGTTGGCTTTCAGTGCTATCAGGCTAAAGTTAGCCTTTCCCAAGAGTTCCTACTGTACATTTAATCTAAAGCATTACCAAAATGATTATCATAAATTCATTAACCAAATACTGAATTATTACTGTGTGCCCCTCCCACTGCATTGGTCCCAACCCATACATTGTGCTCTTATATATACAGTACTATGCTGTCTGCAACTTCTTACATTCTCAGTTAAAGACCATATAATACTGATTAAAAACTGGAATGAGAAAATATGGGTGGTCTGATGTTTGGTGTGGTTACTGGCATTAAACCCATGGTGTGAGTGTGCTTCACAGGCAATACATGGAAGCTATTTTCCCTGAGCATGTGTGTGATTTCCTGTGTCCCTCAACTCGACGAGAGCAAAGTAATAAACAGGAGTGAAGAAGTGTATATGTATGCATGTACACTATGTGTGTGTGTCAGAGGTGTTTAGATGTTCTTTCATCAGTCTTTTCCCCTCATGATTATAACTCATTCACAGTAGGAAACATCATCATGCGAGGATGATGCTTTTCTTAAATTAGCCTATGTGTAACAAAGATCTTTAACACTTTGACTCTGTTTCTAACCATTGTGAGTTACCTTGTGGTCTTTTGCCTACACTGGATTGACGACTAAATTTCAGTGAGAGAAGACAGCATAAGGGTCAAATACTTTTGACAACAAAGCGGTCTATAGCAAGTGCCAACTGTTAAACTATAACACTGGTGAAAAATAAGTGCACATAATTGTGTTTAATGTGCACTTGTAGTGTATGTCAAATTTTAAAAGTATATGTAAAAAAAACTGTACCTGCAGATAATAAAGAGTAAACGTTCATGACTATCTTCCAGAAACATTTGAAAGAAATTTGAAGTACATTTAAGTGGCATTTTTATGTAATATATTATCTGCAAGTACCTTTTTTGTGTTTAAATATATTTTTAGGTTTGAAGTACACCACAGGTGCACATTCAAAACGATTAAGTGCACTTCCTTTTCTCTGGGGATGAGAAGAAATGGAATAACACATTCATCTATTCATCTAAAATTTGGCAGCCAGAAAGCAAACATATGGTAATGGCTGTAGATGAAGCCTCACAGCAGATGGAAAAAGAGAAATTGGGGATTTCGATCATAAGAGCTGTACTTCCTCACGATAGCGAAGTTGAGTGACGGCGTCTGGGGCTGTAAATTAAACCCACCTGTCGCTTGGTGTATGAGAGTGGATGTGTATAGCGGTACGTCAGCGGCATATTGTGAGTTCACTGGAGCCTGGCTGTCAGCATGCCAGTAAAAACACACTTCATCATCTTCGCAAAATCCAGCCCTATAAAGCTGTTGACAACTGAATGGATATGCGGGTGTGTGCGAATAGTATATGGATGGTACTCACCAGTCTGTAAGTCAGGGTTGGTCTCACACACACACCAGTCCACATTACAGTCACAGTGGGTCTTCTCAAACAGGGTTTCCATCACATCTCTGACTGTTTGCCTCTCATCCACCATCAGAGTCTTTGAGCTGCCATCCGTAATCTCCACTTTCACGACCAGCTATCACAACAAACCATAAATTAAAACCAACAAACCAAAAACAAGGTTATTTATGGAATTACGGCATAGTTTATTGACATCTTTGCAACAAAGATGCAAGCCCCAAAACACTTTAAAACAAAACAAATTGTTTCAGTGCTTCATATGTTGGTCAGAGAATTTCATCCAGTTTAGAGTGAGCAAATCATAGCAAGAATATTCAGCAAAGTGAGCCAAAGTGGAACTTTTGACTAAACAAAACTAGTTGAATTCTAAACAGTTTAAGGAAGCTGGTGGGAACACCAGCGTAAGCTCATGCTGGTCTTTTCAACAGGGTCTATGCACAGATGTTTGAAAGACAGAGATATAAATGGTCTTATAGATGAATAAATTTTCTGGGAAACAGAAGGGAAAGTTAGTTGTCAATACATTTAAGGGAGCTACTGGCTCTGCAATGGCATGTGAACTGCATAGTGACGTCTTTGATTATCAACAACCATGTTAAAAGTCTAGATAATCTAGTTTTATTTTGATTGTAGTTATTATTTGTACAGACTAAATTGTTTGGTTATAGTTGCAGCTTTAAATCTGTTCTTGCTGTAGTCACTGTTACAACATATATTGTACGCTGTGGGTAAACCATTTTGAGTAACGAACTTTAGATCACTCAGTGGTGGCATTAAAGAATATAGTAAGTGTGGGTCAAGTAACATAACCAGACTAATTAGAAATCAGAATGTTAATCCCTCCTGCCGTCTGAGGCAAGACACGCTTATTATGGCAAACAATTATTGCTCAAAGCTTGCTCTTTTATTGCTCAAGAGACTATTTAGTCTTCATGATACTTTGTTTAGGATTTTTCTTCTAATATTCCTTGTGAGTCACAAAAATACACAGACTATGCAACAGTTGACATATTGTATGATAATGGATCTATACATTTAATTTGGACAGTTGTGTAGTTGAGACCAGTTCATTTAAATCCAGGTCAAGTCAAGACAGGAACGTGAAGAGGACTGAGTCTAAGTTGAGACCAAGTCTTGAAAAAGGCTAAGTCAGAAGTGTTGTGTCCATGTCAAGACAGAGGCCTGAAAAGAATTGAGTCCTAGACAAGAACAATATCTGAAGACCAATTCAAGACAGAGACCTACAGTGAGGGAAAAAAATGATCAGTCTATAATTTTAATGGTAGGTTTATTTTAACAGTATTTGATCCCCTATCAATCAGCAAGATTTCTGGCTCCCAGGTGTCTTTTATACAGGTAACGTGCTGAGACCTAATCTCAGTTTATTACCTGTATAAAAGACACCTGTCTTTTATACAGGTAATAAACTTGTACAACCTGTTGTCAGGGACAAGATTGTAGACCCAAAACACACGGCCAAGGCAACAAAGGAGTGGCTCAAGAAGAAGCACATGTGGCTAGCCAGTCTCCAGACCTTAGTCCAGGGGTAGGGAACGTTGATCCTCGAGAGCCATGTCCCTGCAGATTTTAGCTCCAACCCTAATCAAACACACCTGAACAAGCTAATCAAGGTCTTCAGGATACAGGCTGACATGTTTTTTTCAGGGTTGAAACTAAAATCTGCAGGGACATGGCTCTCGAGGTTCAACGTTCCCTACCCCTGCCTTAGTCCCACAGAAAATCTGTGGAGGGAGCTGAAGGTTTAAGTTGCCAAACATCAGCCTCAAAACTTTAATGACTTGGAGAAGATCTGCAAAGAGGAGAGGGATGAAATCCCTCCTGAGAAAGACAAGAAACATCTGACCTCTGTGATTGCCAACAGGGGGTTTGCCACCAAGTACTAAGTCATGTTTTGTAAAGTGGACATATACTTATTTCACTCATTAAAATGCAAATCAATTTATAACTGAAAATTTTGAAATGTGTTTTCCTGGATTTTTTGTTATTCTGTCTCGTAGAGTTAGGGTTAGGGTTAGAGATAATGTTAAGATAGAGACCTGAAAATGGTTTAGTCCAAATCAAGACTAAGAATTGAAGATGGTACAGTTTGAGTCATGACAGAGACGTGAAGGGTTTTGAGTCTGAGTGAAGACATAGACATGAAGATGGTTGACCATTTTTTGGATCAGCAAAAAAGGGAGGAGACCTAATTTGCTTTCCATTTATTCCAAGTAGGGCTGCTCGATTATGGCAAAAATCCTATATATTTTTTTTTTCATGTAATTAACTGAACGGAAAATAAAACTGCATAGTCTTCACTGTAAGAATTAAACATGTTTGTTTCTTATAAAAACTACAAAAGTCCATCCGTCAAGAGCAGTGAGTGATTTTGTCTTTTGTTGTTTGATTAACATTAACCGCAAAGACGGCAGAAGGAATATTACTTGTGGCCGCTTTAAGAGCTGCATGGATCCAATTTACTGTTACAGACTTATTTTCATTCTCAACTGATTACATTAATTTGAGACAACTGACGAAGGATTACATGAATAATCACCAAACGCCGCATTTTGACATATATTTGCATGTATTTAACCGTTTAGGTAACATCTTAAGCTAAACGTTCATTTTCCTTGTCCGTGTTCTGTTCCGTCTCTGAGCGCACACACAGAACAGCGCACATGCTCAGTGTATTGCCGCTTTCATACGGCTTTCTCTTGCCACAGTGCCTACACACTGTAATAGTTTTGTCCACCACCCTTCTTCCATCATCAGTATATTTTACAGGGAAGGCAAAATGCATGCGATTTGAATGACGCAGGAGGCTTTTCGAGTTCGCTAGGCATTATTGACTGATTAACATCTTTTTCTCTGCGATTGTTAAAAATGTAGGATTAAATTTAGGATTATCTACAAGTTTAAAAAATCAGTTATTAATCCACGGATCACGTGCGTGCCGAACTGTGGGTCGTGATCCGCATGGATCACGGATCAACTGCGATCTGTTGCACCCCTACTGAAGATGGTACAGTCTGAGACCTGAAAGGTTTTGAGTCCAAGTGAATACAGAGACATGAAGATGGTTGAATCTGACTAAAGAGAGAGACCTGAAGAGGGCTGAGTCAGTGTCAAGACAGAGACCTGAAGAGGATTGAGTCTGAGTCAAGACCAAGACTGAAGACCAATTCAAGACCGAAACCTAAAGAAGGTTGGGTCCTAGTCAAAGCAGAGACCTGAAAATATTGAGTCCAAGTCAAGACCAAGACTTAAAAACTGTTAAGTCTAATTCAAGACAGAGACCTAAAGGAGGTTGGGTCCAAGTCAAAATAGAGACCTGACAAGTGTCAAGACAGAGACTTAAAATGTGCTGAGTCCAAATCAAGACTGACACCTAAAGATTATACAGTCATGACAGAAACCTGAAAGGTTCGAGTGAAGACAGAGACATGAAGATGGCTGAATCTGTCCTAGTCTTGCTTTGGACTTGACACATTTCAGGTCTCTGTCTTGACTTGGACTTAATACTTTTCAGGTCTCTATTTTTCTGAAAAGAGCCCAAAAGATGGCCCTATATGTCAATTAAAGAACACAGATGCAGCCAGCTAACTTCCATTATGACTGATGTTATCTACCAAGAGCAGTGCCATATCAAGCGCAAAATGGATTAAGACTTGCATTTCTGGGCAATAGTAAATTGACTAGCGAAAAATGTAAACAAGAAATGTTGCATGATTTATTCAAATGTTCTCCCATAAATATTGCGTCTAAAAGGGAAGCTCCAATAAATGCATATGCAAGGTATAAGGTAAGCCACAGAAATAACTGTATCAATTCCTTGTCATCACCAATTTTACACAGTGTGTCTTTAATAAATCCTAACAGTAGTTTTTACTGTGATGGTGCAAATCTCTGGTGCAACAGATATTGTTTGTGATTTCTCTTAAGGGATGTCCATACACGAGGCCTCCTTGAGCTTCCATAAGAGGGAAGATGTCTAAATGTGTAGCAGGGTGCAGTCATGCTTCAAAATGCTAAAATGCCCTGATCTGACTGATGTTACTACTATTTATAAATGGATCAGCCCTCTCTTCCAGATCATTTAACGCAGTCAGCATTTTGTACCCCACAGAATTGAATGATGCCATGAAAAACACATATATTTTTGCAGTTAAATGACTCACTTTCTTGATTAATGGATTTAGAAACAGCTGTTTTAGAATAGCCAAAGCCAGCATGAATCATCATGAACAGTGTCTGACTGCAATGAATAATATTATTGACATCATTCAAGATGGAAAAAAGATTAAAACAACTGTATCTCTCACCTTTTTAACTTTGGCCTCCTTTAGCTTCTCCAAAGCGAGCTTGATTTTATCTGCTTTGATCTGTTCCTCCAGTTCTTCCTGAGGGGATAGAAAATTAACATTACCTAACAGACATAATAATATATATCAGTCATTTTTGGAGTGATAATGGGGTCAGGGTGATGTTAAAGGCTTCTACATATGGGAAATGCAAGGTTTACTTTTGACTCTCTGTAGGTTAAATCTAAAAATGACAAAAGTAAGATGGTATTGTCTGGTTTTGTAGTCTGAGGTCAACTGAGTCTTAACTATAATAGAACCTCATATGTGGCTGACTTTGAACACTCCACATAGACCACAGCTCTGCACAGTATACAAATTGTGTTGACTCCAATAGAGTTTAACCTAGCATGAAACTGAGTTAGTAATGTGATTAATGGCCAGGCATTCTGGAATCCAAGAAGGCAATATACAGTATCTCACAAAAGTGAGTACACCCCTCACATTTCAGCAACCATTTTAGTATTTCTTCTCAAGGGACAATACTATAGAAATAAAACTTGGATATATTTTAGAATAGTCAATGTGCAGCTTGCATAGCAGTATATATTGTTGTCGAAATAGCTAGGAAACAAAAGTGAGTACACCGTAAGTCTAAGAACTTGTCAAATCTGTGTCCAAAGTGTCAGTATTTTGTGTTCACACTATTGTTATCTAGCACTGCCTTCATCATTCTGGGCATGGAATTGATCAGAGCTGCACAGGCTGTTGCTGGGATCCTCTTTCACTCCTCTATAATGACTTCACAAAGCTGTTGGATGTTAGACACATGGTGCTTCTTCACCTTCCGGTGAGGATTGAGGATGCCCCACAGGTGTTTAATAGGGTTCAGGTCTGGAGACATACTTGACCACCCCATCTACTTCAGCTTCCTCAGCAAGGCAGTTGTCATCATGGTGGTGTGCTTGGGGTCATTATTGTGTTGGAAAACTGCTGTTCGGCCTTGTTTTTAGAAGGAAGGCATCATGTTCTGCTTCAGAATGTACAGTGCATAATGGAATCCATGTTTCCCTCAATGAACTGCAGCTCCACAGTACCAGCAGCACTCATGCAGCCCCAGACCATGATGCTACCACCACCATGCTTGACTGTAGGCAAGATACAATTTTCTTGGTATTCCTCACCAGGGCATCGCCACACATGCTGGACACCATCTGAGCCGAACAAGTTCAGACCACAGGACATGGTTCCAGTAATTCATGCTCTTGGACAGGTTGTCTTCAGCAAACTGTTTGCAGGCTTTCTTGTGAGCCAGCTTCAGAAGAGGCTTCCTTCTGGGATGCCGCCCATGCAAACCGACTTATTGCAGTGTGTGGCGTATGGTCTGAACACTGACAAGCTATTTCTGCAACCTTCAAAGCAATGCTGGCAGCGCTCATGCATCTGTTTTTTGAAGTCAGGTTCTGCACCTGATACACAGTACGATTACTCAACTTCGTTAATCGACCCTTGCAGGGCCTGTTCTGAATGGAAACCAGCTTAGGAAACCTCTGTATGACCCTGACCAATGTAGTGTAACTTGGTTTCAGGGTGTTATTGAACCTCTAATAGCCTTGGCTATCTTTGTGGAGAGTAACAATTCTAATTCCCAAATCCTCAGAGAGTTCTTTGCCATGAGGTGCCATGTTGAACATCTAGTGGTCAGTATGAGAGAATTGTACTTAAAGCACCACATCTGAACTGCCCTAATACAAGATACACAACTTTGTTTTGTCCTGTCAAGCAGACAAAACATAAACATGATGAATAGGAAATGTGGCTTTGCATTGTTAAAAAACATACTGCTGTTATCACTTAGGGTGTAGTCACTTTTGTTGCCAGCTGTTTTGACAATAAGAGTTTTTTCAGAGGAGTAAATCTATACTGCTATACAAGCAACATTGACAATTCTAAAATATAGATACTAAAATAGTTGCTGAAATGTGAGGGGTGTACTCTTGTGACATACTGTAATTATGCTGCCAACTTGAACAACTCAACTTGTTGAACATCCTTCACATTGAAAGTACATTTGTAATGCTTTAAAGTGCTTGCTAGCACTGGGCTAGACATAAAATAACATTCAATGAATATCCGTCTGAGCTAACATTGCAATCATGAGGATAATTACATTTTATGCTTGAGCTTTTTACAGGCTGAATATAAATGGATAATGTAGACATTCATAAGGTTCATACTTCATAACGTTATTGCAGTTTTACAGTGTTGGCTGAACTTAAATTCCATTACATCTGCTCACATCTGTTGTTTGGCCTGGTTGTGTTAAAATGGAACCCTGTAACCTTTATCTGAGGACGTGTTAACCACATGAGGCCTGTGGCTGTGCGAACCATTCAAATTGATACTTACTTTTGATGGTTTGGAAGCGGGTGGTGGAGGCGGAGCTACAGTGGAGTTGGAGGAAGTTGCTGGTTTAGAGGTGTCAGTTGAAGCTGGGAGGCTAAAATTACTCTGAGGCTGTGAGGGTACTGGGGCAAATGGAGCTGATTCCTTAAACGTATCTCTTTCTGTGGCAAACTTTTCCTCCGTGGCACTGATATCTGCCACTAGGTCAGCCATCAAGGCGTCCAAGTCATTGTCTTCCAGATCATGCAGGGATGCTTTAGAGGAACACAGGGTCACAATGTGAAAAGAAAAAAAAAATCACATTGTTTAAAAGACAATCTACGGCGCCTACACATAGTATGTCTCATGGGAAGTATTTTAGGTATGCAACATGATGATTGATTAAGTATTTGGTTTCCACCATTTAATAAAAATGCAGTCATGAATAAAAAAAATCATTAATTTGTGGCCAAAAACGTATTTTTTAACCCTAAAACAAGCACTTTAGCGCCTAAAGTTTAGAACTGAATGAGGTCAATTTGTAAGCCTTTGATTGCAGACATTTTGTAAAGACACATTCTTCACTTCAAATAGCCCCATCTGTGCATCTCTGTGCCGCCCTCGGACATAATTTCAAGCAATTTTATGGTTAATTAATCACTAATTTTCTTCAAATAGCAACACTTGATGAATAGAGCCTTTTAGATGAAATAACTCAGTAAGAAAGCAGACATATTAGGCTAAAATATGGTTTACCATTCAGATCTGTGAAACCAATGGAAAAGTTCATTTCCGGAGGGTCAGGAAGGGAGGGAGGTTTAGGCAAAGGAGCAGACTCTGCTTCTGCTCCCAAACTCTGTGCAAAGACAAATGAGGAACAAGTCATATGAAAGACAAATATGGAAGCTATTTTTTAACTACAGAATTAACAGCAAGGAACTATCATTTGATTAACATGCGGATGTGACAAGTATCAGTGTTAATATGTGTGCTTTGTGCTTTTGTTCTATATTTTGTGCTTACACTGTTTGCAGCTGGCTTATTACTAATTCATTAATTTTTTTAAACTCATCACATGAAAATGTTCATTGCCATTGAAAATGTTTATGAAACTATTTCATATCTTTTTTTTTTACTTAAAAGCACATTGCACTGATTAGCCATGTTTTCCCTCTTGACAATATGAGACACATTAACAGGAAACATACCTGCGTTAGGAGATCCATCTCCTGCAGCATGTCGCTGAACATGGCATCAATGTCATCCATCTACAACAGGAATAGTTGAGAGATGTGAATTTAACATATCTACAACAAGTCATGCAATAGGATTGTGAAAAACACTGCAAATAATTTGAGCGGAGAACAGAAACCGAACACTTCAGGGATGAACACAGGCTTAGTTTTAACAAATCTATTCTGAATATTACGTATGTTACTGTATGTAAATTCAAACATATTTTCAGTGTAATTCCACGTTTTATTTCTTATTATTACACGGCTACATGGAATACTCTATTGTGATTGGTCAGTCACCACATTGCAAGGTACGTTAAATATAAAATCTAAAAATCTAAAAACCAATAACACAGGCTCATCCCGGTAACTGCAGTCAATGCTATTTAAACATTTTTTTTATTTGTGGAAGCTTTGCTATGTTTGGCTAATAAAATATTAAAACTCATTCTGTGTACAATTATTTAATTATGTCAGCTCTCTGGTTTCCTACAAATGCAGTTTGAGCTTTCAAAATGCAGTTTAAATGCAGCTTCAAAGGGCTCTAAACGATCCCAGCTAAGGAAGAAGGGTCTTATCTAGCGAAACAATTGATTGTTTTTCTATGTCGAAAAACGCCCATCTCAATTTCTACTCCTTCAAAATTGCCCTACATCGCTGTTTTTCCTTTTTTTTTTTTTTTTTTTTTTTGTAAAGGGCATTAGACCATCTTTGCATGTTTACTTTGTAAACACTGGGTTGGTACTTCTGCAGCGATGCAATAACCAATCATTTCATTAGATATGACCCTTCTTTCTCGGCTTGGATGATTTAAAGCCCTTTGAAGCTGCATTTAAACTGCATTTTAAAGCTCAAACTCAGGGGCAAAATAGTTCATTATATAATTTTTATTCCTCAAAAAAAACAATTTATTAACGACTGAAGAAAGAAAGACATGAATATCTTGGATGACAAGGGGGTGAGTACATTATCTGTAAATGTATCTGTAAAAAGCTGATGGACAGTGTTAATAGCAGTTTTAATATGTAGAGTGAGGAAAAAAAAAATTGATCCCTGCTGATTTTGTACATTTGTCCACTGACAAAGAAATGATCAGTCTATAAGTGTAATGGTAGGTTTATTTAAACAGTGAGAGACAGAATAACAATAAACAATTCCAGAAAAATGCATTTCAAAAAAGTTATAAATTGATTTGCATTTTAATGAGTGAAATAAGTATTTGACCTCTCTGCAAAACATGACTTAGCAAATCCCTTGTTGGCAATCACAGATTTTTTATGGGATTAAGGTCCTCTTAATCATTCATTCTCTACATGTGCTTTCTTGACCTTGCACGAACTGCAGGAAATGTAGTCCTTCATGGCGTAGTGTGTTATGAATTGTTTTCTTGGTGGCTATGGTCCCAGCTGCCCTGAGAACATTGATAAGATCCTTCTATGTAGTTCTGGGCTGATTCCTCACTGTTCTCATGATCATTGAAACGCCACACACTGACAGTTATATTGCGTTTCTTCCATTTGCAAATAATTGCACCAACTGTTGTCACCTTCTCACCACGCTGCTTGCCGATGGTCTTGTACCCCATTCCAGCCTTGGACAGCTCTTTGGTCTTGGCCATGGTGGAGTGTTTGGAACCTGATTTATTGCTTCTGTGGACATGTGTCTTTTATACAGGTAACAAGCTGAGATTAGGAGCACTCCCTTTAAGAGAGTACGGTACCTGGGAGCCAGAAATCTCTGAAATGCGTTTTTCTGGATTTTTTTGTTGTTATTCTGACTCTCGCTGTTAAAATATACCTACCAATAAATTATAGACTGATCATGTCTTTGTCAGTGAGCAAACGTAGAAAATCAGCAGAGGATCAAATAATTTTTTTCCCTTACTGTATCTTTGTAAACGATTGCAACCTTTGCAGTGAACAGGGTCATCCTCAACTTTATGTTAGGGTCCTGACAACGCTGTCTGTTTATTTTGCAATAAAGACTGGCCAGCTGTATGTTTTTTCCTAACTCAGGGCCTCACTAATTGCATGTGACAAATTTTACATGACTCTCTGATAAATTTAGAATAAACTGTCACTTTTATTATCTCCTCCCTGTGTTAAACCAATGTGTCTCATGAGCCTGTAGTGTGATACACATGAATCATCACGAAACACTCATGCATGCAAACATCCTGACTTAATTTAATTTTACATGCAGCTGTGAGTCAGCATTCTCAGGTAAACATAATCAGATCTGCTATTTATCCATTCACCAGTGAGGTTAGTTTTTCATTAAAGGGGTCCTATTATGCTTTTTCACTTTTTGAACTTTAATCAGTGTGTGGTGTGTATGTTTCTGCATAAACAAGATCTACAAAGTTACAAATCTCAAATTCCACTCCAAAAGGAGACATTTCGTTTTTAAAACTAGTTTTTAGTGTAGTTTTTCAAGAGCTACAACAGAAGGCTCATTTGGACTACAAGCCTTGTTTTCCTGATGTTATGATGTCATATCACGGTCCATTAGAATATGTTAAAATAAACCTGCCTACTGAAATTCGAATGGTTGCGATGCAGCACGGAGAGCCACTTTTGGGACGCTTCAGCGAGACGCAGCGTTTCATGCATTGACTACATTGATCGCTATCTCCACCGGTGGCCATGTCAGAGCCGCGCACTGCAGACATGTGCAGTATGGGGGGCAAAACATATGCCGAGGCTGATATAAACACAAGCATTGACTAGAGTAGCCGTGATCAGATCCGGTGGCCGCATCAAAGCCATAACCGTAGACGTGTGCAGTAAGAGATTTATTCATTATACAGTGTAGATGGCTTCACTTATATATGAATAAGGTTTTGTTGCTTTTTATCTTCCCACCCTGTTAATGCACAATGAACGTTTGCCAAAACTTTATTTGAACTTTATTTTTTTGTTAGTTTAAAATCCAGCCATTGTTTTTAATGTTAATGCAAACCAAAAGTGCATAATGCTGCTACTTTTGTCGTAAAATTTGGTGAAATTACTAAGTGTGTGTATACTTTTAAAAACTTCCAGACCATTTAACATATTATACCATGTTATACCATGCATAACAGTTTGGAGTTTGGATATATATATATTTATATACACTACCATTCAAAAGTTTGGGGTCAGTAAATGTTTATTCATTCTTTTTTTTTTTTTTTGAAAGAAATGAATAAATTGTTACATTAATAAAAAGTGACATAATAGATTTACATTGCTAGAAAAGATTTATAGTTTGAATAAATGTTGTTCTTGAAAGAAAAAAATACAGGTTCAAAAAAAAAAAAAAAAAAACATTGGCGGCACAACTGTTTCCAAAACTGATAATTCTACTAATAATTCAGAATATCAGAATGATTTCTGAGAGATCATGTGACACTTAAGCCTGGGAAACTGAGTAACAGCTGATGAAAAATCAGCATTGCATCACAGGAATAAATTATATTTTAAAGTATATGAAAATAAAAACCATTATTTTCTATTGTAATAACATTTTGTAATATTACAGTTTATTTTCTGTATTTTTGATAAAATAAATGCAGCCTTAACTTCATTAAAAAAAAAAAATTGCAAGTCTTACTGACCCCAAACCTTTGAACGTTAGTGTACATTAGACCTATTTCAGAGATTTAAGTATTGTATAACATGGGTAGCTCTCAGGCACTTTCTTTTTTAAAAAGTAGCTCTCGAATGAAAACAGGTTGGAGACCCCTGGTCTAAACTCTTCGCCAATCACAATGCAGCGGGAAAGCTAACTAATCACAACACACTTCGTTTTTTAGGAAGGTGGGCCTTCCTCAAACCCGGAAACTAATCGAGCCCTTTGTGCCGGGCTGGGGAGAAAGCTGTTGTAATAATGTAAATTATGTGAAAAATAATGAGTTTTTCGAACCACCAAGCATGAGAACATGCTCTAGTACACCCCCAAAACAAAATCAAGACTTAAACGAGCATACTAGGACCCCTTAAAGATCATAGACTATTTTTTTTTTCCACAGCAGCTTCAATAAACTAAGAAACAAGAAAATAACAGAATGTATAATGTAAACGTCATCAAATATACGAAAAAAAATCAAATTCAGCTGTAAAGCTCTAAGAATTAATGGTATCATTTTAAGTGAGTCTTGATGTTGCAAAAATCATCAATTATGCCAATTTTAGCTAAAACTACAATGACTTTAATCTTGTATTTCTATCACTTTATTTTCAAAATTATTCTCATATTGCTATGACTTCATTCTCAATATGGCAATGAGTCGTAATTTAGATTTTTATTCTCAAAATTATGACTTTAATCTTGTAATCTTTATTTTATTTTATGTTATGCGTCACTAAAATGCCATCATAGATCTTGCCTGGGTGTTTAACTGCAGAATGTTATTCCTTGTGTCACCTGTTGGATATTGTGTGAAGTACCACAATGTTTTGAAAAAATCAGAAAAAGCGCCTGCTCCGTGATGAATTGCAAGCTGCCATGCAGTTGCCACATCTGTAAAGCAGCTCTACAGAAGATGTAGTAGTGTCATTATTCAGTTCAATTCAGTTCAAGTTTTGTTCTCATCTAATTGTGTCAGTGCCGTCAAATTAATAATATTACTGAATATTAAAAGAGATAGTTCACCCAAAAGTGAAAATGATCCCATGATTTACCCACCCTCATGCCATCCTAGGTCTTCTTTCATACAAATACAATCAGAGTTATATCAAAAAAATGTCCTGGCTTTTCCAAGCTTTATGATGTCAGTGAATGGGTGTTACTATTAGTCCAAAAAAAGTGCATCCATCCATGATAAAAAAAAAAAAAAAAATCAATGTGTTTTTGTAAGAGAAAAATCCATAATGAAACTTTATTAACCATAATCTCTAGCTTCCGCTAATATAACTCTGATTGCATGGCTTGAGGGTGAGTAAATCATCAAAAAATATCCATCTTTTAAACCCCAATTAAGCAAGCCAAAGGCGACAATGATAAGGAAAATAAGCATACTACTTAACCCTCTGGCCCTCTTTTCATTTTTATATATTTATTTTATTTTATTTTAAAAATTGTAGCTTTATCAGAATGAGACTTGGTGACATTTGTCACATTAGCAATGTGAACACACAAAAAAATCATGGACATGATTTGGATATTTTAAAGTGTGAAAAAAAAAAATAATAATAATAATAGTCACACTTGCCTTCTTCTTGGTCAGAAATGACCGACATAGGAAATGAAAGGGAAATACAAAAAAATATGAAATCTTTTGGTGGTACAAACTACAAATCAGCCACTGTGCAGAAAAAAAAGTGCGCAGCAATCAAGCGTTGACACATAATAATAACAAAATAATAACAAAAAAATATTGAACAAAAATGTATTGCATTAATTTTCCAGAAAAAAGAAAATTAAAGAGCATTTTAAGGCTTCTGTCACTTTTTACCATGAAGAAGGTAAGTGTGACTCACAAACATTAAGGTCAAATCAGTTAAAATGTTTTCTGTTGTTGTCATCTGCATAATGTGGCTGCTAAAGTAGTTTTGTAACTACTATGCAGAATTGGTCAATTGGATGGTGCCATTTTCTGGTTACAGCAACATGTCTTTGTGATTGGTAACATAGAGCAGAGTACCTGTGCACATATAAAGAAAAAAGACATCACCCAAAGCTAAACATTGCACAATATCCATCCAGGGGCTAGAGATAAAAGCATGGCTTGCATAACTTATTCTTTGCCAAGACATGCAGAGTCCTGCCCATGAATGCTTAGTAATGCCTGAGTGTACAATATTACAGAAAGCATGAATTACATGGAAATGAATTTGCCAAGAGATCATTCTCTGTCCCATTCGATTGCAGAAGCTGTAAATGAATAAATTAGTTCTTGTTCTAGAACTTTTATTTCTTTTCTCACAGTTTAAATCTGCAATTTCACTTCTGATTATTCTAGCTGCCTGCAGTTGAGCTATAAGACAGACACTATCTGTTAATCTTGGTCCAAAATACCCAACTCTGTCCTACTTCCCTTTAATTCTCCCACATTCAGCAATTCATTTGTGCAACCACTTTCAATTAATGCACATGTTATCACTTTTTAAACATAGTCGTCTACCCCATCGCATGGTTTGTGGCACAGAAACAAATGATTCCTTTAAATCATGCGGCTAATTGAGAAGCAGCGTCATTTTCTAACTGAGAAGACAAAAATGTTACTCCTGATGAATGACACAATGGGCAAATCAAATATACTAAGACTGAAGGAGGGATTTAAGCCATATTGGGAACAGAATATCATAGAGATTTGGGTCTTGGGGCCTTACAATCTCAATAAACAATGTTTATTAGAATTTTTTTTATGTTTTATATTAAAAACAACATTTTAATGTGTTCTCTGAACATAAAAATGCAACACAGACACTTCTTCATTCATATGAGCAATACTCCAACAAAAACAAGTTAATACTACAGTATCTCACTGAAGTGAGTACACCCCTCCCATTTTTGTAAATATTTTATTATCTTTTTATATACATTTTGCGGTCAGCGGTTTAGACATTAATGGCTGTGTGTTGAGTTATTTTGAGGGGATAGCAAATTTACACTGTTATACAAGCTGTACGCTCACTAATTTACATTGTAGCAAAGTGTTATTTCTTTAGTGTTGTCCATGAAAAGATACAAAACATTTATAAAAATGTGAGTGGTGTACTCACTTCTGTGAGATACTGTATGTCTAAACTAACTAAACTGGCGGGGTCTGTACCACCAGCACCTGTGAGTAAAACAATGCTGCGTCCTCTTGTTTAAATGCAGCCAATCAGAGGGCTGTTTGTGTGCTGCTATACATGGGGAAGTGGTTACAGCAACTTCCCCTCAGAAGATGTTGAAAGCATCAAAGTTTCCAACAGGAAACAGATGACACTCGCTATCTCTATGCAACTATCACAACACAGTGCTTCTTATACGTGTCTTTTAATGTGCCTAACAAGCGACAAGTACATGCATCATTATATTATCAGTACATATGCACATTAAAATATAAGCATATGTCTCTTGTTAGATATACGCTACATAGATTTGCAATACAGGAAGAAATGAAACATGCAACTGCTCGGCATTAGTCACGTGGAAACATCAGTAAATGTTTGGTTATCTGACACATTTGAGGTGACAAGGTCAGACATATACTGTTTAATCTATTCTCCGGTATAATATAACAAGAATATTTTGTTTCTGTTTTGTTAAGTGTTACAGTAACTATAATATTCCAAATCAAGGGCAGGATATCAGGCCTGGAAAAGAAATTAGCTCAATGTTTCCATCTGTTTCACAAATTGCATGTGTTTTGAATTAAATATCAAGGAAGTTATTTAGTTATACTGCAATCAAACCAGTCTTACCTTGAAGGATAACCATAACAAAGTTCTGAATTTCATTACTGGATATGTTTCATTTCATTAACTCTGTCTTAAAAAGATAAGCATATGTATAACATGTAGCAACTTATAATCTGTATTTTATGAAAAGCACAAAACAAGTTCAATTATATGCCAAAATTTAGCGAACACTATCAATCAGAGTTGAATCCTAAACAAACTAAATATCTGAACTTTTAAATGTCATTTTTGAGGCTGCAGTCTTGTTAGTATTAACCACAGTATTAAATGTTAATCTAAGACATTAGAAAACCTACAAACTGATATATTTTGTAGCATTCCGTGATTTGGTAAAGACTATGTAAAAAATAACTTAACAGCTCATTTTCAGAGTTCTCTGAGCAGCCTAGTAGCTATAATGTTGCTGCCGTAATGCTTTGAGATGTTATCGTTCCTTAGTAGTTATTTTGATCTGAGGAAAACGGTCATTACGGACCCAGACGGACTGTTGACTTTAAGGTAACCTGATAGAAAAACAGTCTCCTGTTTGTTTCTTCATCAAACACTCTGGCATAGTGTTTTAGTTCAGCTGGTGTGCTGTTTTGTGATTGCTGCCACAGTGCTTGTATACTTTAAACTGTGAGCTGTTATGCTTGAAACACTAAACCTCTTTATCATAAGAAACTACAGCCTGAGACAAAAAAGAATGCTTTGAGGCTGAATCTTATGCATATGGAGGAGTTCACATTTTTCTGTAAAGGACTTTTTGTTTACTGATTACTTCAATGACCATTGTACAAATTATACACTGTAAAAAGTGTATAAAAAAAAATTGTTTGTTAAACCTAACAGCTGTGTTTGTGACCCAGCTGCCTTAAAATTTTAAGTTGAATCTACTCAAATGTCTAAGTTGTCACTTAGTAAAACGTAACATTTCAAGTTGACGAGTTGACAGAACTTAAAATTTTAATGCAGCTATGTTAACAAATTGTTTTAAGTTGACTCTTTTTTTTTTTTTTGCAGTGTAGTTATTTGCTAATTTCGAGTACTGGCAGCATGTGTTATTCCAAATGAGACAGACATAATTACTCACAAAGATACTGGACAGCTGAGGACAAGCCAAACAGCAAACACTATCTATTCTTTACGAAATGTTACCCATTTCTTTAAGTTATTCCCAACTCAGCTTACTTCCATTTTCAAGTGAAGTGTTGTATTCATTGAAAACATTACTTTTATCCATCAGGAATTTTTTGGATTCTGTAAAGTGGGTGTTTCAGGGGATTGTTGAGGACTATTGATTAACATTATACATTTAAATTTTAATTAAAAATAATGAAGACAAAAAAATAACATGTGCTGATGAATCATGCACAATTAAACTATGTTTTAAGAAACGTTAATGATTAATGAAACTATCAGTCTTCAGACTGGATAGTCTAGACATTGTAGTGATATTTTAGCAAATATCAAATGGGTGTGGTGTTGTTTGGTTTGGTTGCTGTGTCAAACACTATAATAAGTAACCAGTCACAACAATATAATGAGTTAGTTTACAGATCAGAAATCAGACGAAAAGTTAGAAGTCAGTTAAAAGCATATTGGTCAAAAGCAAATGCCATCTTTACACTGTAAAAAACTATTTGTTGAGGCAACTTAAAATAATTTGTTACCTGGCTGCCTTAAAATTTTAAGTTCAGTCAACCCAACTTGAAATGCTGTGTTTTACCTAGTGAGAACTTAGATATTTGAGTTGATTCAACTTACAATTTTAAGGCAGCTGAGTAACAAACACAGCTGTTAAGTTGAACAAACTATTTTTAGTCGGGTCAACTCGAATATCTAAGTTGTCACTTAGTACAACTTAACATTTCAACTTGAATAAACGTATTTAAGTTGACTGAACTTAAATTTTTAAGGCAGCAGGGTAACAAATTATTTTAAGTTCACTTAACAAATTGTGTGTTTTTTTTTATTTTTTACAGTGTATGTCTTAATTGGTAATAATCATATATACTGCCTAGCATCAGTACAACATACATGTGGAGATACAGCATTCTGGTCTAGCATGTTAACTCATTTTTCTCTAAAAACATTTAGTATAGACTTTAAAAATAATTTACAGAACTACGGAATTAGGCAAGTTTTAAACACCAGAGACACTGCAATATTACTACAAATCCATCTTGTTACTTGATTAGTGTTAGATGTAACAGGTATTTGAACAAAATCAACCACACACTGAACCTAGTCCTAGAAAAATTATTTGTTTAAGGAAAAACGTCACTTACCTTGGCTTAAATGGCAGCTTCAATGACTAGGTGATTAGGTCATAAATAAGTTTTCTGTAAAATGCCTCGCTTTCCTGTTTAACGGTGGACACCACCCAACCCCGCTTGCAGCACTAAGCTGTACTGCTTGTATGTTAGTCACTGACACTTCACTTATTTCCTGCCTGACACGGAAGTTCAGGTCTAAACGTGTCTCTGCATTCCATCTGATACTGAAATGCAGCGGCACACAAGTGCACCGCTGAGATTGTGTACGACACAAGCTGAGCTAGTTTATTATTTCTTTTTTGGTCAATGATTGATAAGTGTTTCTCTGTATTAATGATTAATGCCATTGTTATGCATATCTGCTGTTTGTCAGCATGGCACAAGTTTAAAGATGAAGCCTTGACATTTTATCAACTTGGACCTGTTGGTGGACTTTTGTTGTGCAGTCAGTTGCATGCATGAATGAACTATAAAAATGATTAATGCAAAACTAATGAAAATGTACTCACTCCTAGACTATTCAAGATGTAGAAGTAGTTTGTTTGTTCATCAGAACAGATTTGGAGAAATTTAGCATTACATCATTTGTTTACCACTGTTTCATCTACATTGAATGGTTGCCATTAAAATTAGAGTCCAAGTAGCCGGTAGAAACATCACATTAATCCTCTGACGTCCAGCCCATCAGTTAACATCTTGTGACTTGAAAATCCTTCATTAAGGCATTTTAACCTTAAATCCCTTGTTGTCCCCTCACACCAAAATCCAGCAACACATTTGTTCAGAACTGTTTTCAGGCTGTTTTCACTTGTTAATATTTCTGTCTTAATTCAGACAAGCCAGCTTTTTCAGTGGAGAACTCAATATTATGGATAAACAACATGATCTCATGATAATTTGTATGTATTTTATGTAAAATGTGTTTCTACAAAATGGCTAGTAACATAATCGCATGTGAGATTGCTGCAGGTGCCGGATCGTTTATAGCCTTTTCTCACAGCAGCTGAAATAATTAAACGTATTTTTTTGGTTGCGGATTGTAATTCAAAAAGTTTATGTGTTTATGAAACACTGAAATTAAATTACTCCAGCTTTAAATACGCATCTGTTTGCAGATAGCCTACGTGGGATTACACAAGTTTTGTATTTTAAAGAGAACACCGGTCCTAAGGAAGAATGATTTGCTTTTTCGACTAAAAGAATTTCTTGATATGAAATTCAAATTTTATGTCAATCAGAGATTAGATTGTACAGAAACAGAAACCTAATACACAATACATACACGTAGTTACGCAATGCTGATGTTGTTAACATGAACCGTAATAATATTTAAACACCTGTAGCGTTTTTCCTCAGTTGGTCATAACATAAGTTTTAAATTGCTACTTACTCTTAGATGACAATATCCGATGAAAATTCTTATTTGGGCCATATATTTTAATCTTTTAATCTGCGATTCCTAAATACTGTGAAAATCCACAAAGGTGAGGTGACTGACAGCTAACAAAACATTAGATTCTACCACATCCACGCAGAAGATAATTCCGCAATTAACTGCAATTGCAGGTTTTCAGACAGAGATGGCGACAAAGAGGCAAAACTTACAGACTTGCGGCTTTAATATGAAATTATAACATTTCATTCTGTTCTGTGTGATTTCTGCTGCCAGCTCGATTCCAAGAAGGCCTAAGTTACATAATGTTGAACAAGACTACACTTTAAACCATTTAAATAAAGAACATTTCTGCAGTCGTTTAACCATTCATGTAATATTAACTTCATTTGCTGTAGTGGGACACAAAAAGTGTTTTCTCTGACAGACTGTGACTAACAATCGAACCACAAAATACACAGAACACGCATTATAATTACAAAATGAAACAATTTTATTTGTGTTATGTAATCCAGATCTTCAGAATCCATACGATTGCGAGGAACAGACCAGGGTTGCCAGGTTTTCACAACAAAACCTGCCCAATTGCTACTCAAAACTAGCCCAAAAGAAGCCCAATGTTGTTTTGTTACCCCTATTAAAAATTCTGGGGTGTAAAATACACGTTTTTTTGGCGGGGTTCCCCTGGTATAATAAGCATTCCAGGGGCTAAATATTACGGGTCGCTTCAACCCGCAGACATAAAAAGCAACCTGCGGGAAAATGCTCATTGGCCTGCATTTGTCACAGATTACGACATGCCGTATTTCTGGTGAGCAGGGTTGCCCAATTGCTACTCAAACCTAGCCCAAAACTAGCCCAATCGCATTCTGGGGGATAAAATACACGTTTTTTTTGTTGGGGTTCCCCTGCTATATTTGCATTTTAGGGGCTAAATATGACGTTATCGGGATTGATTCAACCCGCGGACATCAAAAACAACCCGCGGCAACAGTGTTAAAGTAGCCCTTGGCAACACTGCTGGTGAGATGTTTGAACGGGTGCCTTCACGGGCGCCTTCACTGAGTGAATCAGAATAATAATCTGGATAATATTTTCAGGGATTAACAACTTAAATTCTGCACTCTGCACCTCAAACAAACCTACAGTATTCCGCCAAAGAGGACTGCGGCTGCTAACATATCGTCATATGAATAAATGTTTGGTACAGCTATTGACATTTTTGCAATAAATAAATGATTGTGAGTGCACTTTTCTGTCATGTTTTTTTTTTATTTTTACAGTACAGAGAGAGTTACGGTTAACGTTAGGTTTAGAGCACTGGTCTCAAACTCAATTCCTGGAGGGCCACAGCTCTGCACAGTTTAGCTCCAACCCTAATCAAACACACCTGATCCAGCTAATCAACTTCTTCAGGATTACTAGAAACTTCCAAGCAGGTGTGAGTTGGAGCTGGTTGGAGCTAAACTCTGCAGAGCTGCGGCCCTCCAGGAATTGAGTTTGAGACCTCTGGTTTAGAGGTAGAAGTGGAATTAGCGACTATAAAAAAATGCATATTTTGGTCAGTTACATTTTATATCCTTTTATATTTGCTATAAAATGTGTAGGTATAGGTTTGGGGGTAGGTTAAGGGGGCTAAAAATCTAAATCGCTTATTAATAAAATTATAAAAAGGCATTGATACAATATATATAAAACAAAAGATAGGTATATATTTTATGGGGTTTTTTTAGCTAAAAATTTTTAGCTATTTGTACATTTTAAATGTTGAAATACATCTAAATTATATATTTTAGCATCAATAAAAATGTAAAAAAATGTATGTTTTGTGCCTCCTAAAGGTTACGTATAAATACCTACGTATAAACTGAGACCAGGCTGGGATTAAGGACTTGTATTTGTAAGTTAAAAACATCTTGATGGATTTGTTTCTTACAAACACGCAGCTTTCGACTTCACAAGATGTTAATTGATGGACTGGAGTTGTGTTGTTTACTTGTGATTTATTGTGATGTTTTTATCAGCTTTTTGGACTCTCATTCTGACGGCACCCATTCACTACAGAGAATCCATTGGTGAGCAAGCGATCTCCAAATGTCTTCTGAAGAAACTCATCTACATCCTAAATGGCCTGATGGAAAACTTTCACGTGAACTGTTCATTCAAGAAGGTTTTACTTAAAAGGAAATTAATAGTTCTTTTGAAGAAAAAAAAATGGAAATGATGTTAAATCACATGAGACATTAGTGGTGCTTGTGGAAGGAGTTAATCATGAATGACAATGTCATACTTTTACAATGGTGTCACTGTCTGAACACTATTGTTTCAGTGTGATGCTGCACTCATGCTGCTCATGACAGTTTAATAGGTATCAGAATAATTCCAAGATGAATTGTATGACATAATGTAAACACTTTTGAGTTAATTAACTAAGATTTGCTCAGTATCTAAAAGTGTGAACATATTCATCATTGCTCCAATGGTATCCATCATGCAAATCCAGACATTTCAATAGAAATCTGCATAATCCACAATCAGGATTTTTACATGAGGTCAAAAAAGGTTCCCCATAGATTTTGGCTGAAAGTTGCTTGTTCTGAAAGTGACTTTTTAAAGCTGTGCTTTATTCCTCTTTGTCCTATTTGACAAGAGACCTTTTTTTTTTTATTTCTTTAGATTTGCATTAACAGATTAACAGTTTGGAATGTTAGCGTGCCAGAATACTGGGCCAGAATTTAACATCACTAATATATTCCACATTCACAAACTGAAATGATTTATTGCAGTGCGGAGGACAAAAAGCATGAAAACTTTAGTTTTGGTTTTTATTCTTTCCAAATGAATAGGGAAACAGCACTGGGTAAGAAATCTTAAGTCTTCATTTTGTGGGGTTTTATGCAGTGTTGACATATTTCCTATTGAATCTGGGAAAGCTTGTTCCTTTCATTATTATATTATATTATATTATTAAGATAATTGTGTTATCTTTTAGGAATTCACTAGCATCTGCTTTAAGAAAAAAACTATATATATAACTAAATAACAAATCTAAAATAAAGGTTTCAAAAGGATAATTTCACACCAATGCCACAGAAGAACAATTTTTGGTTCCCCAAAGAGCCTTTCAGTGAACAGTTCATCAAAGTCCCTTGTTTTCCTAAACTGTTGTAATACTCTGCAAAATGGTGCAAGGCTGACGCAGAGAAGAAGAACCATTGAATAAAGTTGTTATTTTTGTTTTCTTTGTGCACAAAAAGTATTCTTGTAGCTTCATTAAATTACGTTTGAACCACTGATGTGACATGAACTATTTTGTCAATGTTCTTGGTACCTTTCTGGGCCTTGGTAGTACCCTCGCTGTCTATGGAGGGTCAGAGAGCTTTTGGATTTCATCAAAAATATCTTCATTTGTGTACCAAAGATAAATGAAGGTCTTATAGGTTTGGAACAAATGAGGGTGAGTAATTAATGACAGATTTTTAATTTTTGGGTGAACTAATCCAATGTGATGACCATTTTAATCCTTCAAAGAACCTTTAATGCAGGGCTGCCCAAACTCGGTCCTGGGGGGCCGGTGTCCTGCAGAGTTTAGCTCCAACTTGCTTAAACACACCCGTCTGGAAGTTTCAAGTATGCCTAGTAAAAGCTTGATTAGCTGGTTCAGGTGTGTCTAATTGGGGTTGCAACTAAACTCTGCAGGACACTGGCCCTCCAGGACTGAGTTTGGACAGCCCTGCTTTAATGTTTTTGTCCAGTGGAACATTTCCATGGATGTTAAATGTTCTTCACAGTTCTACAGATGCCAATAAATGTCCTTTATTTTTAAGGGTGTATACTGTGGATGACTTCAAGACTAAAAGAAATGGAATAAAAGCCGCAAAACTCTCATTTTGACTTCATGGGGTTTGTTGAGTCAGCAATATATTTGCTCCAAAATTCCTTGCTTTTTCAAGCTAAACTCACAGAATAAAGACTGTCCAACTTAATCATACCTATATAGACATTACTGGAAATTGCTGATGTTTCTGTCCATTCATGTGGCTGAGTAAACAATCTCGGGTTTGTGTTATTGTGGTAAGTTGGAGACAGCTGGATGTAGATAGATCTGGCCAATTAAGCCACTTTGGGAATTTCTTCTCATACACTTCTTCTCAAAGTAAAAAAAAAATAATAAAAATGTTTAGCACAAGTCCTTCAGGACATTTAAGGACCATTTGAGACAACAACACATGTATTAACATCACTCCACATGGCTGTAAGTTATTAGTTGACATTGCTCACAGTAATTTTGGCTAGCAACAAACCTACTGTATCCAAAGGTTATACTCTTCTTAAAAGAGAATGGAAATCTCACCATTTGTTACCAATTATCCAGTCTTAATAGGACTTTGTTATGTGGTCTTATTCTCCCCATGAATTTTCTTTAGAAGCCCCCACCAGCTTCACTAGGAGAAATAGATCATCCTTTCTGAGACAAGTCAACACTTACATTGACAGTGTTTGATATACAAATATGGTTTAATACATTCATCTAAAAGAATAGTTCATCCAAAACTGAACATTTGCTGAAAATGTACTCACCCTAAGGCCATCCAAGATGTCGATTAATTTCTTATTCAGAACACATTTGGAGAAATTTTGCATTCCATCACTTGCTCACCAATGGATCCTCTGCAGTGAATGGGTGCTGTCAGAATAAGTGTCCAAACAACTGATAAAAACATCACAATAGCATCAAATAGTCCACAAGTAATTTACTCCACTCCAGTCCATCAATGAATACCTCATAAAGTAAAAAAGTGTTTTTATAAAGCAAATTCATTATTAAGACGTTTTTAATATTGCTTTCTTGAGTGAAAAAGTCACTCATAAAAAACACGCATAAAAAACATCCCGCGAAGCCACTCCAAAGACCCGATCTATATACGTGCTTTGAATTCCTGTTCTGAATCAAATGATTCGCGATACACGCTTTGGATTCCTGTTCTGAATCAAATGATGACCGATATGCGCTTTGGATTCATGTTCTGAATCAAGTGATTCGCGATACGCGCTTTGAATTCTCAAATTTTGAATTTTTTGAATTCTCGCAATACGCGATCCGATTGGAGCCCTTCGAAGTGAATCATTTGGACGCAATGGTAACTAATTAATTGTTTCAAAAAGCTTCGTTGATGCTCATTGCTCGCTTTCTCTATATAATTTTGTTTGAATAACAGTGGAAATTAAATAATTACTTACAATGTAAGTAATGATTTAAGCCCAATTTACAGTATTTTTATTAAATTGTGATCACAAGACGCAGTTTCCGTCGTATTAAAACATTTTATGACATAACACTCATTATGTGGTACTTGCCTAAAAAGATGGGTTTATAATGTGCGTTGTTAACAGATTACACTATTAATTAGGCTAGTCTGGAGTTGGGTCAACGTTAGTCTCGCGTAGCCAGACCTTCAGACTGATGGCTGAAGGTCTGGAATCTTTGGCTGCTTTGAATGGCCAAGGCCCGCCCATTGGGCCACATGACTGACAGGTAAAACAACCAATCGCGTTTCGTTTTGTTCCGCGTCATGTATACGGGCGTGGAAATGTCGCCATAATAACAGACCGACGTGTGAAACGCTTGGACATATTTTAAAGATTCTATGCCGTGAACTTGACTTTTTTCACATTCTTTTCGAAGTCTAGCCTTTAGTTGATCCTAATAGGCAGTCGTCGTCACAGTTGTAAACACGACGACTTTCTCATTTGTGAGGGAGCTGGGCGCCACGGCATTTTTGTTTCCAGGCGGAACGTTAAAGAACGCGACACACGTGTCTCCCGGAAATCCCGTATAATCTAACCAATCCTGTGACGACTTCGAAACTCCTGAAGTGTTTCCAGATAAGTGTGCCATATGCATCAGACGTTTAGCCAACGTTCCGTGGGTGTGACGTCTGAGGCTGAGACTAGGTCAACGTCCACCTATGGAGAGAGAAAAAAGTTATAAAAAAATCGCACCCTGTGCATATGCATAGATCAAGCACTGTTTACAAGCCCAAACGGTTCTAAACTAATATGATGGTGGGTTTTGATGTGAGAGGACAATAGAGGATGGACTTTTTGACTGAAGGAAGCGTTGTTATGGATTATTTTGATCTAAAGCGACTATTTAAAGTTAAAACAACTTGATGGATTTACAAACATGCAGCTTTTACCTCGCAAAATGTTAATTGATCGACTGGCATTGTGTGTAATAATGCTACATTTCTCCCAAACTTGGTGAACTAGTAAACTAGCAAATTTTATTTTATTTTTTTGTGTGAACTATTCCTTAACTTGACAGATTTTATGCAGAGAATGAAAGCAGACTGCTATAAACAGCTGGAGAGGTGAGCACGTTTGGCATAAAATGATGGCTTAGCTCATAACAGGGTTACGGCCTGATCTGATGATGAACAGGCATGCTTCATCACTTTTCAAAGAAAGTACACTAGGTCTTAAGTGACTCCAAAAGCCCATATGGTGGGGTGTGAGGAGATATGGTCTTTAAAAACCATTAGGCCACAGTTGACTCATTATTCTGGGTCTGTACTATTCAGTACTATCAAACACTTTGGTCATTTATTGCAGCCATTATAATGGAAAATGCAGATTTCACAGCTTAAACCATCATTGTAACCTAATCTAATTAAAATGTTTTAGCAACTCAACCGTTACACTTTTATATCTTGATATTGTATAAAGATGTGTTCAAGCAATAGCACCCCCTGTTGACATCAGCGGAGAGGAAAACGTCTAAGGAATAGTAGTAGAATTGTTCAGAATATCCCCCTTGAATGTGTAGTTGAATTTACATTATTGGCTTCATTTGCTGATTATCTAAATTTCGAGGTGGATATATATGACCCTGTGATATTTGTAGCAATAGCCAGAAATACTAAATTATAGATTTTTCTTTTATGTCAAAAATCATTAGGGTATTAAGTATACTAAAGATTATGTTCCATGAAGATATTTAGTAAATTTTAGTAAATTATCGTAAATATATAAAAACGTATTTTTTGATTAGTAATATGCATTGCTAAGAGGTTAATTTGGGCAACTTTAAAAGTGATTTTCTAAATATAATGATTTTTTTGGCACCCTCAGATTCCAGATTTTCAAATAGTTGTATCTTGGCCAAATATAACAAACCATACATCATTGGAAAGGTTATTTATTCAGCTTTCAGATGGTGTATAAATAAAAAAAGACAACAATTTAAAAAAATGACCATTATGACTGGTTTTGTGGTCCAGAGACACATAACATTATAGCCAAAAATAACCAAACACTCTTAAAATTAAATATAAATGAAAGCTCTTTAGTTATCAGCCACCAAGAGTTCTGGATTCCCATCTCTCCTATACAAATGTGTGTCTAGTGTGGCCGGCTGAACTCTAGCAAATAAACTTTGACCCTTTAAGACTTTTTCTTCTGCGTGACAGATTCTGAATGACAGACAACAGCTGTGTAAACAATCAAAAGCCTGTCTATCTTTAAAAAAACTGACATGGCCACAAACAAAGGTGACACTGGTCGTAACACAACTTTCCATTACTCAAAAAGACGCCTCTATTTAAAACTTGCACAGCACACACTGAATTCCTGTCTGTGGCCAAATGCTATATTGGAAAATATAGTTAGTTTAAAATAGGAAGAGCCTGGCAAAAAATACCAGACTTTTTTTTTTTTTTTGTCTTTTTCTTTTCCCGTCTGGACCACCCTTTTCAGTCACATAATCCAGACTTTTGGTGTTAAAAATGTCAAGTCGAACACTGTCAAACACAGCACACTAAACGAAAAAGGGAAAATAAACATCAAAGGATGAAAAACAGATGAAAGGCAGGGAGAGTGAGGGGTTAAACTCAGGCTGGGGAAACCTGATGCTAATTAAGTCTTTGGAATGCCACATAAGGGCTGTGTCCTGAAACTTAGCGAGCTGCCTAACTAGACAACATTTTTGGTTATGATGTGCAGGTACAGCAGTTTTGGGACATTAATTGGAGCTAAATTGTTGGGCTTTATGGGAAGATGTGGACATTGTAGGTGCAGCAATTTGTGTCTAATTAGCACACTGAACATCACAAGCACACATGCACTGGTTCGCATTGGTTAGCAATATACATTGTATGGGACAAAATGATCGATTTTTATTTCATGCTCAAAATCATTAGGATAATAAGTAAGGATTATGTTCCATCAAGATATTTTGTAAGTTTCCTACCATAAATATATCAAAACCTAATTTTGTTTAGTAATATGCATTGCGAAGAACTTCACTTGGCCAACATCTTCTCAGTATTTAGATTTTTTGCACCCTCAGATTCCAGATTTTCAAATAGTTGTGTCTCAGCCAAATATTGTCTGATCCTAACAAACCATACATCAATGGAAAGCTTATTTATTTGTTATTTATAATCTATATTCCAAAAAATTGACCCTTTTGACTGGTTTGTGGTCTAGGCTCACATATATGTGCAGGACTTTTCTAAACACTTCTGAAACTAAACTAACAAAACTAAATTAAGCTTCCTACCTAAACAGGATTTTTGGGTGTCATAGCATTCCCAACATGCCCAAAAATGCAGCATGGGCCAATGATGCCTAGAATCACTGTGTACATTGCCTAAAAATTGATATTGCACATATGATGCTTAAAAATGTTGCATGTGTGCATGCCTGATTTGGCTAAAAAGGCAGCATGTACACCACTGATGTTTAAAATGCTACACAAAATTATAATTCCTAGAATGCTGAATGCACATATGATGCCTAAACATGTTGCCTAGATAGGGAGCTCACTAATTTTTTAAACACAGCCCATGACATTCTCCTTCAGAAGTGTTTAGAGTGGCTCACACACACACACTCCGGTGGAGTAGAGATGCTCACCTCCTGCTGTTTATATTTTCACTGACATTCCAACAGAAGACAGCTGCAGGTAAAATCATCTTACTGTTTAAAGAGTTTATTTGCGGATTTAAACATACAAGAACAAAATCAAAACATCGTTATGTTCTGGGTCAGGCTAGACTAAATAATAACGGACTTTTCAGTGCTTTTAGTAGCCTATGTAGTGTGTAATATCTGTGGACTCTATTAAACGCGTGTCATAATTGTTACTTTGTTTATTTAGGTGGATAAATGATTAAACAATGTCATCCAAAAAGACGTTTTTGTTGCTGGTTTATGTGTTATGCACGTTCCGCGCTGCGCGCTCGGGGGACTCTGGAGACGCCAGACCCTGCTCTGGATCACACTGTCCGGGGGGCAGAGAGTCTAGACCACCGCGACAACACAATCCGACAACACAGGGCAGATCAATAAATCACCATCATGCTCCTTCCAGCTTTCCATCGGAACATCACGCAACGCTTTTGTCCCAGCGCGGGCGGACTGGAGATCAGACAAGGGAAACCGTCCAGACGCGCGTCGCTGGAGTTTTTGGTCCTGTGTGCGCAGACTGCGTTACGCCTCAAAGGCCAGATCATGTTATGAACGACACCAGAGAATGTAAAGGAATTGAGTGCCGTCTGCCTCTAAAGATACGACCGAACCCTAGACAGAGACACTGTGTTGGAGACGCGTGTGTGCTCGGAACCAGCCAACCTCCCCTCATCCATGTGGCAGACAGAGCCGCTCAGTTTCTGGGGGAATTTCCGGAAATTGGATATCCCGCATCAGAGAGTGGGGCTCCTCTGGGAGTTCAACTCACTTGTGACATCAAACCAGGTGAATTGAAACAGTGGTTCCAGCTGTTCTGCACTTGAATTATAGTATCTAGTTTCAAAACTGGTGTAACACTTAAATAAACAGAGTAGGCTATTGTATCAAAATGACATAAAGTAGCATGATAATACCATGGTATTATTTACACAAGTACAAGTACACTGAACTGTCTAATTTACTCTTTCCACTATTAAGGTACCATGGTACTACCAAAAGATTTAACGTTTTAGTCAAATCCAAACTATGCAGAGAAAGCCTCTTTAATGAAGAAGGATGCAGACCTGTTTTTGCTTGTGTGAGGCATTTGCATAAATTTACAGACGTCACAGAGGAATTATTTCTATGTTCTTTGAAAAATATGAGATGCATGCCACAGGGTGGGGAGTGTATACAAACTATCAGGCTTCATAAAACTCATACTTCATTCAATTCTCACATCAGTACTGGAATTTTCATACAGTGCATCAATGAATAGAGGAATTTGACAGCTGGCCCTAGAACTATTATTGCAAACATACACATCTGTTTGGCTACACAGAGGGTTGCAGAGCTGCAGAACCACTGGCAGTCAACCGCCAAAGCCAAGAAACTTTAGACTACTTTGATCCATTTCCATATGATAGTTCTAGCTCGGGAATCCGAAAAAAAATTGCACTTGGCTTTACATATCAAAAGCTGTGTTAACTTCAGAGAATTACTTGCTTGAATCCTCTTTAAATAAACTGTTCATGTTGATTTACTCCCAAATAATTATTCTTATGTATACCAACATATATTTACAATGAAAGAAATTAAAGAAATTAAAATTCTGTCATTAATTACTTACCCTCATATTGCTCTAAACCCATAAACCACCTTTGTTCATCCTCAGAACACAAATTATTACAAGATATTTGAAGTCCAAGAGCTTTCTGAGCTTGCATAACAATGTGAGTGCCACCTTAAAGGAACTAAAACGTAGTAATAGTGTGACATCAGTGGTTCATTTATTAATTTTTGAAGTTATGAGAATACTTCTTGTGCACAAAGAAAATAAAAATAACTTTATTCAACAATTCTTCTCTTGTGAGTGTCTGCTGCCATTCACAAGAGTATGATGCACAAAAAGTATTCTAGTAGCTTCATAAAATGATGGTTGAACCACTGATGACACATGGACTATTTTACTATGTTTATGTGCCTTGAATGTGGTAATTACATTGCTGTCTATACAGGATCAGAACACACTCGGATTTCATCAAAAATATCTTAATTTGTGTTCCGAAGATGAGGATGGGTCTTAATGGTTTTGAACAACATAAGGGTGAGCAATTAATGATAGAAATTTCATTTTTGTGTGAACTATCACTGAACTAGGTTGATGAGACCAGTGTCAATATTAAAAGAATGTTTATTACCTTTTTAGAGCTCAATATACACTTGTTGGGTTATAGCAACTTAGTCTTGTCTCTTTTCTTCTTTTAACAGGAGAGAATGAGGTCCCAGCTGAGGATGCACTTATCCTACATCTACAGCTGGCAAAGGGACAAGAGAAGCTGGTGGAGGCTTTGAGAGCTCAGCAAGTGGTGATCCGTGATCTGCAGCAGAGACTGGTGGAACAGCAGGGCGCCCTCCTCTCCCAGCAGCGTGAGATACTCGACCATCAGCGCCGCATGTTTGAGCAGATGGATGTGGTGAAGGCTCAGTACGGTCTGCTTTTGGAGACCGTCAAGCAGTTCTCGTTCCAAGGCTTACAGGGAGAACTGCAAAGCTATTTTGAAAGCCACTTGGTTGGCCTTCAGAACCAAGCACGTAGCCACCTGCAAAAGTCCGATGCTGTGCATAAGGTACATGTAGACACCAAAGTGGTAAATGTAGTTGGAGATGCACGGCATCCAGTGCTGGGTTGTCAAATTGTGTGTGGGCCTGAAGAATACTGCGACTTCCAGAAGGATCCACCACAGTGTGAAAGGTGCACTATGTGTCCCCCTGGATTCTTCCTGGTGTCACAATGCTCCCCCACTGCTGATAGGATGTGCCAGGTGACAGTGTGGCAGCAACTGCATTATGCATGCAACACTAAGATTTTAATGAAGAGCAGACACATTTATGTCTTAATTTTTAACTTTACTCTTTGAGTAACATAAATCTATCAACAGGACAGAGATGAATGCCTGGAATTACCAAGCCTGTGTGGAGAGCGAGTAAAATGTCTCAATACACCAGGTAAGCAAAAAGAAAACCCGATGCCACCCCAATATCTGCCTTTGATACCCCTTTTCCACCAAGGCGGTTTAAGTGCTGGTTCAGAGCTAGAGCCTAGTTTCAAATCAGTTCTTTGTCTTTCAACACCCAAAGCACCAGCTCTGAACAAGGAAAAGTGGTTTGTAAATAACACCAAAACACTGCTGGTCTAGAAGTAAGAACTGTTTGCATCAGGAGCTGGGGGCGGGGTTACCGTGACCAACAAGACAAACAGAAACTTTTAACCAGGAACAGGAAAACATTGGATTAGTCGTGTTTGGATGCAGATGTAGGCTCACAAAGCCACGAATATCAAAAGCAACGCAACATCCACCATTGTGGATATTAGGATTGTTAAACCAGCTCCAAAACGGCAATAGCACTGGCTCTGAAATAGCACCCGGTTCATGCTGGTGGAAAAGGGGTATGAGTGGTCTCTTGGGATTCACCAAGCTTCTTTTTCTTTTGTTCACCAGGAGGGTTTCGTTGTCTTGGCATCTCTGAGACGGAGATGTCCACAGGGCTGTGTGGTCATGAGTACTTCTACAATCAGGAACTTCAAGAGTGCCAGGCTTGTTCAGACTGTGATGGTGAGCCTGTTGGCATTCCTTGTACTTTCACCGGCGATGCTGTATGTGGAACTGTGACTGAGAACGAGCTCTCACAGTCTTGGACTGCTTCGATTGCCGTACCGCCTACAAAGTCGAAGAGTACTTCCATCTACCCAGGGCTACAGCTGAATATTCGTGGCAGAGAAGAAAGCAACCTGCTGACCAACCATAATGATTACCTCAATCTTCAACAACATGGACTGCTCTGGATAGACTACAACTTTGCACTAAAGCATAGCTGCAGGAACTTTCTTCAAGTCGGGGTACGGATAAACGGCAGTGAAGAGGAGGGTCGAGACCTCAGCGGGGTTCGAATTGAGCAGCCTGAAAGGAAGTTCTTCCAGGGTGTGACTGTTAGTGCAGCAGTTGAAGTAGAACCCAATCATACTCTATCACTCATGCTAAAGAGTCCCAACCAATACTGCAACCAGAGTAAAGATATTCAAGCTTACGAGCTTGGAGGAGCTTCGTTCAGCTTGCTCTGGCTATCCCATGACACCGGCGCTGTGGCTATGACTGCTCAGATGACCACAGCAGCCCACTACCAGAGTAACTATCGTCCCACCTTCCGTATAGCTACTGTCTCTGATCCTTACATAGTGGCACTGACCCATGACAGCCGTGGGGTGCGTTTCATGGAGAGCGGAGTGGTGAAGTTTGTTCTCCAACAGGCTATCTATTCAATGGGCCATTCTTGCATTCGAGAAGGTTTCTCACTGATTGCCTATGTCAACAGAAATGGCACTAACCAGGAGGTGCTACGCTCCTTTAAGTCTGGTGTTAACTACAGAGACACCTCCATCACCCTTTCTGGGGCCACAAGGGTAGACAGTGAAGACTGGCTCAATTTTGAAATCGCCGCCCCGTCTCAGTGCAATGTCCGCTACTTTGGCGATAGTTCTGGAATTAGTATGCTGAGCTTGATCTGGATCCCTACTGCTGTCTCCTCTATGTTCACAGCCACTGTCTTAAGAACAGGTCTACCCTCTGGGGCAGTACGAAATAAACCATTGCTCTTTAGGCAGATGAGCCCGAATACTGACCAAATGCGACTAGCAGGGTCAGGTGAGGCGCATGCTCAGAGGAACTTTGTGTTTTCTGAGCCTGGGACGGTCAGTGCGGCCCTTAACCTAAAACTGATCCACTCCTGCAATGTGGTGAAGCTGACCCTTTACCGGCAAGGTACAAATGGAGGTCAGGCCACATCCTTGGCCCAGCAGGTGGGTGGACATATGCCTGAAGGTAGTGAGTGGGCCAGTGTGGGACTGAGAACTTCCTTTGAAGTGCAGAATGGTACTGCCATTTATGTTTCTCTGGACTGCATCCGTGGCCGGATCAACCAAATCACCCATGAGGGAGGCACCAACATCTCCATTCTTTGGCTGGCATCATGATCCCAAGTATGCAATCTTAGATCTAAGGCAGGAGTCTCCAAACTCTGTCCTGGAGGGCCAGTGTCCTGCAGAGTTTAGCTCCAACCTTAAACACACCTGAATCAGCTAATCAAGGTCTTATAGGCAAAATAGAAACTTCCAGGCAGGTGTGTTGAGGCAAGTTGGAGTTAAAGTCTGTTGGACACCAGCCCTCCAGGACCAAGTTTGGATATCCCTGATTTAAGGTATCGTATTGTAATTAACTGAAAAAATGCATTGGAAAAACTGATGCTTTTATAAGACAAAGTAGCAAACTTTATATGGATGGACTTTAAAAAATGGTTAATTTTTTAAGGCTGAAATGCACAGGTGCTATTAATACTCCTCTGGTATTCAGATGTTTATTGGCGTTATGTAAGGAGCAGGGGGGATGTATTATGCTGTAAAAATTCAGTTACGGAAACATGAATACATGGTTTTTTTTTTTTTTTTTTCTTGGCTGGAACAATGAACTAATATACCCTTTAAAACTTAAGTACTTTTCAAGTGCTTTGGCTGGTTGAGCAGTGACCAATTTTTCCCAAGGGAGTTAATGCTTTTCATATTTGTTTGATCTGGAATGAATTTAAATGTTCGCAAACAGTATTTTTGTGTGTTTGTTAGAAAGTGTGTTTGGTAAAGGTTATGAATGTGTATTTCTGAGCTGATGTTATGATTTTGCTGCACTTTATCAATACTGAAGTGCAGTATATTGTACAGTGCACAATTTTGTGTTCAATTTTGGATCCTAGCTTGATCATAGCTTGATCTATATGAAAGACACGTTATTTACTTATATTTTTGTTTTTATATTTTACTATAGAAATCAAATAACAAAACAATGAAATCATTATGCATATTTCAGCTCTTGAATATTTATATTTAGTACTATGAATGAATACTTCTGATGTCCTGTCCCATTATGTTTTGTCATTGTAATTTATATGAAAAGGAAAAAAAATACAAAACAGAAACTAATTTGTCCATTCTAAGTTACAGTATGAGTGGCATATGTCTTCTATTACTCTGAATGCTGTTGCCATGTGCTGTCTTTGCATACCATGTTTAATTGCTTCTGTATGTGCTCAAACTACAGATTACTAACAGTGAAGTGAACAAACATTTGGCAACATTAATGTCATGTCTGCCTTAGACACATGCATTTGAATGCAAGGACTGGTAATTCATTTACTGCAAAAATAATGTAGAGTGTAATCTTTTATTAAACAAAATTTCATATCTATTTTGCCAGAAAAAAAAAAATGCTTCCTAATATTTTATTAAAGCTTTTAGGTGGATCTATGAAATACAATCTACTTGAAAGTCCAAGTGGACATACATAAAATACTGCTTAATGTCACCTTGGTTGATTTTTAAAATATAGCGCTTGCTACGTGTGTTTGTTATTGGATTTATCTGAGGACACTGGTTGCTTCGTAATTGCAAATAAAATGTGCTTCCCAGTTTTTGCTAACCCATACATAAGGATTCCAGGTGTCCACCCATAGCTGATCCCATATGGCTACCAGACATCCTTCCACTGGGCACAGTGTGAACCTCAAGAGGGCAGCAGTTTGGTGAAACCTCAGATGGCAGTAACGAAACAGTACAGGACGACTTCATACTGAACTGCAAAAGTGTGATAAAGAATCATGTTCATCAGTGCCTGAGTTATATTTAGGATACTTTCTCTTGCAAACGTTTTGAGGAACTTGGTAGTACAATCAATTGAATGTCTGCTGAAACATGACTAACAGTGCTTAAATTAGTGAGAAAGCTGATTGTGTGAAACAACAGAATGTATTTGCGTGCAGCTGGAATGGAAAGTGGTTGTGTGACGTGCTGGAACCAGATGTTTCTGGTGCAGATCAAATGAAATGTTGATGCATACAAAAAATATCCATATAAAACACTATAAATATATAACAGATATCAACTATAGAGCAAAATAAAGAGAGAGCTGTATAAACAGTTACTAATGATGTTTTTGCTGGTTGAAAGGTTAGAAAAATCCACAGAAATGTAAGTTGTGTCATTAATTAATCACCCTCATGTCGTTCCAGACCTGTAAGACTTTTTTTCATCTTCGAAACACTGGCTCCTGTGTCAGCTACACCACCACATGTATGCCTCGTGCTACTCTCATGAATGTGCATCATGACAACGGAAGAGGAAAAATTGTTAAAGTCATAATTTTAGTTTTCTTTGCACACAAAAAGTATTCTCGTAGCTTCATAAAATTATGGTTTCTGGGCCTTAAACAAGTAGTTGTGTTGCTATCTATGCAGGGTCAGAGAGCTCTTAGATTTCATCAAAAATATCTTAATTTGTGTTTTAAAGATGAACGAAGGTCTTAAGACATGAGACATGAGGGTGAGTAATTAATGAAAGTGAATGAATTTTTATTTTGGGGTGAAATTCCTTTCATTTCGATATGTCAAAAATATACTAATACAAAGGACTTTCAAAAGGACTTTATATGTGCATGTGAACCTTGAAAAACTGAAAATGAAGATCAGGTTTTCTGGTTTTCAGTTGTGAATTAAAATAAAACAGATATTGATGCCAAAGGAAGGATTAACTAGGAAAAATCTCTCTTGACAGCATAATTATTTTGATATGTTTGGTGTTTATGCTGTATTATCCTCTTTAAACACCTCTGCCCATATACTCATCAGTTTACATAAAGCAGAACAACCTAAATCCTTAGTAAGATCTGCGAACAAACCATTTGCAAACCATTTTTACACAAATTTAAGATGAAATGAAAATGAACTGCGGCAAGAACCCAGATGTAAATGCAACAGCTTGGATGCTCTCACAAACAAACCTGCTCTGTCAAGGATTAAGAAAGATTTTTTTCATTCTGGTCAGAACGTGTTTACTTTAAAAAAATATATATACAGATTGAAAAAAACACATGATGTCCTTTAGAAGTCTATAACTTGCCAAATAGGCTCTCAATATAAGTGCATAAATGACGTTTTTGTGCGTTTTTGTTTGATTTTGACAAAAACAGCAAATAACAAATGCTGTACATAGTATATAAAAATCAATATATTTGAATGAATGTCTGTTCAAAAGAAAAGTTATATTTTGCATAATCAAAAAAAAAAAAAAAAAAAAAAAAAGTAAATATATAAAAATTCTAATTTTAATGAGAACATGTGGTTCATGATGTTATTGTCCCAATGGGAAAACTAGAATGTTTTTAACAGAATCCATGAAAAACACCTATTTGACACAATATCCTTTAAAACAAATTAATTTGACAGTGTGGTATTTTTTTTGCTTCACATGTCTTCCATTTTGGGAGAAAAACAACACAAAACTTAATGTTTTAAACTGAAAGATGCAATTCTTCCAGTCCATGAAGCAGATCTTTACATGAACATCTTATCTTCAGTTGAGGTCAAAAGTTTACATACGCCTTGCAGAATCTGATATTTCACATAAAAGATGTTTACATATAGTCCACAAGAGAAAACAATAGTTGAATTTATAAAAATGACTCAGTTCAAAAGTTTACATACAGTATGCTTGATTCTTAATACTTGGTTGTACCTAATTGATGCACATTTGTTTTTTTGTTTGTTTGTTTGTTTTGTTTAGTGATAGTTGTTCATGAGTCCCTTGTTTGTCCTGAACAGTTAAACTGCCTGGTGTTCTTCAGAAAAATCCTTCAGGTCCCACAAATTCTTTTTTCAGCATTTATGTGTATTTGATGCCTTTCCAACAATGACTGTATGATTTTGAGATCCATCTTTTCACACTGAGGACAACTGACGCAACTATTACAGAATGTTCTAATGCTCACTGATGCTCCAGAAGGAAAAACTATGCATCAAGGGATAAAAACATTTTGAATTTTAAGATCAGGGTAAATTAACCTTATTTTGTTTTCTGGGAAACATGTAACAGAAGTATCTTCTGTAGCTTTTGAAAGGCAATACTAAATGGAAAAAAAAAAAAAAAAAAAAAAGATATTTAGACAAAAATAAGAGAAATGTACACATCTTCATTCTGTTCAAAAGTTTTCACCCCTGGCTCTTAATGCATTGTTTCTCCTTCTGGAGCATTAGTGAGCGTTTGAACCTGTTATAGTTGCATATGAGTTCCTGGGTTGTCCTCAGTGTGAAAAGATGAATCTGAAAATTATTGTTAGAAAGGGTTCAAACACACAAGAATGCTGAAAAACCAAAGAATTTGTAGAACCTGAAGGATTTTTCTGAAAAACAACGGGCAGTTTAACTGTTCAGGACAAACAAGGAACTCATGAACAACTATCACTAAACAAAAAACACAGCTGTGGATCATTCCACAGTATTAATCATGCCACAGTATTAAGAATCAATTTTTATAAATTCAACTATTATTTTCTCTTGTGGACTATATGTAAACGCCTTTTATGTGAAATATCTTATTCTGGTCACTACTAAATAAAAATTTTTGTATGATCCCTCTTATTTTGCTAAAATAATTAACATTGGCGTTTGTAAACTTTTACAGTATACGTGACCTTTTTCAGAAATATTATGTGCTGATTCTCTTCACCAGCGTTATCTCACACACCTCTTTATTTTATCACCAATTTCATCCTCTCCCTCTTTCTCTCCTCCATCTCATCTCTGTTTGCTCATTAGGCTGTTAAGTGAGGCATGTTAATGAAGGCCAGCAGGTCACCACGCACAAACAGAGAGAAATTCACAGTCTGCAGCTCATGAAAGCCTTTTCAGTCTCACCAACCACAAAGACCTTCCTCCCACTCCGCAACATTTTCCAATGAACTCATGAAAATGAACTTACTGTGTTTCCTACAGAAAACATATTAGGTGTCTGTGCGCTATTATAATCATTGCCCAGATATAATGTGATGGCACTCATTTCACGCTGTGTTTGGATTTCTGGCAAAAAAGTGTCCAATTAATTAAATCTAGATTTAGTAAGTGAGTTGATCAAGATGGCCACTAGCCATAACTCCATTATTCTTTGCACATTTTAAAGATAAGAATCACTATTTCTCTTGCTCATACTCAAGGTTAATGATTTCAGCAAACCTCCAGGCTCTAACCCAGTAGATATGGATTTACCCATTTTATCATCTGCCTGGTAAAAATCTGACAATTTAGAAAAGTGTTGTTATGGTATGTTGTTGTTAAGGGTGGTGTGGGTGGTTGCCAGGGCATTACACATAGCTATGTGGTTGGTAGGATGTTTGTGTTTTACTGTGTGGTTGCTAGGGTTTTCTTGTAGTTATTAAGTAGTTATTAAAGTGTTGCTAAGTAGTGTTTAAAAAAAACAACAACATAGTTGCTAAGGTGCTGATAACCACACCCTTAACATTAACATACTATAGCAAAACTTCTCTAAATTATCAGATATTTACCTGGCAGATGATAAAATGGACAAATAAATTCAAACCTACCCCAACACCCTTAACAGCACTCAAACAACTCTACATAGCAACACCTTAGCAAATACATATCACCCACAAGCACCCTAGCAACAGCACAGTAATGCACAAAAACCTTCGGGTTACAAGTCAGACTCTGTAACCATTAGGTCACGACCACCCTTATTAAAACATACTACTTAATAACACCTTATCAATTACATTGCAAAACTCAAAAAACTCTACTTAGTAACACCCTAGCAACCACACAATAATGCACTACAACATCTTACCAGTACTGCATATTAGAATATTAATGAACAGGAAACCAACTACAGCACCATTAACAACATAGCAACACAGAAAAAAAACACTTTTAAACCAACAATATATTGGAAACCATCCTTAATAAACACATTCTGTAGCAACACTCAAAACACCCTGCAACCAACCCACAACATCTTAATGACACCTTAGCAAATACTAATTTACCACCAGAACACCCTAGTACATATATATACCAAGTACATATCAACCATAAATACATTATAGCAACTACAAAGCAATACATTAAAATACACTCAGAACATCTTAGTAGCATCAGAACATTCCATGACAACCAACAGTAATGCCCAGACAACCAACCATAACACGTTTAACGACATAGCAACACCTTACCTATTAACCTAGCAACCACACAGCAACATACTAAAACACTCAGAACACCTTACCAACTGCAAAGTAATGCCATGGCAATCACGTCACAACATCTTAGTAACACCTTTGCAACTACTAATTTACCACTAGAACACCCTAGCAACCACACAATAATGCATTAAAACACTCAAAACACACTACTTAGCAAGATTGTAGCAACTACGTGAGAACATTTGTACAAATCAGTACTCAGTATGACTTAGCAACTACTTATTAATCACAAGAACACCCTAGCAACCACACAGTAATGCACTAAAACACCCAGAACATTTTACCAACTGCATAGTAATACCCTGAGAACCACTAACAACAGCCTTAAAAATGGCACTCTGTAGCAAAACTCAAAACACACAACTTAGCAACACTGTAGCCACTATGTAGAAACATTATTAAAAATCACTACTTAGAAACTACTTATTACCTACAAAAACACTCTAGCTAGCAACCACACAGCAATGCACTAAAAACACTCAGATCATTTTACCAACTGCATAGTAATGGCCTGGCAACCACCCTTAATAACCACATTCTGTAGCAACACCCTGGCAACCACCCCACAACATCTTAGTAACACCTTAGCATAGTAGTTAACCATAAGAACACCCGAGCAACCATACAGCAATGCACTAAAGACACTCAGAACATCTTACCAACTGCATAACAATGCCCTAGCAACCACCAACCACACCCTTAACAACAGCATACTGTAGCAACACTCAAAACACAGTACTTGGCAACACCTTATCAACACCTTAACAAAATAGCAACACCCTTACATCTTGGTTATGAGTTGCCGCAGCAGCACTCCTTATAAATAAAATGTAAAAATCCACTTTGGATTTCAAAGCTGTTTTGGTCACAGGAACTGACATTGACTGATTTGTTTTTGGTTAGAATTGAGAAGGAGCCAAGAATATAAAACAACAAAAACAAGTGAAACAACAGGAATGTTTTAGCATTGTTCCAAAACATGTCAGAAAGAATGCTCTTGTCTTAGAAACAATAGGCAGCTCAGACTCAGACAGGACGTAAGATGTACTTGGTGTAGTTTTAAAGAGCTGAGATCAAATCCATTCCCCTGTGAGCGCTGAGGTTAATTACCTTCTGCAGCAGCCACTGAGAGATTAAATGTTTGTAAACAGCTGTAAACAAATTACCTTCAATATACAGTCACAGACTAGCTACTACTCTGAGCATAGTTTGTACTGCAGTGTCAGCACAGCTTATGTCATTATCAGTCTGTTGCCTATAAAAATATATAGGTTTGAGGTCTGTAAGATATTGTAATTTGAAAGAAGTGTCTTATGCTCATTAAGGCAGTTCATTCTAAACCCCATAAACTGACATTTCACACTATACATTCCTAAACTGTGGGTTAACATTTGTATTTACATATTAAATCCAAATACAGAATAGCCAGAATAGCTTGGACATTTCTGAACCTAAAATCTTACTGCTTTTCATGTATCCTTTGACGCTTGACCTCTTGAACACTGGAGTTTCTGCATGTCAGGAGATACCCCAGGGGTGACACCACATCAGATATACTGCTGCCATGCAGTGGGCTGTGGGGCTGAATCTTGTCCTGTGAAGAACCTGCACTACACATCTGGTTTAGATTAACCAAAACAGCAATACAAGCAAAAAACACCATATGACAGTACTGCCTAAAAAACATCTTGAAACCTGGTCTTGGGGAGGGGACAGTCTGCACAGTGGTTTTCTTTTTTAAAAAATCACTTTTTGTCCATCTTTATATATATATATATATATATATATAGAAATGAATCTATGAAAGCCAACAGACAGCAACTGTGTACCAGTATACATGCAGTATACATGCTTCTATGTTTCCTTAGAATGTTTTTTCCATCTGTTTTTATTGTTATAGATTATATTATTATGTAAAAATGAAAATTTACTGAGGCAACCATTTGTGGTTCATACTGGCAACATTTCAAAAAGATGTCTTGAGGAAATTATAAGATATATTATAAGGAATCCATAAGTGCCTTCAAGAACTCTAAAGATCAAGACTCCAATAACAATGTTGGCTGAGCTCCACAAAGCATTAGTATGAACAATTCTAAATTCATAAAAAACTGTTCACTTACATTAAAACCACCTGCCTAATATAGTGTAGGTGTAGGTCCCACTTGTACTGCAGCTCTGATGTTGAGGCATAGACCCCCACAAGACCTCTGAACTTGCCCAGTAGTATCTAGCACTCAAACATTAGCAGCAGATCCTTTAAGTCCTGTAAGTTGTGAGGTGGGGCCTCCATGGATCAGATTTGGACTACCTGATCTTATGACAAAAATGTACCTGTGTGAACTTTTTTGCAAGACGCGAAATGCGTACCAAGTACATATCACTGCAGTTTCCAAAAGAAATGAACATTAAAGGGGGTAAAACAGCAAGCATTTGTAATCGTTTTCGTAAACACTCATTTCACTTTCCGGATGTAAAAATCTTGCTTAGTAGTTCAGCTGGCACAGAATTGGACTTAGGATGCAGAATCCTTGGGTACGAATCCTGTAAAAAACACGACTAACAATGAAGAGCTGAAAGGTGAGAAACCGAAAAACAAGCTAAAACGATTCATGCTTGTGATTGCGTTTTTACATCACATTCACTTTTGTTCATACACCGCAGGTTTCAGTGTAGTGCAGATGGTACGTTATTTTAAAACATCATGGAGCATTAGAGTGATAGCACCACTAAATGGACATTTCAAGTCAGAACTGCAGTGACACACAAAACCAATGGCACATAAAACATACCATATGTACGTTCATCAGTTCCAGGCAAAAAAACATACACTCAGTGGAAATTTTACATCAAATACATCACAAAATGTACATGGTGGTACTTATTTTGCATCTTGCGAAAAAGTTCCCACAGGTACGTTTTCGTCATGAGATCAGGTTGGATTTGGATGTCCAACACATCCTATAGATGCTCATTTGGATTGAGATGTGGGGATTTGGGGGCCAAGGCACCTTGAACTCTTTATGTTCATCAAACCATTCAGATCTGGGTAATTTGGGGGCCAAGGCAACACCTTGAACTCTTTATGTTCCTCAAACCATGCCTGAACAATTTTTGCAGAAGGTATTCGGATCCATTTGCAAAACTTTATTCTTAAACTCAGAGTCGTACAGTCCTGGGTCAACATAATCCATAATACATAATCCAGTGCAGACAAACCAGAAACGTAGTCAGAGTTCAGGCAGAAAGGTCGGGGCTGGTGGCAAGCAATAAACAGAGTAATCCAATAAAACAGGCAGGGTCAGATAGGCAGGCAGTGAGGGACCAGGAAACGTAGAGACAGTCCGAATAAACAATAGAAAACCAAATCAGGAAACTTACATTTTGTATGACTGCTAGGCAAGATCAATACTCGGCAAACTAAAGGAGGAAGTCCAGGGTATAGAGTGTGTGATTGGCTACAGCTGGGTGAACTTGACTGGTGCAAGGGATGATGGTAAGTGTAGTCCAGGTGATATGTAGCAGTCTGTGTAGTGTGAGTGTGAAAGTGACATCTGGTGGTGGGCGGCCAGGAGGCCAAAGACCAGATTTGTGAAAACAGGTGTCATCATGGGCACTTTTGCATCTATAAAGCCCCATACAGAACAAACTGTCATGCACTTTGTGTTCTGACACCTTTCTTTTATAACCAGCATTAAGTTTGGTCCAGTAGCTCTACTATGTGATTGGGCCAGACGGGCTAGCCTTTATTTGGCTTGGCACCAATGACCCTTTAACATTTTTCCACCAAGGCAGTTTGAGTGCTGGTGCAGAGCCAGAGCCTAGTTTTAAATAGTGTCTTTGTCTATTGATACCCAGAGCAACAGCTCTGAACCAGGAAAGGTGGTTAGTAAGTAGCACCAAAACATTTCTAGCCTAGAATTAAGAACTGCTTGCGTTCTTACTTCTAGATGAATAGAAAGGAGGTGCCATGTTGAACATCCAGTGGTCAGTATGAGAGAATATGCACGGCCATATTGGAGATACTCGGATGTAAACAACAGCATTGATTGATTGTTGTTCTTCTAATGTTCTTCTTATGTTGTCTAAAACACAGAAAGCTGCTAAATCATATAGAGAAGGACTTAGTATGCAGGAAAGGTAACAATATTTTGACAAACTAAAGTTAATAGGTGGTAAAGATACGCACAAGCAGTATTCAGTAAGACATATCCCTCACCGGAAATGATAAGAACGAACACAAATGTTGTCAAGATTCTTGCCCTGGAAATCCTGGTTCAGTTTGGCCAACCACAAACGGCTTTTATTCCTCAGACTGTTTTTTGCACTCTTCTTCTTGATTTGTTATAACTTTTGGCAGTCTTTAGTACTCCAAATGTTTTTTCCGGTCCAACCGATTAGTACAGCCCAAAACCTTTTGCACTGCGCCAATGCCACACAGATGAAACTTACTAAAGAAGTGTGACATCAATACCTCTGTAAATAAATACAATTTAAATTCATGTCTCGCACACTTTAACGCTCTCTGAAAGGAATATATACACTTGTTTCGAACTGGAATCATGGCGGAATATCCGGTGATTGCCTTCGGAAAGGCAAACCAGCTCTTAGAAGGCTCGCCAGTTGAACCAACAACCAGCAAAAGCGCTGGATCTGCTGGTTCATGCTGGTGGAAAAGCGGTACCTGACACCAGTTCACCAGTTGTCCTTCCTTGCACCACTTTCGATAGGTACCAATAACCACTGCATATAGGGAACACCCCACAAGACTTGTCATTTTGGACATTTATCAATGTCACTCAGATCATGAAATTCAAGAACTGACAGTTCACTTGCAGCCAAAACATCTAGCCCCTTGAGAGGTGCTTTTGTAATGATATAATCAATATGATTCACTTCAGTTTAATATTGTCAGTCAGTTTAATATTGTGGCTGATCGGGTGTATTTGCAGGGTTAAACTATATTACAATATAACTGAAATTGAAATATACTGTACAAACTTGCGGAACACAGGACATGCATTTAAACATTCTACAAACATCATAGGCCATTATAAGTAGAAAGTAAACTATAAATGTAAAGCCTTTTGGATTTAAATTAGGACTCACAAAGTAAATGTAAGAGACTATAAAATTAACTTCAGCAGAAGGCTCTGCGTGATAATGTTTCTGATCACACCACAGACATAGCTGATGCAGTTTATCTGCAGTGACGTGATAAGAAACAGGGCTAAACTGATAACAGCGGAACTGATGGTTTTCTATGTATAGCTTAGACAGATCGCATGACTATACAGGGAGCAAAAAAAAACAAAAAAAATCGCCTTTGTAAGCAGGAACAAAAGAAAGCGACTACAAAATTGGGAAAACCGAAGAGTAAAACTGAGAACACTGGATGACTGGATATAAACATTGTGACTGTCAAGAATGATTTAGAACAGAAAAAAGAACAAAGGGCAGCTTGGAAAATGTATTTCATGTATGCAGCGAGAAAGAAAACAGGCTGCAATATTTTGTATTTCATCACTGAAAAGTGACAACAGAGTGTTTTTTTTTTTTCCTGGTGCAAATCTAGCTTAGACGCGCCTGAGCTGCCTAACCTCAGTAAAGCTTTGCTGCACATCTCTTTGTAATAAGTGCCATGAGTGTCTCAAATGGTGGGTTTGGTTTATTTAAGGCTATCTGTAAATATCATCAAACAATGTGCTTTTACTTTAAAATTGTTAAATATTTGAGTACAGTATAAGTTTAGCATGTGCAGGATGATGATGCATCAGCCAATGTGTTATAAAGGCAAATCATTTTTTGCTAATTTAGTTGTTATAGCATATTACTCAAAGAGTAAATGACTTTATCATTAATATGTATCTATTTTTCAAATGTCATTAATGAAAAATACATTAGCATTCATTCCAAAAAGAATAGGCTTTTTAACATTGATATTGAGTCTTTTGTTTGAGGAAGCAGGGTTTAGTTTGGACTCTGGTGTGCAATCTGAAAGTATTCACTCTGCTGGGAAATGAGTTTTGGATGTCAAGAAACACTCAAAATATGTAATGTTTTTACTGGTGATATGCTATTGTATTTGATCCGTGTAAACAGTGGGACTAGTAAGGCCACAGTGCCCCCTTTAGGCTGATATCAGTTAATGATTCAACACTCAACGCAATTTATTATTCCTGTCACATCCTCAGGGAGTCGTACTACATCACAACACATCTTACACACCCTAATGATATGTGAAATTACATCCCCAATGACTCAAATCATCATAGCAATCTAGTTTTCACTTTCTAGTTTATTAATAATCTACCACTACAAGTCACTGTCACAACAGAAGCATGTAGAATACAGATAGAACCAAGCCAACTGATAGCCTAGACATAGCCCTATTTTATTTGTAAACTTATGTTCATCTATTCTTATTAATAGTTAACTTTCTTAAAATGTAGTCATCATTTTCATCATTCATGATTTCAAAATCCGGACATTTTCAGAGACACGAGAAGACATTCTGATGAATACTGTGTACAGAATTTTTCAAATTTAACGGAACTTGATTTAATCCAATTTAAACCGATCTAAGAAAGCGGTATCTTTCACCACAGGGTGTCAGTGCACTACACTAGTGGCCTAATCGCGACGCTGTATTGTGAGATCTGATGAATACGATCATAATGAATCTTATTTATCTGTATTAAATACGTTTAGTCACTATTCAGTCATATTCTGTCATCATTTGTAGCCTAATGCCAAAATATGAATATTTAAAGTAGTCGCACTGTCAACTTGTTAGTGATAAAAAATTATGTAAATAAAACATCGTTAAAGGAACACTCCACTTCTTTTGCAAACAGGCTCATTTTCCAACTCCCCCAGAGTTAAACAGATGAGTTTACCGTTTTCGAATCCATTCAGCCGATCTCCGGTTCTCCCGGTAGCCCTATTAGCATAGTTTAGCATAAATCATTGAACTGGATTAGACCATAAGCATCGCGCTTAAAAATAAAAAGACTTTCGATATTTTTCCTATTTAAAACTGGACTCTTCTGCAGTTACATCGTGTACTAAGACCGGCGGAAAATGAAAAGTTGCGATTTTCTAGGCTGATAAATGATAAATATCATTGCGCCTGTGCACCCATAGTACAGCAGCAAATTTTCTTGATTATTACGCCAGAACGAGAGTATAGTTCCTAGTCAAAATGCAGCAGTTTAGTGGGAAAATATATTTAGGGTATTTATTATTCATAATGCACATACGGAAGTTATATAACATTTCAGCAGGTTGAAGATAATTCATGTTAATGCAGAGAATATGATTATTATTATTATTATTTTTTACTTTGAAGAAATGCAAGCCCTACAATGTGGTAATAATCTGAGTTCAGTAATAATCATGAGAAACTGGCTGTATGTAGGTGCGCTGAACGGTAACCGGAAACCTCCGAACTGTATCAAATAGAAAGTCCATTCCGACCAAGCGGCAACCTCCCGCTCTCTCTGGTGAAGCCAATACGGAAGTGACTAAAACTGCAATTCATCGACTGGCCGTTGGAGGCTGGCTGCAAAAGGGAGTCAATCCCATAGACTCCCCATGTTAAAATGCCCAACTTTACAGCAGAAAAAAACGTTTACAGCCTGGTTCAAAAAATGATTTTGGTCTATATAGCTAATTTTAATTAACTGTGAGGGGGGTGAATTTTTTTATAACTCATCCGTTTAAACTATATTAAGCCTTAAAGTTCTGCATAATTAAGGGCGTGGCCACTTGAGTGACAGGTGGATTGATGTTGCCTTCTCTATCTGCTGTCACGTCACCACAGGCCTCAGCCGCTGGCATCTCTACCGTGTTTCTGCTTTTGTTTCATGCAGTCTATGTTTATTTTCGTGATTATTTCTTAAAAATATCAAATAAAATGTCTTGTTGTGCGGTTAATTGTACTAACAGACCGTTTAAGTCTGAGATCCATTTGTTCCGGTGAGTGATATTGTAATGTAATTGTATCTATTAATATTTTTATTCTTTATAATTTTATTTAAAATTTAAAAATCAGGAATCCAACAGACTGTGATTAGCTGTAATGCTAGTTGTTAGCTGTAAAGTCCCGCCTCTTCGCCTATTTTCGAATATCCGGGAGTGACGCGCGGTGACGCGCTGCTAAGATGGCGGCGGTCGGCTCCGCCCACTTTAGGCTTCAAAAACGCTCTTCAGAATCCTACGAGTGACGTCACGGACACTACGTCCATGTTTTTTTTACAGTCTATGATTCCGACAGAATGCGGAATGCACGCAAACACAAAAGGTGGGATCTATCGCATGAACCAATCATAGCCGATCATAACCAGTCATATCCAATCATATCGCGATGGAGGCATTAGGTGTGTTCAACTTAAAGAAATAGTTTATGCCAAAATTAAAATTTCCCAATGATTTACTCACCCTCAAGCCATCCTAAAAGTATATGACTTTCTACCTCAAGACGAACACAGCCGGAGTTTTAAAATGTATCCTAGCTCTTCCTAGCTTTATAATGGTGGTGGATAGTGGCTGTTATTTTGAAGCACATATATCTGTCGTAAAACTAACCCATATGCCTCCGGGTGGTTAACACATGTCTTCTAAAACCATGGGTTTTTATAAGAAGACAGAGCAATACTAAACGCTGTTAACGAATGTAAAGTTGAAAATGAGAAGTAAAAAAAAAATGTTAGCAGATTTCACTATAAGAGACGAAGAGCTTGAGTTTTTTTTGCACAGCCTTATTTGTTTGAATTGGAGTAATGTTACACCGACCAGGAGCTCGACTCTCGCAAACATGCATACAACTGTTGCCGGAAGTCAGTGATTTTTTTTTCTGCTTATAAAAACCCATGGATCTGCTTCAGAAGACATGTGTTAACCTCCCAGAGGCGTATGGGTTAGTTTTACGATGGATATATGTGCTTTTTGTAGTTTCAAAATTACAGCCACTATTCACCACCATTATAAAGCTTGGAAGAGCTACGATAAATTTTAAAACAACTCTGACTGTGTTCGTCTGGAAGGAGAAAGTCATATACACTTAGGATCGATCAAATTCTGAATTTTGAATTCCAATAATGGCCACAAATCAAGTCACAATTTTATATTGAAGCATGTTTATCATAAAACATTGAAACCCTGATAGATAGAGATAGAATGTAGTTGCTGTTTGTATTGGTTTATTACTACTATTTGACTCAGAAGCGGATAAGAATAGACTATGAAGATGACAGGATATTGAGTAATAAAATGCTAAAAATGTCCCACTCAGTGGCACATAAGTGTTTCTGTGGAGGCATTTATAAAGTGCTGTTAATACTGACAGTACTGAAGGTCAAGTGCTCTGTCGTTTTAAAATTTGTGGTAGAGATTCAGGTGCTGTGTGAATGTTTCATGCTCATGAGGGTGCTGACTGTGACCTTGTAAAACATATACTGAATACCCTCTTCACATGCTACTTCACTTTATATGGCTTTGTGTAACTTTTTGGGATAAATGTGTTAGTTTGTTCACACATTACATAATAATGTTGCTAGGGCATTGTTGGATGGTTTTCTAGAAGGATGCTTAGTCAGAAGAGCCTACTGTAGTTCAAATCAAGTGATGTGTTTTATTAAAAATCCAGACAGATTTGTTTGGCAGTAACATTTATTGGTGTTTCCCATGAAAGTAAAACACATTTCAAGAGGGTCTGTTATCTGCCTCTCTCTCTATAATTTTAACACACTAGTTGTTTGTAACTTTCATCTGAACGTCGGTTCCTCAGACAATCACTTTACTTTCAAGCAATGTTGGGTGAGAAAGAAAAAACATGAATTCACCCAGTCAACATGGTGTTACCCTGTTCAGTCAGGTTCATGACAACACATGAGTTCCTCATACAACAAAGTGATGGACATGATGGGTAGCCGTGAAACAGCAGGCAAAACACTGCTCTTAAAGGTCTGAGAGCTGCTACAGGGCAAAGCAAGAGAAAGAGAGACACAGGAAGAAGAGAGTGCGATAGAGAGACATCAAGACTTTGAATATGCTTATATAGAGGCATGCCAAGGAACTACACATACGCTAATATTAAAGCTGCGGAAAACAACCAAAGCGAAAGACAGAGAGAAAGATAGAGATATACGGTTGCGAAAGCATACAACTTCTAGCCACACAGAACATGCTTGCTTAGCAGATAAATACGTCGGATAATGCTAACACAGAGTGAGCAAGCTAGCAACAGTGAACTATATATATTTGAAGCTAAGCTATCCATTTTGCCACTAAAACTAACACCAGGTTGCACTAAATATACATATATCTATATATATGTGAATATCTGGGATTGTATTTCACAAGCTTGGAAGGCAAGGCGTTCATGCACGTGCAAAGAGAGCAGGTTTGTAGCAGCAGCAGGGAAAGACGGCACGGTGGGCGTTCCAAGACTACCACAGTGAGGATGTCGATGCGTTTGTCATGATTACAAGAGCTTAAAATACACAAACTATGTGACACAGCTTGTCGATCCTGAAAAAGGGACAGAAAGAACACTCGTATCTCAAAATTATGAACTTAGCATTCCTTACATGCTGAAAAAGCAGCTTTACCCTCGCGAAAATTAACTATGGTTATGCTGTCTTCACATTCTATCGGAATTATCGTGAATGCGAGTTTCCAAGATGGAAATTGGACATTAATGGCCTCTGAAGTCATATTTACAACTGGGAAACTCTTAGATAATTTTGGTACCCGAGTTTCCGATTTTAAAGATGGCAGAGGAGAGATATTTGTCATGTATATTTGCATACATAACCATTTGATGCAGTCTTGAACCAACGCTATCTCACGGGAATTCGTACATGTTTTACAAGGTGGCTAATTTGTACGAATTCGAACGACCTCACTCATACGATTTTGTACGATTTGCCTATATCCCAGTGACGGGTAGGTTTAGGGGCGGGGTTAGGTGAAGGGCATTCGTACAAATTCATACGAATTGGGAACTCGTAAAATACGTACGATTTAGCCAAAAACGTACGAGTGAGGTCATACGAATTTGTACGAATTAGCCACCCCGTACAATACATACAAATTGCTATGAGATCGGGCTGTTTTGAACATAGCAAAAATACTGTTTACACTGCAAAAAATGCTTTTCTTACTTTGATTTTTTTTGTCTTGTTTCCAGCCAAAATATCTAAAAATTCTTAAATCAAGAAGGATTTTCTAGACAAGCAAAAATTATTGTCTTGTTTTCAGAAAAAAATAAGTTAAATTTAAGAGGGTTTTTGCGTGAAATAAGCAAAATAATCTGCCAATAATCTAGTTTTCTTGAAATAAGATTATTTTGCTTACCCCGTTGTCAGATTAGTTTGTTTGTTTTAAGCAAAAACTCCCTTAATTATGACTTCTTTTTTTCTGAAAACAAGACAATTTTTGCTTGTCTAGAAAATCCTTCTTGATTTAAGAATTTTTAGATATTTTGGCTGGAAACAAGACAAAAAATCTAAGTAAGAAAAGCATTTTTTGCAGTGTATTTGAACAAAATTTAGGAATCGTCAGCTAGCTGAATATCTAGATAGTGTAGTAAATGTTTATACGGTTACCAATAAATGGGACACTGCATTCCCATTCAAAACCTGTTGGATATTGACTAAATAACTTTTATAGTTTTTGGCTTTAATAAGATTTCTACAAAAAACTGGAAAGAATGAACTCATGAATGGGTCGTCCACCATGATTCATGTTCTTTCCAACAACAAAGCACCTGAACATGACAAAGTCGTAATTACAAATTCACAAGTGGGAAGTATGAAGTTTCCGAGAACATGTGAAGGCAGCATTAATTTTCGCAACTAGCCAGTTTAGCTGTTTAAGTTGATCTTCAAGCCTGACCAAGGGTGCGTTTCCCATACAATGACATTAGGTGGATGAACCACCTTTGTATGATGAATTGTTGTAGAAACCAGCTAGCCATGACTGTTTTCTGAAAAAGTAGACACATTGTCACACATTTGTTTTTGAACCACATTGGTTTAGAACCGTCATAAATGACAGCAAGCAGGTTTTGAAGAGATAACTTCTGGTAATTAATCATTTTAAGATTGCAATAATGTCATTATTGCTGTAAATGAGGACTGCTTCGCTATTTTTGTTCTCTGTTATTTTGTCGTTTTCCTTCTGGTACAAGAGCAGGTACACACAAAAAAAAAAAGACTTAGAATGAAATTTGTATATGTATGGAATGAAAGCTATAGATTGTACTGTGTGTTAACATGGTTATGTCATAATAACAAGAAAATATGCTTCTAACCACAGCTTAGGGACTAGTTTTGATCACACAATTTTGTGAATGGATCTATGGATTTGGGAAACACCAAACTGTTGGTACCAACAAACTATGATGCTTCTGGGAAACGCACCCCAGTCTGGGAAACAGACTAAGACCAAATTCGGCTGGGCTCAGCTGTGTTTTTCAGCAGGGTTGACTATTACGTTCTGTAAGGATACAGGCAGTAACGTAGCATTAGCAAATCTACAAAGGATTTCAGCTATAGGCAACTCTCATCATCTCAAATGGACGTCAAAGCTGGGACACATTCAGACAACGCTCAGTTTCTTAAAACATCAAACTAAGAACATCCATTGGACAAATCATCATACATATAAGCTAAAGTGCACAAGCTCCTCTTTAGGAGAACTAGACAATACTGGCAATTAATACTAAGGCAATACAGTTACAAACACACAAAAATACAAATCGGCACAGGATGTCAAGTTTATCACTTGGGCACAAATACAACCAGCATTGGTTCAGAAATGGCTCGCGTAACCACCGAAATGTTCTATAATAATCATTTCGAGTTAGTATGTTAAAACGCAGAGGCTTCAAGTGGATTTTAAAGCCAGATCCTTCATCTTTACAGTTACATAAGTCATCATATTCAACACATCTGACACACGCACACACAAGCAGAATGTATCTACCATTAATGGTTAAATATTTGTTGAATAGAGAAAATAATATTATTTACCACACAAATAGACTCTGCCTTATATACAATACAGTGATGTATTCACATAGATATGTACTTGATCAAGAACATCTTAAAAGTCTATTTACATACTATAATAGGGTAGAACCCTAATTATGCTTATGTGTTATTCTGTTTTTGGAATTTATATATATATATATATATATATAACACTAAATTTAGCTCTGTTAATACCCTGAAATATCTATAATTTTGTATAAGAAAGCTAAATAAGTACATGAATGGGTCAGTAAATAAAAAATCTATTGCTATAATGTAGGAAAGTGTTTTACTACATATATAGACTAAATCTGTCATTTAAACCCATGTTTTTAATACAGTATATAATATGTTCTGTACGTGCTATTGTTTCTTTCCAGGGGACATTTGGAAGAAAGAACATTTGATTTATTTTTAGTTTGCTTTCTTAAAAGTAAACATCTACCCTAAACAGTTTTCAAGACTAACCGTCATTCAAATGCCACTCTATTGCACTTTTCCAGTTTTAAGTTGGAAATTCTGAATTTCCGAGTAAAGAATATTGTTAGATAATTGCACGTTTTATTAGCAGGAAGAAAAAATCCCATTTTAAAAGAGGGATTTATCCTACAAATTCTTATTTATTATTATAATTTAAATGGTCAAACTTCAGAAGTATAGATCAATATCATTTTAGAGTGCAACATTATATTTGTGCTTGTTTTTGCGCATATGTTAATTTCTTTCCAACTACGCACCAACTTCACATACACAGTCAATAAAGTTGGTCAAAACTGTTTTAAAAACTCTTCCTATGATTCTGTGTCTTGTTAAATAGATAAAAGTCACACGTTGTCTGTGGATACAAAAGCTTCAGATACGATGAAGTGGTTTTGGATAAATATGGGTCTCTACTGTAATCTGGCACTTTGAATAACTTAGGACCTGCACTGAATAAAAGCAAATAACTCTTCATATTCTCAATAAACACATGTAAACAAACCAAGTCATGTCAAAGACACTAAGATAGACTAGCAGACGGTAACACTTTGACAGGGCTTTGGACCACGAAGCCCACAACAACGCTACAATACTAAAGTCTAAATATTTTCATATTGTCTTTTTTTTTTAAATCATACTATCTTTATATGACTTTGGAGAAGAGGAATCAAAGATTTACCGTTACATTCACAACAAATATTCGATCCATCCAGGGACACAAGAATAACAGGTTTTGGTGTCTTAAGTTTTTAAAGATCCTGTCCCAGTCGCTCAATCTCTTCAATGAGGAAGTCAATGTCTTCAAAGGTAGCAGCTGGGTTGGAGATGACCATACGGAAGAAGTTGACCTTGTCTCCCTGTGGCTGATAGCTCACCATGGTCGTTCCGTACTCCATCATTCTGGCTTTAATTACAGGGGCGACCTGTGAGAGAACATTTTGTTAGCTTTGGTGTTTGAAGACATGTTTTTTTTTTTTTTTTTTTCATATTTTCGGAAGAAAATTTCGCCGTTGGTGGTTGTTAGGGCTTTGCTATATGGTTCATCTACACTGAAAAAAATTATAAATGCAACACTTTTGTTTTTGCCCCCATTTTTCATGAACTCAAAGATCTAAGATTTTTTCTATGTACACAAAAAGCCTATTTCTCTCAAATATTGTTCACAAATCTGTCTAAATCTGTGTTAATAAGCACTTCTCCTTTGCCAAGATAATCCATCCACCTCACAGGTGTGGCATATCAAGATGCTAATTAGACAGCATGATTATTGCACAGGTGTGCCTTAGACTGGCTACAATAAAAGGCCATTCTAAAATGTGCAGTTTTATCACACAGCACAACGCCACAGATGTCGCAAGTTTTGAGGGAGCATGCAATTGACATGATGACTGCAGGAATGTCCACCAGAGCTGTTGCCCGTGACATTTCATTTCTCTACCATAAGCCATCTCCGAAGGCGTTTCAGAGAATTTGGCAGTACATCCAACCGGCCTCACAACTGCAAACCATGTGTAACCACACCAGCCCAGGACCTCCACATCCAGCATCTTCACCTCCAAGATCGTCTGAGACCAGCCACTTTGGACAGCTGCTGCAACAATCAGTTTGCATAACCAAAGAATTTCTGCACAAACTGTCAGAAACCGCCTCAGGGAAACTCATCTCGATCTGACTGCAGTTTGTTGTCGTAACCAACTTGAGTGGGCAAATGCTCACATTCGATGGTGTGTGGCACTTTGGAGAGGTGTTCTCCTCATGGTTGAATCCCGATTTTCACTGTACAGGGCAGATGGCAGACAGCATGTATGGCGTTGTGTGGGTGAGCGGTTTGCTGATATCAACGTTGTGGATCGAGTGGCCCATGGTGGCAGTGGGGTTATGGTATGGGTAGACGTATGTTGTGGACAACAAACACAGGTGCGTTTTATTGAAAGCACCTCATGTTGCAGAATGATAATGCACGGCCCGATGTTGCAAGGATCTGTACACAGTTCTTGGAAGCTGAAAAACATCCCAGTTCTTGCATGGGCAGCATACTCCCCGGACATGTCATCCATTGAGAATGTTTGGGATGCTCTGGTTCGGCACATACAACAGCTTGTTCCAGTTCCTGTCAATATCCAGCAACTTCGCACAGCCATTGAAGAGGAGTGGACCAACATTCCACAGGCCACAATCAACAACCTGATCAACTCTATGCGAAGGAGATGTGTTGCACTGCGTGAGGCAAATGGTGGTCACACCAGATACTGACTGGTTTTCGGACCCCCCAGACCCCCCAATACAGTAAAACTGCAAATTTTAGAGTGGCCTTTTATTGTGGTCAGCCTAAGGCACACCTGTGCAATAATCATGCTATCTAATCAGCATCTTGATATGCCACACCTGTGAGGTGGATGGATTATTTCGGCAAAGGAGAAGTGCTTATTAACACAGATTTAGACAGATTTGTGAACAATATTTGAGAGAAATAGGCCTTTTGTGTACATAGAAAAAGTCTTAGATTTTGAGTTCAGCTCATGAAAAATGGGGGCAAAACCAAAAGTGTTGCATTTACAATGTTGTTCAGTGTGTGTGGTTGCCAGGGTGTACTGTTTTTTTTTTTTTTTCTTTTTTTTTCTCGGGGGTGATTGTTTCTTTAAAGTGATAGTTGACCAAAAAATGAAAATTACACCATGATTTGCTCACTCTCCAGCATCCATCCATTATAAAAAAGTGCTCCATACTGCTCTGTTAGCAGAACCTAGATATTACGGTTTATAACATTTTACATATGGATCTTTTTCTTGCACAAACACATTGATTTGCTTCAAAGGCCTTTATTAGCCCCTGGAGCCATGTGGAACACTTTTTGTGATGGATGGATGCACTGGCTTCAAAAGAAGAAAGTCATATACACCTAGGTTAACTTAGAGTGAGAAAATTGGGTAATTTTTATGTTTTGGTGAACTAGTCCTTTAAGTCCTTAAGAATAGTAATACAAAGCATTAGATACAGTAATTTAGCTTTTTGTGTTGATGTACATTTAATACTAGTTAGATCAATGGAAGTGTTTTTTTTTTTTACTTAAATTATCTTCAAAACAAAGCAGAGTCTGTATGTTAACCAGTTCCAAAATTATTAAATTTGTTACACAATTTTAATACTTTGGACTAATGGCTAACCAGAATGTGAACTAGTAATATTAATCAACTGCTTCCTTGTAAGCATACAGTTGAGGTCAAAAGTTTACATACACCTTGCAGAATCTGCAAATGCAATGTAAATTATTTTACCAAAATAAGAGGGATCATTCAAAATGCATGCTGTTTTTTTATTAAGTACTGACCTGAATAAGATATTTCACATTAAAGACATTTACATAAATGCACAAGAGAAAATAATAGTTGGAATTATAAAAATGATCCTGTTCAAAAGTTTACATATGTGACCCTGGACCACAAAACCATCATAAGTGTCAATTTTTCAAAATCGAGATTTATATATAATCCGAAAGTTGAATAAATAAGCTTTCCATTGATGTACAGTTTGTTAGGATAGGACAATATTTGGCCGATATACAACTATTTGAATATCTGGAATCTAAGGGTGCAAAAAAATACAAATATTGAGAAAATTGCCTTTAAAGTTGTCCAAATTATGTTCTTAGCATTGCATATTACTTATCAGAAATTAAGTTTTGATATATTTATGGTAGGATTTATGGGAATTTACAAAATATCTTAATGGAACATGATTTTTACTTAATATCCTATTTTTACTTAATATCCTAAAGGAAAATCAATAATTTTGACCCATACAATGTATTTTTGGCTATTGCTACAAATATACCCCAGCGACTTAAGACTGGTTTTGTGGTCCAGGGTCACATATACTTGATTCTTAATACTGTGTTGTTACCTGAATGACCCAGATCTAATATATATATATATATATATATATATATATATATATATATAGTAAATATATTTAAAATATACATTTTTAGTTTTGTTTATTTTTGTTTAGTGATAGTTGAGTCCCTTGTTTGTCCTGAACAGTTAAACTGAATTAAACTTATGTAAACTTTTGAACAGGGTCATTTTTATAAATTATTATCTCTTGTGGACTATATGTAAATCTTTTATGTGAAATATCTTATTCAGGTCAGTGCTAAAATAAAAAAATAACATGCATTTTGCATGATTTTGGTAAAATAATTAACATGTTGCACATTCTGCAAGGTGTATGTAAACTTTTAATCTCAACTGTATGTCTTGATGTTCTGGCCTTGACATAGCTTAAGCAGAACTGACTTGATTAGAGAAGTAATGTTGAACAGTACGACTGTAATCTGAATAAAAGACACACAGCCGCTCATCACCACATAATTACACCCACTTCCCCTCAAATCATTTGCAGGTGTCCAGCTATTATCAGCAGTGGCCTGTATCCAGCACCTATAACCACTTCCATCTCTATGAAACAAGCCTTGATACACTGGAACCTGTCCAGTGTCTTTTCATTTACAGTATGTCTAAAAGACAAACAAAAATACTGTATTGCTGCATTCCAGCACCATAAATACACACACCTAGGTGACTATCCTGTTACCCAAAAGCCTCTGGAAACCAGTTTTATTTTAGTAAAGGACAACGCGTTCTAGTTTCAAGCAGATGAGGAGGGGTTTATGGGTAGGGTTAGATAGAGACCCTCTTTGTATGACTAGCATGAGCGCCATCTGTTCAGCCTAATAGCCGATTAGAGCTTTGCTGGCATGGGAGTGACTGAAAAGCAGCCAGCCAATAAAGGGATACCTGATGAGCGGCCCCTCCCCCTTCAATGACTTCACTGCAGGGGTGTCATTTTAGGTTTTTTTTTCTGGTTTGAAGCATCTATGTTACAAACAGACATCTGAACTGTTACGTGCTGTTGTGTTTGGGTCCCTGAGAACCTAAAAGCTATACTAAAATCATGTTTAATAATCACCGTTGTTTCCCTTTAGATTTTTTTTGGAAAACATCCTTTATGAAAAAGAAATACATGTCATCATACTTTTAAAAAGAGTACTTATTATGGAATATACTTAAGCATGAACTGAATGTTCATACTCACCTAACTGCATGTTAATTGCAATTAAATGAAAATGTATTATTAAATGCAATTGTTTGAACTACAGAGTGCTTTTTGTTCCACTGAAATAGGACTAAATATATCCTTAAATATAATTTTATAAACTAAAATGTAATTTTGTTTTGAAACCTGTATTTCATGAATATAAATATATTTATAATTACATATTTAAAATGATAGAGTTGCAGTTGAGTACATTGACAATATACTAAGCTGTCGATGTAGGATCAGATTTCTCTCAAAAATTGCTAGTACATTTCAAAAATAGTTACAAAATAAGGAAAAGTAACACATTCTTAGCATACAGTTAGGGTCAAAAGTTTACACCCCCCTTTTAGAATCAGCTAAAATAAGGGGATCATACAAAATGCATGTTATTGTTTATTTAGTACCGACCTGAGTAAGACATTTCACATAAAAGATGTTTACATATAGTCCACAAGAGAAAATAATGCTTGAATTTATAAAAATAACCCTGTTCAAAAGTTCACATCTTGCTAAAATAAATAACATTTTTAACAGATTCTGAAAGGGAGATTTTTGACATCAACTGTATGGAAATTGATAAAATTGTACATCTGCTTTATATCTGGTATCTCAAATTGTTTGTTCTTTTGCATAATCCGTTTGCATAAGATAATATCATAAAATATCAACCTGACTTTTTAATGTGAATAATGTTTTTGGTTTACTAAAATGTTCCTAGGGTCTTCCAGGTTCATTTTCTTTTGTTACTCTTTCATTGCACCACTGCTGCAAAAGCAGTATGTCATCTTCTGAAACATAAAAGCTCAGTTCACATCACTTGATCGAATTCAATTTTTCTCACCTTGTGCAGACGCTTCATTTTCTCCACTTTGTCCTCCAGGTAGCGTACGCCCGGTGGAAGGTACCAGAAACACACATTGGTATGCTGAGGCTGCAAGGACACAATACCAGCAGATAGCATCAGCATACGTTCACGAAATACACACACCTATCACTCAATTTAACATACAACACACGCTTGCATAAATAGAGCACTCTGGGGAGTCCATTAAAGATCCGTGACGGAATATGTGATTAGGGGCCGTCTGGGGCCATAATGGGAATTTTTGTCGCCGTCAGTTTGGAAGCAGCCATGTAATCTATTCAATCAAAAGGCTTTGCTGTAAGGGCTTTGAGCGCTTGAGCAGGTAGCTCATAGACAGACACTACAGTCCATTAGAGGCCCTCATCCTCATTGTGAGGCTCCAAGGGCCATGCTAGAGAAGAATACCTCCATCAGTGAAAAGGACTCATTAGCCATTCAGATGGTGGGACATACAGACAAAACACAGATGGAGTCATACCTCAGCATGCTAAAACCAAAAAGAGCTTCCTAAAAATGAAACTGAGAACTGAAATGTTTTGTTAAATGTCATTCGATCATACTGCAACACTGCGATCCTTCTCGCCCCGCACTGCACTGACTTCAGCAAGGAGCCTCCAGCCAAATCATTTTGTTACATTGGCACTAGGCACAATTTACATTTAAATGAGCCTCGAACGACTGCTCAGTCATTTCAAGGGTGAAACATTTCATGTTAGATGAATTAGCGCACACAATCAGCTCAGCATTTGACAAAATTGCTTAGAAATACAGGACTTGCATTTAAATTCAGAGGGGATCTTTGTTTTTTAAAAGACATCAAATAGGATTTAGAAATACTGTGTGTTTTGTGACTTTATGCAGATGTGCTATTTCTTGGAAAATAATTTAGCAATACATTGAATAAATGAAAGATTATGAACTGCTTTAATCTGCTTTTAATTATTTAATTCAGAATAAACTTAAATAATTCTGAAACAAACCACAATACACTTTACTCTAAAAATAAATAAATACAAAAATATTAAATAATATTAAAGCAGCATATTAATTAAATAAATCACATTATCCCACAATTCTGACTTAATATCTCACGATTCTGACTTTATAACTCACAGTTGCAGGTTTATATCTCACAGTTCTAAGAAAAAAGTCAGAATTGTGAGAATGACAGGATATAAACTTGAAATTGCAAGAAAAAAGTCAGAAGTGCAAGTTTATATCATGTAATTCTGAGAAAAAGTCAGAATTGCCAGAAAAAAAGTGAGAATAGCAAGATACACAATCGCAATTGCGAGAAAAAAAGTCAGAATTATGAGTTTATCCCACAATTCCGACTTAATATTCTGACTTTATAACTCACAGTTGCAGGTTTATATCTCACAATTCGGAGAAAAAAGTCAGAAGTGCAAGTTTGTATCATGCAATTCTGAGATAAAGTCAGAATTGTCAGGAAAAAAAAGTCAGAATTGCAAGATATAAATTCACAACTGCAAAGTTTTAAGTCAGAGTTTATCCTGCAATACTGACTTTATAGCTCACTTTATAACTCGCAGATGCAGGTTAATATCTCACAAAAAAGTCAAAATTTACAGAAAATTCAGAATTGTGAGATATAAACTGGCAACTGTGAGACAAAAGTCAATTATTGTCAGTCAGAGTTTATCTTGCAATTATGACTTCATATTTTGACTTTATAAGTTACAGTTGCAGGTTTATATCTTACAATTCTAAGGAAAAAAAGCCTTTTTATTTTTATTCAGTTGCGGAAAAGTGCTTCCATAAATGTAGACTTTTGACCATCAACATAAAGTCTAATCAGCATTGCCGCTTATTTGTGATGTTTTTTTTTTTTTTTTTCAAAAATGAGTTGGAATGCAGTGGGGCTCATTTGAAGCTACAGGCAAATAAAAAGTAAAAAAATGGTCGAATTTGAGCTTATCACAAAATTGAGTTCATTAATCCCTCATCTAGCGATCTCAATGTAACAAAGAGTACTTAAACATGTTTTCTGAGAGGTAAATCTTTTTTCTCTGCTTTTCTTGGTGCTTCCTCTTAGCACAAGTTTGGCACAGTTGTAAAGCACAGCTATCCAGCTTTGTGAATATTCATAGTTAATTCTCAATGGCATGAGTCTGAAGTAAAATGTGATGTTCAAACACTTTTGTGCTGATTTGAAAAGCCAGCTCAAAAACATGCACATTTTTTGCATGTTTGTTGTAATTTTTAATAACAAAGATGAAATAAAAGGCAGCAGGAATTCTGACGGGACCGACAGCAATGTCTTTATTCGCAGCATTTACAAACATCAACAACCGGTGAATGGAGGATGCCCGGATTGGAGCTGTTTTTGTTGTGTATCATGGGTTTTGTGATAACGGAGATGGAATGAAATGTAAACACACAACTTCTGACTAAATCTGACTATATTTCCTATGACAATTTTCAGTGTTACATATCATCAAGGTTGAGAAAAGAACACAACGCTGCAGACAACAGGTAGCTAAATGCCCTAACTATTGCTGTTTTCCATGTTTGTGGAGTAAATATTTTTACACAGCTTTTAAAAAATGCCGGGTAGCCGATATGCGGCTGGCTGAACAGTGTACACTTACATCACTGGTAGTTCCTATAGAACTGTTTTAAACATTACTCTGAAGTAGGATCTAAATTAGTTCCCCCAACAGAGTTCCTAGAACTAAATACGTTTCTAATTCCACGCCAAAAAGCGTGATCTTCCGCCAATAGATCTAAAACTAGGAAAAGATTCTTCTGGTGCCAAACCCCCTATTTATACAGGAAGAGCCCACCCACTAATACATGCCATATAGGGCTGGGCTATATTATATTGTGATTGTATCACAATAATAGGCTGCCACAGAAAATCAGTTATGGTACAGCAGCCCCACTGTGAAAAAAACAGAAAATGTCAGACTTTCTGCCTTCCATTATTGCCTTGACATTATTATTGGAATTATTGTGGATAATGTGCTAAGCTGGGGTAAAAATAAAAATAAATAAAAAGCGTTGACAACAAGATGCTGCAGTTGGCCAAAAGACTTAAATACATCTAATCAGACTTACCTTTCCATCAAACACCATCTCATATCCTTCCCTGTCCTTGATCTTGTTGTAGAGATACTCTGAAAGCTCCAGACATTTGTCAATCTGAGCCTCAAATCCAATAGTGCCCTTCGGAGGAGAAGAGAAAGGACAAACATTGTTATTACCCAATAAACCTCAACTATCCTCACTACACAACTGACCAGTTTGGATAAGAGGTTTCTAAAGGCAGGCCAGCTGCCCAGTAAATGTGCGGATAGTGAATGTTCACATGTTAATTTACCTGAACTCTTACTCATGTTATCTTTCGCAGGTATAATAACACAAAACATACAGTTCAATGATACCTTAGCCCTCCACATTAGCCATAGTTTGAAGATGTCCACATGGCGGCCGCACTGCAGGGCCTTGTCCCCTGTGTCATAGGACAGATCATAGTGCTTGTCCTGCTGGAACAGATAACAGGCCTGCATTTGATTGCAGCTCTGCATCAGTCCCTGGAACACATAACATAAAGAGAAGGGCAAAAAGTTATTAGTAAATCAACAGTCATTGGAAAAGTTGTCACTTGATGTCACTTGATCACACTTTCTTCAAAGTCTGACTTATTGATTTGATACTGGCCTCTGTAATAATCTGATGTGATAATGTGTTTTGGTTCTGATAAAGAAAGCAGACAGTCTCACCTCCTCTCGAACCAGCAGAGCAGAGCACTGCAAGGGCACAGCCATCATTTTATGAGGGTTCCAGGTCATAGAATTAGCCCTAAAATAGTCAATTTAGACAGCAAATAATTGAAACACCAAGTCATTGTCCCTGAAATAAATGAATAGCTATATAATCATTTATTTTGATTCAGACAAGATTTCTCCCTGAGGCACTGTTATGTGCAGTGAAACAAGTCAAAAGAAAAATAATCAAATCCATTTAATTTCACAAGAAGAAAAGTTTATGGACTTTTCAATCAAATTTCAGTCGTGACAACTCTAAATGAATTTAAGCATATATTGATAAGAATGAGGTGTACAGTAAGGATCTTGGTTGACTAAATATGCTAAACTGCTAAACAAGTACAAAGTACTCAGTTAAACTTTTAAATTCTGCTGCAAAATGTAAAGAAAATCCCCTCCTAGCAAATCTAGACAGGTGGTGCTGGGGAGGAGGAGGAGGAGGGCTAAAATGGGAATTCTCTAACCTGGTCTCATGGCGAAAACATACCTGTGGGAACTTTTTCGCAAGACATAAAATACACACCAATAGGTGCATATTACTGCAGTTTCCAACAGAAATGAACACTAGAGGCAGTAAAACAGCAAGCACTTGTAAGTTTTTACGTTTTTGTACACAGTTATGATTACAGCTCCTGTTTTGCTTTCCAGATGTAACAAGCTTGCTTGGTAGCTCAGGCGGCACGGAATTGGATTTAGGATGCGGAATCCTTGGGTACGAATCCTGTGAAAAACACAACTGACTCACAATTGAAAAACAAGCTAAAACGGCATGCTTGCAATTGCGATTTTATGTCACATTCACTTCTGTTCATACTGTTAGGTAGGTTTAGGTGTGGTGCAGATGGTTTTGTTATTTTACAATGTCATGGAGCATTAGAGTTATAGTGCTACTCAATAGACATTTCAAGTAAGAAATGCGGTGACACGTACAAAACCAACATCACTTAAGCTATGGCTGCCCAGTGCTACATCTGTATACCATCTAGCCTTTACTATAAATCTTTTACTTTACTATCATCTCTTAAAGGGAAAGAAACCGAACACTCTTTTAGCGCCACTCAGTGGACATTTCAGTTGAAAACTGCGGTGATATGTGCTTTTTAGTGTTACATGTTTTACGTCTCGTGAAAAAGTTCCCACAACTGCATTTTTATCATGAGACCAGGTCGGAATTCTCAGAGACCAAGCAGCGATTAGTTCCCTTCCGAGAAAACATTGAACTGCATCCTCTAGGGGTTGTTCCCCATAGCGGCCCCTAGAGGATGCAGTGTCTCGTTCCCTTCTCAGGGAACCAGGGTTACATATGTAACCTGAGACGCTCCCTTCTGAGGGAACATCGAACTGCGTCATCTAGGGGTCGCTATGGGGAACGACCTCTAGAGGACGCAGTGTCTCGTTCCCTTCTCAGGGAACCAGGGTTACATACGTAACCTGAAACATTTTGTCATTATACTAAAGAGTTATGTAGATGAAGAAGTGCAGCTGATAAATTGCTGCACCAGCGCCGAGAGAACCAATCAGCACATGGATAGAGTTTAATGATTGAACAAGACATTTAATCCATAAGAACTGCAGATTGTACTAACCTCTCAACTCCATTCAGCTTCCACCGGTGTTTCCGGGACATTAGCAAACTTCCGCCCCAAGCTCCCTGCATAAATACAGAAACAGAATTATTTTTAAAGCAAACGGCAATGCACTGTGTTAACAGAAACATGTATGTCTTTCTCATTGTAAAAAAAATTGAAATACTAGATACAAATAAATGAGATCTGACCCAAAGTATAAAACTGATCTTTATCCACCTTATTTTTGCTGTAAGATCCTTTTGTGGCCATTTGTAAATTTTATGGGTCTGGTTTTCAGTCTCATCCCCATTCAGATATTTTTAGCTGTACAAAACAGCTTGTTTTGCTACTTAAAATTGCATATTGGTGTGTCTTGCCATATTATTTTAATGTATTATCTTAATTATGAACACTGTTTTGTAGTGCAAACAGTTAACTATTTATTGCACGTTGTTATTCTTCTCGTTATTTCCCTATAGCGGCTAATAAAATGGAAGTTTCGCCCATACATGGAAAAAAAAAAAAAACGTGTCTTTGTTAAAGGCCACATCTGTAGGCTTACTTCCACGTTGAAGAATAACATGGATTATATTTCTTAAAGCAGATATTGTAGTACATCCGCAACACATTCAGTAATATATACAGGTCCATTATATTCTCAGCCCATTTGAGACAGTAGAGCTGCTGCCTTTAGGTCAGATTAATGAGGCTGAATGGATTCAAAAACAATGCATGTGTTTGAGCTCCAGCATGCCGCCACAATATGTCTGTGTTGCTGTAAAAATGCCAGAGGCGACAGCATCACCAGAGAAAAATGAATAATAATGAGGAATAAGATATCGCTATTAATCTTGTCAGCCCCTTGAGAATGAATACACACATGTACACACTCACACAGACTGATTGAAGGTAATTCCACTAATAGGAAACATTAAGATGAAGCTACACTTCTAAAGGAGGCCATTTATTACATCTTTGCTAAATTTACACTGTGCCACATTTCAAACCTAGCTGGTTCAATAGTAATAAATCATTTTTATAAATCATGTTTTCGGAAGATTATTTATGTGCAATACTCTAACCTGCTAGCTAACCAATCAGAGCACATTTTGTATTTCTAAATGAGGGGTTTCATTGGAGCAGGTACTAAACACTGCGTTTGAGACAGACTTGTGTACTTGTGACAGACACGGCCAAAATTATCTATTTTTATTTTATGCCAAAAATGATTAGGTCATTAAGTAAAGATCCTGTTCCATAAAGATATTTTGTAAGTTTCCTACCATAAATACATTTATATATATATATATATATATATATATATATATATATATACATACAGTGGGTATGGAAAGTATTCAGACCCCCTTAAATTTTTCACTCTTTGTTATATTGCAGCCATTTGCTAAAATCATTTAAGTTCTTTTTTTTTCCTCATTAATGTACACACAGCACCCCATATTGACAGAAAAACACAGAATTTTTGCAGATTTAATAAAAAAGAAAAACTGAAATATCACATGGTCCTAAGTATTCAGACCCTTTACTCAGTATTTAGTAGAAGCACCCTTTTGATCTAATAAAGCCATGAGGCTTTTTGGGAAAGATGCAACAAGTTTTTCACACCTGGATTTGGGGATCCTCTGCAGTTCCTCCTTGCAGATCCTCTCCAGTTCTGTCAGGTTGGATGGTAAACGTTGGTGGACAGCCATTTTTAGGTCTCTCCAGAGATGCTCAGTTGGGTTTAAGTCAGGGCTCTGGCTGGGCCATTCAAGAACAGTCACAGAGTTGTTGTGAAGCCACTCCTTCGTTATTTTAGCTGTGTGTTTAGGGTCATTGTCTTGTTGGAAGGTGAACCTTTGGCCCAGTCTGAGGTCCTGAGCACTCTGGAGAAGGTTTTCGTCCAGGATATCCCTGTACTTGGCCGCATTCATCTTTCCCTCGATTGCAACCAGTCGTCCTGTCCCTGCAGCTGAAAAATACCCCCAACAGCATGATGCTGCCACCACCATGCTTCACTGTTGGGACTGTATTGGACAGGTGATGAGCAGTGCCTGGTTTTCTCCACACATACCACTTAGAATTAAGGCCAAAAAGTTCTGTCTTGGTCTCATCAGACCAGAGAATCTTATTTCTCACCATCTTGGAGTCCTTCAGGTGTTTTTTTAGCAAACTCCATGCAGGATTTCATGTGTCTTGCACTGAGGAGAGGCTTCCGTCGGGCCACTCTGCCATAAAGCTCCAACTGGTGGAGGGCTGCATTGATGGTTGACTTTCTACAACTTTCTCCCATCTCCCGACTGCATCTCTGGAGCTCAGCCACAGTGATCTTTGGGTTCTTCTTTACCTCTCTCACCAAGGCTCTTCTCCCCCGATAGCTCAGTTTGGCCGGACGGCCAGCTCTAGGAAGGGTTCTGGTCATCCCAAACGTCTTCCATTTAAGGATTATGGAGGCCACTGTGCTCTTAGGAACCTTAAGTCACTGAACTGAACTGTCTCTGAGCTCTTCAGGCAGTTCCTTTGACCTCATGATTCTCATTTGCTCTGACATGCACTGTGAGCTGTAAGGTCTTATATAGACAGGTGTGTGGCTTTCCTAATCAAGTCCAATCAGTATAATCAAACACAGCTGGACTCAAATGAAGGTGTAGAACCATCTCAAGGATGATTAGAAGAAATGGACAGCACCTGAGTTAAATATATGAGTGTCACAGCAAAGGGTCTGAATACTTAGGACCATGTGATATTTCAGTTTTTCTTTTTTAATAAATCTGCAAAAATGTCAACAATTCTGTGATTTATTTGCACCCATAGATTCCAGATTTTCAAATCGTTAAATATTGTCTTATCCTAACAAACCATACATCAATGAAAACCTTATTTTTTTTCAGCTTTCAGATGTTCAAATCTTAATTAAAAAATGACTGGATTTGTGGAATAAACAATGCGTTTTTGGAACAATCAAGCATGGAAACCTATTCTACTACAAACCCAAAAACTAAATCAAGACTTTGTATAAGGGCAGGACCCCTTTAAGTGCTGTAATGGAGTAAAATTGAAAAGGCCCTCAGTTCTGCATCCAAAGAACGATACTTCAGATGTGCCAACACTGAGATCACCCTTGGATACCAGTCCACTGTCTGTATTTCAGGTGAAACATTCAGGAAGTTCATGTAAGTTCACATAAGTTCAAGCAAGCAGATCTACTCACATCCACATGCATCCAGACATCATGCTTCTTACAGATGTCCGCTATAGCCATCAGAGGATCAAAGGCACCATAAACTGTAGTGCCGGCCGTGGCACTGACAAAGAACGGCACGTATCCCTGTGAGAAAGAAATCAGTGCATTATTCAAGGGCCCATTTTGCCAAAGAGCCACACAGATTATTTAAACAGACCTAAAAGAGACACACGAGACGGTCACAGAGACACGGTCATTGAAATTACCTTCTGCTTGGCTTCAATAATCCTCCTCTCAAGGTCGGAAGGAATCATCTTACCCCTGGAAGAAATGAGAGCAGTAAAGAAGTCATATGGTTTAGTGATTACAATGTTAAGACGTGCATTTCTCTATTGTGCAGTCATGAAGTGATGCATCAGTAGCGGTAATTCAGACTAACCTTTCATCAGCTTTAATACAGATGACACTTTCTGTACCAATTCCAAGTGCGGCTGCTCCTTTCTTGATTGAAAAATGGCTCTGAAAGGAATAATCAGTCATCAATGCACAACATTTTTGTCACTACAATACATATATATATATATATTCAGTTGAGGTCAAAAGTTTACATCCTCCTTTCAGAACCTGCAAATTGTTAATTATTTTGCCAAAATAAAAGGGATCATACAAAATGCATGTTATTGTTTATTTAGTACCGACCTGAATAAGAAATTTAGCATAAAAGATGTTTACATATAGTCCATAAGTGTAAAAAATATTAGTTGAATTTATAAAAATTACCCCGTTCAAAAGTTTACGTACACTTGATTCTAAATATGTGTTCTTACTAGAATGATTTTTTTTTTTATTCTTTTTTTTAATGATAGTAGTTCACGAGTCCCTTTTTCCTAAACTGTTCTTCAGAAAAATCATTCAGGTCCCACAAATTCTTTGGTTTTCCAGCATTTTTGTAAGGGTTAAAACTTTTTAAATTTAAAGATCAGGGTAAATTTAACTTGTTTTGTCCTATGGCAAACATTTAATCTTCTGTAGCCTCCGAAAGGCAATACTAAATAAAAAAAAAAATATATATATATATGATATTTAAGCAAAATAAGACAAATGCAAACATCCCCATTCTGTTCAAAAATTTTCACCCCCCAGCTCTTAATCCATAATTTTTCTGTCTGGAGCATCAGTGAGCGTTTGAACCTTCTGTAATCATTGCATACGTGTCCTTTAGTTGTCCTCAGTGTGAAAAGATGGATCTCAAAATCATATAGTCATTGTTGGAAAGAGTTCAAATACACAAAAATGCTGGAAAACCAAATAATTTGCGGGATCTAAAGGATTTTTTTCTGAAAAAAAAAAAAAAAAACAGTAGGCACGACAAAATCTTGGGACTTATCAACAACTATCACTAAAAAAAAAAAAAACTGTGTTAAGAATCAAGAGGATGTAAACTTTTGAACTGGGTCATTTTTATAAATTCAAGTATTATTTTCCCTTGTGGACTATATGTAAACATCTTTTATGTAAAAAATCAGATTCAGGTCAGTACTAAATATCTAAATATATATGAATGTATAGTGTATACTGTTACAAAAGCTTTTTTATTTCACATAAATGCTGATCTTTTGATCTTTAAATATTGATAATAATAATAATAATAATAATAGTTTTCCTAAACAGCAAATCAGCATATTAGAATGATTTCTGAAGGATCATGTGACATTGAAGACTGGAGTAATGATACTGAAAATGTAACTTTGATCATATGAATAAATTACATTTTAAAATATATTCAAATACAAAGCCGTTATTTTAGATAGTAAAATATTTCACAGTATTACTGCTTATACTGTATTTTGGATCAAATAAATGCAGGCCTGGTGAGCAGAAGAGACTTCTTTGAAAAACATTACAAATCTTACTGTCCAAAAACTTTTGAATGGTAGTGTATATAATTAACCTTTGAAAAGCAAAATATGCTGATGATATATAATAGGGCAGTTGACATGACATGTAATTTTGCTGTCTTTAAAGAAAAAAGGCCATTCATTTTTTCCTGTTAGTATTTAATTTTGCTGCACAGAACACACATTTTGTCCCTAATCATAAAACTGTTTATTTAAACTGTTTTATTTATTTATTTATTTATTTATTTATTTATTTATTTTTACTGAAATTCGAAATTCTCAAAATGTGGACAAAAATACAGTTTATATTGAATAGTATTATTTAATTGGGGTGTGTTTTCACATAAGACTGGTCATAATTTACATACTGCCTTATTTATTTTATTATTTCACTGTTTTGATACTGATTATAAAGTCCTGCATTGATTAGCAAGAAGTATTGCGGCTTAGGACAATCATTGTTATTACAGATTGCTGTCAAAAAATTACTGTCAAAAATAAATAAATTAAATTACAGGAGGATATGAAAATAAGACATTATAAAGAGATAAATAAATAGACGTACATGTTCAGATGTGAAGGCCACCAGTCTCGGAACGGATGACATTCCTTTCTCCTTCACCTCAGGGAACATTTTATAGCGAGCCAGCAGCATGGCATACATGTTGGAAATGGCGCCACCTAGAGGACAATAAAGCAATCCTTTCATTCCATCACTCAGGTAAAGCTTGACCTCTGTCGTTTTTCACTCAGGACCTAAATGTCATTTACTCTAAGGTAACTGTCCACATCATATCCCAATTGTGATTTTATAAATGTATGCCTAAAATCTGATCCATTTTGGTTTTCTGAAGTGTTGTCAAAGTGGGGCAGAGAACAGTAGTGCAGAAATTGCAAACATTTGCATCATTCACCTCAAATATATAAATATTACTTTCTTACCTGGTGTGGTTGGAATCATACGTTTACCATTGGATAATCACTTTACAACCCAAGAACACAAATAACCCAGATCCTCTTTTTTTAAGATCGTCAAAGACCATGGAGACTTCCACTCCTAACAACTTCACACTTTCACCCAATTCCTCTGCTTGCGCTCATGTCGCAACAGAAGCACATAGTGCATATTAAGGCAGGTCACGCAGATTGACAGCTTCTTACCCGGGGAGAATATTCCATCACCGCGGCCGTCCTGCCAGCCAATGATCTCCCTCATCTTCTTCAGCGTGACGTATTCCAACAGCACGAAGACTGGAGCCACCTCATAGGTGAACCTGTTTGCACAGAGATCACATGACCCAGTTACACAAGCCAGAAAAAAATGTCACGACAAGCAAAAGTCACGACAACCTGTTTCGCAACTGATGTTTGAGAGGCTTTTGCAACAGTCTGCAGGTTCTACAACAGTGTGCCACTGCAATAAACTTAAAACAATGATGGAAATGTATTTTTATACTTTCTAAAATGTTTAAGATTTGATTTCTAACACAACCAATTATACAAAACTGTTACATTGTTATTACATCGTTATTACATCGTTATTACATTGTTATTATTTTTATTAAACGTCTGTTAAATTAAAACTTTCACTTCCAACATAAAATAACTGTTCTTATTAGCCTGAATGTAATTTCCATCTCATTTTCTCTTTGTGAATGGCACAAGATGAGAGAGTAGAGGTTATATTTGCTTGTCTGAATTCATCAGAATTTCATTTTAAGCCATTCAACGGATATCTGTGAGGTTAAGCCAGCCACCACAAAGACCAGGCCAAAATAATGCGTATGAAAGCTGAGAAAACGGAAATGACCTTAACCGGCTTTGTATTTTAATGGAAAGAGACACACACTCACATATTGGTGTTGGCAGTGGACGTTAGCCAATCCGCAGCCAAGCCAACCATGTCTAACCCAGTGGAGAGCTGATTGAAATACCTGGGGTGTGCTGAAGATAGACATAACATGGAGGGAAAATTCAAAATTAATCATTTAACGTAAAAAAATCGTGTCCCTCTAATTTATAGTCTATTTATGGCACACTATTAATAGTCACTTGCGGCTTGAGGTAAAACACTTCAGATGGAGCTCCGGCGCAGACAGTAAGGAAATCAATCAATCTTTCTGATCATTTATAATTATTCCCCAAACGAAAATCACTTTTAGAAATAATGCCTTTCAGTTTAAAATGCCACCAGAGAAAATAAAATTGTCCCTAGACGCATTCATTTAATATAACGTCATGTTCTGATCTGATTCGTTTCGCCTTCAGGCACAACACACACTGATGCCTGTGGTTCTGCGAGCTGAAAAAAAAATCTGTTTTACAAGCGAGACAATCAATAGCAGAATTTATGTAGCCTAATATATGTTAGATTATATATTTATATAATGAATACTGAATACGCTGAGGTAACAAATGTATTAATTGGTTTGTATTCGTCAATAATATTTATACCAACAAAACGATTTTTATGAGTTAGATCTAATAGAAATAACTCTTATAAGGTAACAATAGCATGATACAGCTTTGTACAGTGTATAGGTTATTATTTACAAATTACAAAGAAGCTTACCGGTTTTTATGGCGTATTTTAGCGTGGCGCGACAGCTGATCAGAATATCATCGAGAGTCTCGGGTTCGTCCGAAAGCTCCCAATTATTCCTTTGGAGCAATTCATTTGGATAGTGAAAATCAATCACTTTCGTTGACCTGTCAAAAGATTCCACTATATAAGCCAGCAATATATCCACAACCTCCTGCAGAAAATTCATAGTCTTCGCGTCCCCATCCAGTGCAGGTAAAAGGTCTGTAAAACAAGAACATGATTGTATTAGAATAACAGATGATGGCATTTAGTGTAAGGATTAAGAGTAGCTCCATTTAACCTTGAAAAAGAAACAAAGGACAACGTGTCTGAAATGCATTGTTACATTTTGTGGGCTATAATAACGTTTTTATCCATTAGTTTACCCAAAAATGCACAGGTAGTTTTTTTTTTTTTTTTTTTTTTTTTTTTTTACTATTTACTATTACTATTTTTACTCACATAAATGTAAATTTAAAAAGTGCTTCGGAAATACATTTTAAAATAAGTATTATACAGATAACGTGCAAAATTAAGAAAAAAATAATATAAGCCTATATTTTAAAAACGAAAAGCACAGCCTGGGTGAACCTACAAAAAGCAAAAATAAATGCAAATATATTTAAATCGTATAAACGTCATGTAACCAATATGAGCAACCATGAACCAGCATTTCAAAGTGATTTAGCTTTTTTCTTTTTTTTTTAAGTTGTGATAGCGATGTGATATATTTACCTGTTGAATAGAGATCAGAGAAGCACACGGTGGCTTTGGGGCAGTTACAGGGTTTATTACAGCCGCAGCTCTCGACTGTAGACCCATCTTCTGCTTTAACTTGGGCTTGAGCTGTTTTCTCAGCCTCCCCGACATTTAACAGAGCTACAAGAAAGGATTTCCCTATTAACTGAATAAGAAACAGCATCTCGCACACTGTATGAATGAATGTTTTAACAGTACCAAATTCTTTTTTAAACATTTCAGAGTCTAGATTATAAAAAATAAAATAAGAGATTAATGTAGGCTATATAAAAATGTTTTTTAATGATACTGAACAGTTCACCGTAAATCCATCTCGCTGTGTGTGTGTGTGTGTGTGTGTGTGTTTAGCCATATCACAATTTAGCAAGGTAAGTGAGATACAAATATAGGTTTTGCATTTAGACCGCTTGTTAAAAATAAACATACCACATAATTTAGAGCCGATGCCTCCGGTGAATTTCTGGGCCGCCGCCTGACACCATGCTCTGGCTGAAACGATCAAGCGCGAGTGATTTGAAAACCATATCCATCATAAAACTTCCATTACGAACAGCAATAATCCATGGCGTGACCTAACCTTAAAATGCCGAACTAAATTCTGTTGTTTGTTATCATACGACATGGCTGAAATGACATTTTAAGGTTTGAAATTAACCTTGACACAACAAATGTCGCATTTCTTTGTCTCACAGCCTCACCAATACATAAAACACAATAATGCTTCAATCAAGCTTCTTTTTGAACGCTGTGTCACTTACGAGTGTTCGGACTCTGACTGCCGTTCCCAGCCGCATTTTCAGCACCCATAAACCAAAACCCGTGTGATGCCATCGCGAACAGAGCGGATCAGAGCAGCGACAGAGAAACGCGAGCAGCAGCCATCCAGACGCGCGTCACGGGGGAACGGGAGCTGTCCGCAGCCGTGGTGCTGAATCCTGCCCAACGCGTCGAAATCCGATGTATTTACAGTCACACCTGTCCAGACGCGTCAAATCAAGTGCTTTAATTGCTAAGGTGCTCATAAAAGATAGTTTAAGCCCTCAGATGGAGAACAGCCGAGACTGTGCGTCTATATTCAGTTGGTGCGCCGTGCGCAATGATTTGGAGCAGCCGGGGACCGTCACTGAACTCATGGAGAAACGCTGGCACTGATGGAGACACAGGCATCCAATAGCTCTCATTCTCTTTCACATACCTCAGCTGCAAACTGCACAATATATTTTTAAAAAGCACTAGTTGCAATCCGTTGCGCGGCTCTCCAACATGCAAACTTGCAACTTTAGTGGTAATAAAAGCTTCTTGTAGCGTAAAGATAATCCGCTTCACGTCACCAGAGAAATTCCGACGCCATTCAGGTCATGACGAACTATTTTGCGTCGTTAATCGTGACCACACACACTAGTTTTTGCCCCTCCTGGCGCACCACCCGCATCTGTGCTGAAGGCACAACAGTTTTTTTTTTTTAGATTCTGTAATTGCTTTACTCCAGCAGTGAGCAGACTTCATCAGAAGCAGGAGGAGCAGCCGGGCTGACCCATGGACCATGACATTCGGATCTGCGGTCCACATCCATGCACCATTTTTTATTAATAAGGAAATTTGAGATCTAGTTTTAAACCTGAACAGGAAAACCTAGAATTAATAAAAACATTACTGTGATTTTTTTGTTGCTGTTGTTCTCAATTGTATGCTGCGATTGTGCGCAATGGCACACATGCCATTTATTTCACATGCGTATAATAAATCAAAAGCCTAAATACAGCAGAAATAAATTATAATTATATAATGGGATGTAGAAAATAAAAGGCTATGCAAAATAATAATAATAAGCGTTTTTTGCCCACTTACATTAGATTGTTAAGGAGAAAACGAGAAAAATCACAGAGAAAAGCAGGTCAAGAGAGTTACACCGAAAAAAAAGAGCATTACACTAAATTACACACAAAAATCTATTGATTTATTCGATCAGTTGTAAAACAAAATTCGGTATTTGTGTTAGGAGAATTGAAACTTGCGATAAATGCACAAACCTAAATTATATTTTAATTTCATTAGTAAATAAGAACACTTTAAAAAAGAAAGAAAAAAAAGAAGAAGAAACAAACTGGTTTAGTAATTATTAGTTTTTATAGTAACTTAGTCTGCTCAGGGTTATGTATGCATTTTATCATTTAATTAGACTAATTATAGATTTAATTAGGTATTTATAAAATCATATTTACAAATAAGTGGCATTTCAAGAATACACATATTCATATGTACGTATTATATGAACAAGTATCCTCTTTTTCTTCTAGTAAGAGTGGGCGCTACCATTTGTAAATTTTATGGGTGTGGCTTCTGGCCTCATCCGCGTCCAGCTATTTTTAGCTGTACAAACAACATTTTGCTGCTTGATATTGCAAATTGGTGTGTCTTACCGTATTATTTTAATGTATTATCTTAATTATGAGCACACCCTGGTTTGTAGTGGAAACAGTTTTACGCGTTGTTATTCTTCTCGCTATTTCCTATAGCAAATAATGAACCGGAAGTCTCACCCATAGGCTTAATTCCATGTGGATATATTTACATACAAGTGCATCTGGAAAATTATTCTAATGCATATTTCAATGATCATGAAGAAATGTAGTAATTAAAAGATTGGTGCAAATATAAAGGTCAGTTTATGAATGTCTTTAAAGACAAATCTTTATTCACAGATTTGCACAGAATGTACAGAAAACATCAACTGCTAAACCCAAGTTAAAAATAAAGCAAAGGGCAGCACAAATGTCCTGTCACAAGATCAACCCTTTGGCTCCATTCATAAAAACATAATTTCTATTCATTTAAGTCTCTGATTGGTCAATCAGCGTTAAATTCTGTACAGCAAAAAGCATTAAGTAGTCACTATTCACATAACTACTTAAACTAAGGTCAGCGCTTTCTGAAATAATGCAGAGGTCCATAATGGTAACAACAGATGGGCTGAAAACTTTACAGCTGAGGTCAAAAGTTTACACCCCCCTTTCAGAATCTGCAAAATGTTAATTATTTTACCAAAATAAGAGGGGTTATATAAAATGCATGTTATTGTTTATTTAGTACTGACTAGAATAAGATATTTCACATAAAATATGTTTACATATAGTCCACAAGAGAACATAAAAGCTGAATTTATAAAAATTACCCCATTCAAAAGATTCTTAATACTCTGTTGTTACCTAAATGATCCACAGCTTTTTTATGCTAGTTGTTCATGAGTCACTTGTTTGTCCTGCCTGCTGTTCTTCAGAAAAATCCTTCAGGTCCCAAAAATGATTTGGTTTTCCAGCAATTTTGTGTATTTGAATTCTTTCCAACAATGACTTTATGAGTTTAAGATCCCCTTTTTTCACACTGAGAACAAATGAGGGACTCATATGCAACTATTACAGAAGGTTCAAATGCTCACTGATGCTTCAGAAGGAAACACAATAAAAACTGGGGGTGAAAACTTTTTGAATTTGAAGATCAGGGTAAATGTAACTTATTTTGTCTTCTGGGAAACATCTGTAGCCTCTGAAAGGCAGTACTAAATGAAAAAAAAGATATTTAGGCAAAATAAGAAAAAAGTCTCAATCTCCATGCTGTTCAAAAGTTTCCACCCCCAGCTCTCAATGCATGTTTTTTTTCCTTTTGGAGCATCAGTGAGCTTTTGAACCTTCTGTAATAGCTGCATATGAGTCCCTTGATTGCCCTCAGTGTTAAAAGATGGATCTCAAAATCATACAGTCATTGTTGGAAAGGGTTCAAATACACAAAAATGCTGAAAAACCAATGAATTTGTGGGACCTGAAGGATTTTTCTTAACAAAACTTTTGGTAAAATAATTATCATTTAGCAGATTCAGCAAGGTGAATGATAACTTTTGACCTCAACTGTACTTAAAGAAACAGGTCACCCAAAAAAAGATTATCTTTTTCTTCAGTGAGCTGTACTGGATCAGTCCAATTTAAACGAATGACTCTTTGATGAACCAAACACTTTGTGTTCTTTTGTGAAGATTAAAAGCCTCAGATTATTGTAAATGGATGGAAAAGAGCATGCGGTTGGTATATTATTTAAAAATTCTCCTTGTGTTTCACAGAAGAAAGAAAATCGCATGGGTTTGGAACGACACAACAGTGAAACTTAATTTGTAGGTAAACTCTTCCTTTAAGCAAAACCAGCATTTTTTGCTGACCTCATTGTCATTGTCAGTATTTACAGAACTTCTAAAGCTTGATGGTCAGGGCTGTGTTATTAGCCTTCGTCTCTGGGAGGTCTTCCTCAGTATCTTTCTGTAGTCATAAGGGTTGTCCTCACTTTGACTCTCTGTAGAGGGCATTCTAGAGAACGAGTGCCTGTGGACAGAGAGGAGCAGATAAAGTGTGACTTCATACGGAAATAAAGACGCAAGTGAGCAAGGCAAAGAAAGCGGAGAGGTTTATACGTCTTGATATCTGCATCTTCAGCTCAAACACATTTATCATGTCTGCCACGCAGTGTACAGCACTGAGGTCAACGTTCCGAGGACAGACGGAATGTGTAATGTATAATGTGTAATGTTCTTTCACCTCTTCTCCATTGGGTCCTTAGGGAGATCAGATTTAGGGACATCAGACAGTGGTCTCTCAGAAGAGCGTCTTCTTTCAGTGGACAATCTTCGTTTGCTTGAGCGGCGTCTGTCACTTGGCAGGCTTGTGGACTTATTGCTGGACAAGCCCTGGTAGTACTGGTCATCATTGTCTAGCCTTTTGGGGCTGGTGGATGTAGAGAAAACAGATGATTTTGTAACTATTAACTAAAGCTAGATCGTCAGAACTCATCTACTTTGGAATGACATGGTTTAGTGAATAACAACATAACTATTGTTGTTTACAATGCTGTATTTGTAATTCTTTGTTACCAAATCTCCCATCCTTGCCTTCAGCCAAAGATTATTGCTTCCGATCATAAATAACATCTATTTTGTCATAGCAGGCTGCTATTAATGGGTGGCCATTATGCCGTATTGAGTGCATTTCATAGCTGTTCTGCAGTATGTAAGTGATGGCCTTCAGGACAGGCGCTGATTCATGGCTGGCTTTTCGGCAGTGATGGACTCAAATGGAAATGTTCTTTCAGTGGACTTTACTCATTGTCTCAGGGCTTATCAGCAGCGTTATGTAATGAAAACAGTGATCTATGAAACCAATGAAGCCAAAAGCCTAAGGCCTGCCAGCCAGACCGCTGATGCAATTATATCAGTCAGCCCCACTGGCCTACTGATGCACTTCCTTGTCTCGCTAACAAACCAAAAACAAAAACTTTTTTTGTTTTTATTTTTAAAATATGCATATAAAATATGGTTACATTATATATATATATATATATATATATATATATATATACACACACATTTGTGTGAAAAATCTCATCAAATGATTTAAAAAAAAATATATATATATTTTTTTTATTATTTAATTAATTTATTATTTAATTAATATATTAACTATATAGAGAATGTTTGTGGAAAACTGATTTTATGTTGAATTATGTTGAATGTTGAAATATATTTATTATATAATTAAAATAAAATATTAATATAAAACATATTTTATTAATGTTTTCAAATCTTTTTATATTACCATAAAATGGTATTAATCATCATCATCATCATTAAAATAAAGTATAAAGTTTACTTTTTTTTTATATTTAAAACCTCATCAAATGATTTTTAAAATGCAAATCCAAAAAGAAAATATTAATATAAAACATTTTAATATAACAATGATACCAACAATATGTAATGCTTATATTTTTGAGTAATATTTGTTGTTCTGACTTTATGCTGAATTAATTATATTTATTATTTAATGAATATATTAACTATATACAAAAATAAAACATGAATATAAAACACATAATATATATATATATATATATATATATATATATATATATAAATGTAATACTTATATTTTTGTATTGTCATGAAAGGGTCCTAAAGATAATAATAATAATAATAATAATAATAATAATAATATTCTTTATTGAATAATTTATTTTATATGAACTATTTAAGCTTTTTATTTTAATTGGAGTAATATTTGTTTGTCTGACTTTATGCTGAATTAATTGTATTTAATCATTTAATTAATATATTAATTATAAAGAGAATTTATGTGAAAAACCTCATCAAATAAATGTCAAAATACCAAAAAATTAAATATGAATCTGAAACATATTAATATGAAAAAAAGAAAAAAATGTATTACTTATATGTTTGTATTACTATAAAAGGGTCTTAAAGATAATAATAATAATAATTTCTGTATTAAATAGTAATAGAAAACATATTAATATAAACATTACATTAAAATATGTAATACTTATATTTTTGTACTACCCTAAAAGGGTCTTAAAGATAATAAATATTATTCCAATAATAACAATAACAACAAAAACAACAACAATCATCATCATTATGATCATTTTTAATTGGAGTAATATGTATTGTTCTGAATTTATGCTGAATTAATTATATGGAGAATTTGTGTAAATGTATTACCAAGGGTCTTAAAGATAATATAATAATAATAATAATAATAATAATAATAATAATAATAATAATAATACTTTTTTTAAGTGCAAGGATAATTTGTGTGGGGGATATTCATGAAATTAATGTCAAAAAGCTAAAAACAGAAATAGAAAATATATTCATATAGATGATTTATTACCATAAAAAGAATACTATTATTATTATTACTACTAATATTAGGGATAATTTGTATGAAAAACATCATAAAATGAATGCCAAAATGGCTAAATATGCTTATTTTCTTCAAGAAGAATAAGATTTCTTCTTTATTTTCTTTAGATTTTTAGGTAAAATGTAACTGTGTAAACACAGTTTTGAGGGATTCATTCAAGTGGCAGCTACACAGTCCTGGAAAAACAGAGTGTTCTGCTATGTCTGTTTGCTCTGTCTCTCTAGTTCTGCACATTTGTACTGCAGTACACCATCATTACCTGCATGTCCTCAACTTGCCCTTTTTTCCCTCAAGATACCTTATTGGTCCCCTATCTCTCTCTGCTTTCTCTCTTTACACTGCCAATCTCTTCCTCTATTTCCCTCTGACAGAACATGGGCCAGTTATCAAACTGAGCTAGAGATTGCTCCGTCCTACTGACCTTCTCACTCTTAAAGTCAACATGAAACACTCAAGCCTCTTTTTACATATAATATATACAAGTGAAACAGGACATTCAATAAGAAAAAAATATACATGTTCTGATCTTTCATTCGCAACAAGACCAAAAACATATATATTATTATGAAAGTTAATTTCATGAATAATGAAATTATGTATGTTGTATCTCTGACTTGCTAAACATGACTAGTCCTTGATGATGCCTGTCTCTGTGAGCGTTGTTCTAAAGCATCCAGCCTTCTGTCTTTCTGTCAGAGCTGTTTGTCACTCAGCCGGCCTGTGAAATCTCCTGTCAGCGGCACTCATGGAGGTCCAGATTCATGTTCACACACACAATATTTCACACTTGCTGTGACACTGCAGATTTGTCACAATGGCCCAACTCCAGACACCCGAATAGCCTTAGTATGGAAGCTATTGGCATCAGCGTTTATACTATATATATATATATATATATATATATATATATATATATACATACAGTATATAGCTTTTATCTATACATAATTTTATATACATTTGAAGTTAAAAGTTTACATATAACTACAGAAGGTTCAAACACTCACTGATGCACCATTAGGAAAAACGATGCATTAACTGGGGGTGTAAATTTTTGAACGGAATGAAGATGTGTAAATTTTTCTTATTTTGCCTAAATGTCTTTTTTTATTGTAATTTAGTAATGCTCTTCAGAAGCTTCGGAATATACTTACATGTTCCCCAGAAAACAAATTAAGTTAAATTTACCCCCCCCCCCCCCCCCCCTCCAAATGCATAGTTTTTTTCCTTCTGAAGCATCAGTGAGTGTTTGAACCTTCTGTACTAGTTGCACATGAGTCCCTCAGTTGTCCTCGATGTGAAAAGATGGATCCCAAAATCATACAGTCAAGGGTTCAAATACACAAAAATGCTGAAAAACCAAATAATTTGTGGGACCAAAAGCATGGAAAAACAAGGGACTTATAAACAACTATCACTAAAAAAAAACACAGCTGTAGATCATTCAGGTAACAACACAGTATTAAGAATCAAGTGTATGTAAACTTTTGAACAGTTGTTTTTATAAATTCAACTATTCAGTACTAAATAAAAAATAACATGCATTTTGTATGATCCCTGTTATTTTGTAAAATAATTAACATTTTGCAAATTCTGCAAGATGTATGTAAACTTTTTACTTCAACTTGTATATATAGCTTTTGTCACTTTGTCTGCAAAGCAACAGCATCTAAAGAGGGCAAACTGTTATTTAGTATGACACTTCTGCTAACTGATTTACCTTTGTTTTCTTGGCTTCCTTTTATCGTCCTGGACAGACCTCTGGAAAAGACCAGAAAAAGTGTGAGAAAGATCATTAAAGCTGAAGCCCAGATAATCCTTAGATAAAGTGAGTGTCATTGTGTGATGTTGACTCACATGAATGAGTGTGTAGTATGTGGAGTCCTCTGGTGTGTTCAGGGTCTTTGGTTGCTGTGTGCGGCGAGACGTTCGTGACTGCTTTGTGTCGGCTGTGGATCAAAAAACAACAGGAAAACCATGGTGCCTAGTGATATTTGACCTTGAATTCAATAGTTTTAAACCCTTTGAAGATGTGTTCTTATGTCTAGCCCTATAGGTCTCCTGTGTGAATGTGGAGCAAAGAGAATATAACAACTAATTCCCTAGTGGGGAGCCCCATTGCTACACACAGAAGAATAGGATCAGCACACAACATCCAGCTGACCTTTGACCCCTTTGTTCTTATCGAACAAACCGTACGGCATGGTTTAACCCTTAGGCCTCGCTATTTGTAATTATCCACTAACAATCAATCAGAAATGCCCTACCAGTCACAGCATGTCCCTATACTGACACAGACATGAAAACATAAGAATAAATTTGAAGCTGTGTTCTAAACCCTAGTGAGCCTTCTTGCTGACTACTGTCTATAGGCACACTGTAAAAAATAAAAAGCACAATTTGTTGAGTCAACTAAAAATAATTTGTTACCCTGTTGCCTTAAAATTTTAATTGGAATCAATTCAAAAATCTAAGTTGTCACTTATGCTGCGTTCCAGGCAGGTTTTTGAGCTCGTAAGTCACAGCTTCAAACCACGACTCATGACTTTGTAGCGTTCCAGGCTTATGTTCATTTACAAATCATTTCTGTCGCTAAAGGTGCTTACTTTTTGCTTATTTGAGGGAACCGGAGAAGGAAACCGGAGCATAAGACAAGAGAAGCTGTTATACCTTTTATTTTACATTATTTTTATATTTGGACATCCGTAGGGGCTGCCATTGGTTCGTAGGCTATATGACGCCAGAGCGTCGAACTGGGAGTACACCGATCTAGTACGAGTTCACGGGTGGGAAGTCACGGGTATGACTGTCGTTCCAGTGCACTTTCACTGGTAGAAGTTTGGAAAAACACGGGTAACGGGTTGCCTGGAACGCGGCATTAGTACAACTTAACATTTCAATTTGACTAAACTTCTTTGAGTTGACTGAACTTAAAATTTTAAGACAGCCAGGTAACAAATTATTTTAAGTTAACTCAACATTTTTTTTTTTTTTTTTTACAGTGCAGGGAGAACTGAAACTGAACCTCATAAACTGAGCCTCAGCTGAACAGAGCAGGAGGCTAATTTTGATTCCAATAGAGTTTGAAGTTAGCATGTTGCTAAGCTAACAATGAAATATGCACTGATTATAATATATTGCACATACTGGGTAAAATGTGAATCTTAGCTTAGAATGACTATTAGACTACATCTATTAATAGTTTTTTTATTATTAGTAAAGGAAATACATTTACAGTTGAGGTCAAACGTTTACATACACCTTGCAGAATCTGCAAATGTTAATTATTAAGCAAAAAATAGTTTTTATTTAGCACTGTCCTGAAAATGTTTACAAAAGTCAAAAGTTTACATACACTTCATTCTTAACACTGTGTTGTTACTTGAATGATCCACAGCTGTGTTTTGTTTGTTTGTTTGTTTTTTGTGATAGTTGCTGCTGTTCTTAAAAATCCTTCAGATCCCACAAATTCTAGGGTTTTTCAGCTTTTTTTTGTGTATTGGAACCCTTTCCACCAATGACTGCATGATTTTAAGATTTATCTTTTCACACTGAGGACAACTGAGGGACTCATATGCCACTATTTTAGAAGGTTCAAATGGTCACTGATGCTTCAGAAGGAAACATAATGGATTAAGAGCCAGGTGTGTAAACTTTTGAACAGAATGAAGATATGCACATTTTTCTTATTTTGCCTAAATATCTTTTTTTTTTTTTTCATTTAATACTGTTGTCAGAAGCTATAGAAGATTCATGTTTCCCTGAAGACAAAATCAAAGAACCACAGAATTTGTGAGACCTGAAGGATTTTTTTCTGAAGAACAGCTGGCAGTTTAACTGTTCAGGACAAACAAGGGACTCATGAACAACTATCACTAAACAAAAAAACAGTTGTGGATCATTCAGGTAACAACACAGTACTAAAATCATTTTGAACCATTTTTATATTTATATTTTCTCATGTGGACTACATGTAAATGTCATTTATGTGAAATATCTTATTCAGGTCAGTACTAAATCAAAAATAACTTTTGACCTCAACTGTATAATTTCTCTCATTTCCCTTATGAAAATTAACCATGGTTTTACTGTAGTAAAAGTGTAGTAACCATGTGTTTTTAGCATATTGATTACTATTTGTATAACCACAGTTTTACTACAAATACCATGGTTAAACTATTGTTAATGTAGCAAAACCATGGTTAATTTGTGGTTACCATAGTTTAACTATAGTAACCATGTTTTTTGTTTGTTTGTTTTATTTGTAGTAAAACCATGGTTAATTTTCATAAGGGATAAGAGATAAAACACCATTTATTAACTATTAGTTAACTTTTTTATTAACTATTTGCATCTATTTGATTTTATTTAAATCACAAATCGTATTTTCAGAATGCATTTATTCTAATTCCAACTAACCTTAACCATGAAGTTACCTTATGTTACCCATTACTTTCTTAGGTAAGTACACTGTAAGTACAGGTACTGTAAAAAAAAGTGCAACCTCAAAAAGGTGTAACACTCAGTAAAGAGTGCTAAAAAGAATGCCTTTGATATGGAATACTTCCTTATCAAATATGATTTTTTTTCTTAGGGATCAACACCAAAAGGTACAGAATGACCTTTGGTTTATTTGAATAGTATCTGCTAAGTCAAGCACTGTTTATCATGTGGAAAGGTCCGGTGTAAAGAAAATTAATCAATGTCCACCAGGACCAGCGGGTACAGGCTGGAGAGTTTGTCATATTTATTGAACGTGTCTCTTGAAAGGTCATCAGCAATTCTTGATTGCTCAGAGGTATAAAGCCAATTTGCAGCTCTTATATTAATGCTTGCTGTAATTGCCGGGGCACTTTTGCATGCAATGCGATTAGCATTTAAAGACCTTTCATGTACATGGAAATGTGACTGGCATTCAAAGGTCACTTCTATGTGGAAACAATAATAATTGCACAATAATAATTGTTTCCACACAGAAAGACTCTGCTTAAGATTATTTATTATGACTGTGGAGCTATGACAATAAATCATGTGACAGATGACCACCACAGTATTTAGGGAGCAAATGTAATCCCTTTAGCAAGATTTTTATAGAAGTTCAGCTTTCACAGATGAGTTTAAGACTATGTGACAGAAGAAAACGGATCAGGAGGTCATGTCTGTCAACAGAGAAACCATAATCACGGCTGACAGAATAATCTGGTTTCATTTAGACACAAGGTGCATATCACAAATAATAGAATCTCTGCAAGAATTATCCTCCCAAAAGTAATTAGAAATATCGCAACAGAAATCAAATGAACAGCAGATCTGCTCAGCTGGGGGAAATTTTCTGATGACACATCTTGTTGAGCAATTTGCATGTTGTGGCACTAGACATCCAATTTTTGATAAGATCAGTCACAGAGAAAAGGAAACTTCATGATGTTTTGATAAAATTGACAGCAGGCAAGCTATTTATATTCTTCACATTAAAATTAAAAACAACCAAAGCTTTTTATACATTTCTATTCAAACTTGTATGTATTTTGAAACTTGTAATATATTTGTAGTTACATATTTGTAGCTTAGAACATTCAAATACATTAACTGAATACCAAATAACTTGTTACAGTTAAAATTATAATCATCAATTATAATGTTTATATGTTAGTCAGCACAACAATATAAGTGTACTTCTTAAAAGCATGACAAAAATATTCAAACAATTATTAAAAAAGAGTACTTTAAAGTAAAACCAAAGTAAAGATGTTATTAAGTGCACTTTCAAGAAGTATACTTGTATAAGTGTCAACAAACATGGGGGGAGAATGGTTACATTGATTAAGACTTTGGAAATTCATGTACATAATTTATGAAGGACATTTACCTGGTGGCTGGTAGTAGCCCATGTAGCCATTCATGTCTTGTCCTTTCACAAACATCCCATTTTTGCTGGGGTTGAGTTGATGGGCAAGGATGATTTCATTTAACTTCTTCTGAAGTGTTAAATAATCTTCAGAGGCCTTGGTTACCTGAAGAGGTTACAAAGATATCTCAAAATTAGGATGCTACTCTTTGACAGATTAGTCCATTGAAAAAATAAAAGGTCATAATTTATACACCTTTCTATCTATCTATACATTATTTCATCTACTAAACACAAAAAGTCAGAATGTTCATGCCGCTCTGTTCCATATTATAAAAATGACCGATATCAGGGTGATTAAATGATGACAGATTTGTCATTTGTGGGTAAACCCACACAAACACACATACACACACAAAACGAATCACCTGTCTGAAGAGCGACTCCACTTCCTCATCCTGTTTGTGTGATGTAGCCTTCAGGTTCTTTCTGTCTTTGTAACCTCTAAAATTACTCTGAATTTTAATGGCTGCCTGCTCCTCATCATATCCAGCTTCCTCAGTGTCTGCCTCTTCCTCTTCACCCTTCCGTTCCAGCTGAACATCTGTGATGTCAAGAACCTCCTCATTCTCCTGCTCCTCCGCCTCTTCTGCAGTTTCTTGTTCCTTTCCAGTGGTTCCTTCTCTCCCTTCTCTCAATCGCTTTCTCTCCCGGTGGCCTCTGAAATTGCTCTGTAAAACAGTTGCAGCATGTTCTTCATCTGCCCCCGGAGACTGACTAGAATCTAGCTCTTGGTCTGGCTCAAATTCTAATGGAGGTGGTGGAAGTTCCTCAAGAGAAAGGTCTGGTTCTAAAGCATCTGAATTAGCCGTATCTTCTTTTGGCTTTTTCTTTGGGATTTTGCCTTCCTCCTGGAGTCTTTTACGCTCTTTGTGACCACGGAAGTTGCTTTGAAGAACCACAGCAGCTTTGGCCTCTTCCTCTTCTCCTGGTGGTTCATCTGGAGCCTCATCCTCCTGTTCCATTTCCTCTGTGAATTCCATCAGTTCTTCTGGAGGAGGTGGATCTGGAATAGGAAGCTCCTCTTCTTCTGGAGGACTCTCTTTCTCCTTCTTCCCTCTAACCGGCATCTTCCCTTCCTCTTGTAGCCTTTTACGCTCTTTATGACCTCTGAAGTTGCTCTGGAGAACAGTGGCTGCCTTGGATTCCTGTTCATTGTCCTCATCTCCTTCACCTTCAGCCTTTTCCTCAGCCTCCTTACCCTCTTCCTCCATATTCTCCTCCACTTCCTCTTGTATAGCATTCAAATCTTCTTCAGAAGTGAATTCTCCAGGGGCAGATGAGGAAACGGCCAGTTCATCCCCGGTCAAGGTCTTATTCCGTTCCCGACGCTCCTTGTATTTCTTCCTTTCTTTGTAACCTCGGTAGTTGCTCTGGAGGACCACAGCGGCCTTTTCATCAGCATCATCCGTTACCACTTCACCTTCTTCCTGTGGAGGTTCCTCTGAAACTGGACCTTCTGCTTCCGATGGGGCCTCTGCCATTTCTTCTGTCTTCTCAACATTTTCCTTCTGCATGGCTTCCCTGTGTAATATAAATCAGTTTATACCACCATAGCACTGTTGAATTCTTGACTTTAAATGTACAGTACCTTCTGACTGGTCAATTGCAGCATTAAGCAGTTAAGGATTTCAGAATATTCATCCATCCATCTTCCAAATCACCAAATATAAGATTTAAGAAGTAACTCTGGGAACTTTTTCACAAGACGCAAAATACATACCAATAAGTACATATCATTGCAGTTTCCAACAGAAATGAACACTAGAGGCAGTAAAACAACGAGCACTCGTAATTGTTTTCATACACAGTTACGATGTTTCGCTTTCCAGACGTAACAAGCTTGCTCAGTAGCTGAGCTGGCACGGAATTGGACTTAGGATCCAAAATCCTTGGAACATCGTAAGTTATGTTCTTTCCACATGACTTACGATGAAAGAACTGAAAGATGAGAAATCAAAAAACAAGCCAAAATGGCATTCTTGCACCGTAGACTAGTGCCACTCAATGAACATTTCAAGTCAGAACTGTGGTGATATGTACAAAACCAATGTAACCAACATTTATCTGTTCGGAGGAAAACAAACAAACACTCTTTTAGCGCCACCTAGTGGGCATTTCACATTGAATATGTCACGAAACGTACATGGGGGTACATATTTTGTGTCTTACGAAAAAGTTCCCAGAGGTATGTTGGGCTTTCATGACCATTCAAGGTTGTTCAGGTCAATATCCTGGTGCAATATCCTCTTTTCATACCAAAACAGGTTGGAATAGCTGTTATAATTGACACAATATTGCAAATTTGGTCAAATGGCCTCACAGGACTAAGAAAATAAAGACAATGCTTGAAAGAACAAGGAACCAGTAGGACAAAGAACTTGGTGAGAGAGCTTTAAAATGAACTGATGAACCTTTAAATGGAAATTTTTCTAAGCTAATTTACAAGTAAGAGGATAAAATCATCTAATAAGAACAGGACTTACTTTTTCCTCTTGAAGCTTTTCCTCTCTTTGTGTCCCCTATAATGGGCCTGAATCTTTGCAGCAGCTTTGTTCTTCTCATCTAGCAACTCCTTGTATTTCTGCCTTGCCAGATATCCTCTGCAAACTGTATGAAGATGATTTAGTAAGTCTTTCACTTCTAAACTCATTTAAAACAGTATATTCAATACTTTTGTCTTACCTGCTTGGAATTGTGTGATAACAGCTTCTGACTTTGCTTTGCTTTTGTCATCAGCCACTCTTTTCCTAACTTTGTGTCCTCTGTATGCTAGAAGAAAGACAAGAGTTGGTTCAACAGAGTATTCCACATTTAAATACAAATCTAGTCAACAACATGAGCTCACCTGACTGCAACACCACAGCACTTTGTTCTCTCTTTTCCAGTATCAGACGGTATCGTCTAAATGCCATCCAGCCCCGAACATATGCTTGGACTAAAACAATCCGATCTGTGGTCTGCCTCACCATCAGATTCAGTTGCTCCGCGTGATAGTACTTAAGAAAGACCTGAACACATAACCATCAGACTTATAAAGTTTGATAAACAACAACAGCAGTTATTAATGATTTTCATTCACAAACCTTAGTTTTGCCTAGAACCCAGTTCTCTAGTTTGGCCTTGTCCAAAATAACAGCACATGTCTCAGGATTCATTGGTGGCTCCTCATTGGCTCTAAATGCTAATATAGAATACCTGAAAAAGACCAGTGGTTAGTAAAAGTCAACACTGATTGTAATTATAGACTAAGGAAATAATCCCTTTTTCACTAGCAATGTTCTAGTGTTGGTATCGGAAAAGGTGGTTGTCCATGCTATGCATTTCCCCACACAAAAACACAGTTCTCTCCGGTTTTTGATGGCTGTTTCTTTGGATGTTAAGTTTTCAAGTTTTCAAAACTAAGACCAAAGATCATGATGAGCTATAATGGGTACCATGATGGCTTTGTTTGTAGGGTGGCTATGTAGTCACATCATGTCACTGTTAATTCTCAAATCCAGTTATGAGATGGGTCCCTTGGCTGATTACTAGCTCCAGCACCAACATAAACTTGATGTACAGTAGAACAGCTGAGGTCAGAAGTTTACATACACCAAGCAATATCTGCAAAATGTGTCCCTTGTTTGTCATGAACAGTTAAATTGCTGTTCTTCAGAAAATCCTATCAGGTCCCACAAATTCTTTGTTTTTTCAGCATTTCTTTGTATTTGAACTCTTTCTAACAATGACTGTATGATTTTGAGATCCATCTTTTTCACACTGAGGACAACTGAGGGATTCATATGTAACTATTACAGAAGGTTCAAATGCTCACTGATGCTCCAGAAGAAAACACAATCTTCTGTAGCTTCTAAAGGATAGTACTAAATAAAAAAAATATATATATATGATATTTAGGCAAAATATGAGGAATGTACACATCTTCATTCTGTTCAATAGTTTACACCCCTGGCTCTTAATGCATACATTTCCGTTTAGAAGCTTCTGTAATAGTTGCATATGAGTCCCTCAGCTGTCCTCAGTGTGAAAAGATGGATCATTGCTGGAAAGGGTCCAAATACACAAAAATGCTGAAAAACCAAATAATTTGTGGGACCTGAAGGATTTTTCTGAAGAACAGCGAGCAGTTTAAAGGGATAGTTCACCCAAAAATGAAAATTTGATGTTTATCTGCTTACCCACAGGGCATCCAAGATGTAGGTGACTTTGTTTCTTCAGTAGAACGCAATCGAATATTTTTGCAGTCATAAGTCATATAATGTACACGCAAGCACCGGAAGCGATCTGCGCTTATACATCACTCATTGTTTACACAGTGCACGGGGATTGCGGACGTGTTCATCAGACCATAGGCGCCGATCCTGTGTGTGCTCAGGGGCTCGAGCACCCACGGAAATGACCGAGCACCCATGGAAAAACACGAGATATTCTCAGTTCATTTTAACCAATTAGAAGTGTATTGTAGCGTGTGCCACTTTATTCTCGTTTTCATAGTTTATAATTGAGGCAGGTTTTGGCCTTTTTTTAATGACAAATGTCAAGAGTGCATTATTGTAATACGAGAGAGGGTGTGCGTATTATAATTTCTCGGCTTACAGTGCACTCCCTCAGATATTACTGTGTGTCCACAAACTTTGTCCTGTGTACCCACGAATAAGTGCTTATTGTAAACAGATATGAGATACGGTGTTGAGCACTCACCGGCAGAAATATAAATCGGCGCCCATGCATCAGACAACATGGATTTTTCAACGTGGATACTACGCCAGAGCTTGTACACATATCACCCGCCGGACGCTGTACATTCGCTCAGGACAGATGGATGTTGTGGTGAATCAGAGGTAAAAAATAATATAAATACTGTTCAGTTTCTCGCACAAATCGATCGTTTCACGTCTTAGGACATCAGTGTATCGTCACGAGTCGTAGAGTTTCATTTGGTTTTGTTTGTGTATGTTTTTTTTTATTCTCAAAGATTTGTTAGCCATTGACTGCCATTATATGACTGACAGACTTCAACGGTTTGAGTTAAAAATCTTCGTTTACGTTCTACTGAAGAAACAAAGTCAGACATCAAAAAAAGATAAACATCAAATTTTCATTTTTGGGTGAACTACATCCCTTTAACTATTCAGGACAAACAAGGGACTCATGAACAACTATCACAAAACAAAAACAAAAAAACACAGCTAAGGATAATTCACTCACTTTTGAACAGGGTAATTTTTGTTAAATCAACTATTATTTTCTCTTGTGGACCATATGTGAAATATCTTATTCAAGGTCCATACTAAATAAAAAAATAGCATGCATTTTGTATGATCCCTTTTATTTTGATAAAATAATTAACATTTTGCAGATTCTGCAAGGTGTATGTAAACTTTTGACCTCAACTCTATATAGTAACTGTCCAACCTTTCAATGAAGTTGTTGAAGAGAATGCGATGAGAGTATCCCTGTCTGCGTATCTTGGCCGTCTCTAGAATACCGGTGTAGCGTAGTTGGATCAGAACCTTCTCCCTGTCGAACTTGTGGGCTTGACGATCATTGTTGGGTTTTATGCAACGGACAAAATGAGGCTGGCCTGCCACCATCTTTGATAACAGGTCCATTAGAGAATACTGCAAAGTACAGTAAAAAACAACAACAACAACAACAACAAGACGAATAATGATTTTGAGTTACAATGTTTAGCTTTATATTTTTAGGTCTTCAAAAGTCTTACTCTAAAGTATGAGGCCACAGTTTGAGTCTTCATGTTGGTGGTCTCTCTGGGGTGACGTGTAGTGTCTCCTGTGCTCTCCGCCTTTGCAAACACAAAATATTCAGCATGCTGAAAACTTATGGCCATGAAAATTTACAGAAGGGATATTGGGGCGTTTTTATAAGCATAAAATGATCTGTTTATAATAAATTTACGCATGTTGTTGCCTCTTGAAAAAATTAGTTACACAACAAAGCCAAAGGTCAGGGTAAACACACAATCACCGTTTGTACAGTGTCAACGGGCAAGGCAAGCATTGTTTTGTCATGGGTGGGAGTTAATTTCCGAGAGGAAGACTGAAAAAGAAATGCATAAAGATTGTGATAAGACAAGTCTGATTTGAATCCATAAAACTATTTTAATTTGAAATAGTAAAGAAATAATACACATGCAATTAACTGCAGGATTCATTAGCAAAGCAATCTAACAAGCATTAATTTTGCCAATCATCAATAGGGCCAAATTCCTTCTTTAAAATGGCCATGAATATTTCACCAGGTTATATTAGCAAGGTGTTTCAACATTGAGCACAAAGCAGTATCACACACTGACACAGGTGCTTTTATTTTACGTGGGCTAAAATGGATAGAATCTTTCATGTGAAATTTTCTAAAGACATGCTTAAATATGCAAATGAATGGTAATGTATGCAGGTCTTCATCAAAGACATAATTTCAATATGTTTAAAACCCTCATTCATTTCAGAGTGCAACCTGAATGTGAGCTCTAAGTAGCTCATGTGTTCTCTTAGGAATAATAAACTTGATGCTAAAAAACATAAAACTTGAAACACAAGTAGATGTTTTTTAAAATACAACTGCACATAAACACATGATGGTAATTTTCCTTAATTCCACAGGGACACTCAATTCTAATGTGAATTATATGAACTAATCAAGCTGTAAATCAGCCAATCTACAAATGCATTAGCTATTAGACAGCTGGTAGGGTCACATGAGAAGATACGCTTTCATTCTCACAGGCATGGGTCATTTTCAGGAAATGGTGCCAAGTGCGTCTCCTTGATTACTGATGCAATTAACATACCTTTGTTGCAATATTTGAAAGATAGGACCAGTGTTGGGGAAAGTTACTTTTAAAAGTAATGCATTACAATATTGTGTTACTCCCTAGAAAAAGTAACTAATTACATTACTTAGTTACTTTTATGGAAAGTAATGCATTACATTACTTCTGTTTTTAATATAAAAAGCTTGATTTTTAGCAAATGTAAAAGCCCTCTCACACCAAAAGTGAAATAAATAAGCCTAAGGCTGAAAGAAAAATAAATTCACATCTGTACAGAACTGTAGGAGAAGGAAGTTCAACACTCTGGAGCAATGAGAAAAATGAAGCACAAATGGTTAATTTAAAGTAAGTTGTGCTTATTGGTATAGTTGAATTGGATCAACAAAGGTCAGCAGCAAAGACATTGGTTATTAAAATGGGATACATAAAGGAAACAAAAAGTAACTGGCATTACTTTTTTTGAAAAAGTAACTCAAAATATTACAACATATGTTCTTGTAAATTAAAAAGTACACCTTTTTCACTAGTTACTTGAAAAAAGTAATCTGATTACATAACTCTCGTTACTTGTAATGTGTTTCCCCCAACACTGGATAGGACTGACTGAACTTTTAAACAAAACTACATTTTACTTGTTAAATATTTGATTTTCATAAAACAAGTCAATGAGCATGACCCTTTTTTAAAATCATTATCATAAATTCACATGGTGATTTTCTCTTTCAGTCTTTTCAGACTTTCATTCAACCCTAAAGCATTTTGAATCTTACAAAGCTGAAACAAAACATATTTAGAAAGAGAAATGGCATAGGTTTTTAAATAATTTACATATTTGTAGACCACAAATAGGTAGTAAGGTAGTATTGTCCTGGTACTTAGGACGTGAGGTGGGAAAAATGATTTCTTGAAATTTCAGAAGTAACTTTTTCAAATGAAATACTAATAAAAAAGCACCATTTTCTGAGAAAGACTCACATATATACAAACGGACACTGAAAACCAATGAGCACAGTGCTGGCTGGCAAAAAGCGTATATCCTCTATGAAAATGTCTCTAATGTATAGCACAGATACTACAGGATCATTACCTCACTGAATGATACAGAACTGAACAACATAAGACCCTCCAACTTTTGACAGAAAATTTTACAGGAAAGAGAAATGGAAATGTCATTGATGGGTATGGAGTGTGGAGAGATGGAGAGATGGAAAAACAGAGGAGGAAAGAAAATTAGTTTCAAAAAGTAAAAGCACTGAAGTTCAGGTCACACTTTATTTTAAGGTCCAACTCTCGCTATTAACAAACCATTAACTATAACTTTTGACTCAATAAAGTTCTAATTTGCTGCTTATTAATATACTATGAGTCAAAAGTTTTAAGATTGTTCACCAAGCCTGCTTTTTTTGCATCCAAAATACAAATACAATATTTTACAATTTAAAATAACAGCTTCTATTTGAATATATTCAATGAAATGTAATTTATTCATGTGATTTCAAAGCTGAATTTTAGCATCATTACTCCAGTCACTTGATCCTTCAGAAATCATTCTAATAATATGAATTGCTACTCAAAAACATTTATTATTATTATTGAAAACAGCTGAGTTTAATTTTTTTTCATTTTTTTTTGATTAATAGAAAGTCCAGAAGAACAGCATTTATTTGAAACATAATTCTTTTGAAACATTATAAATGTCTTTATCATCTTTTGATTAATTTAAAGCATTCTTGCTATATAAAATTATTCATTTTTATAATTTCTTTCCCCCCAAAACAACTGACTCCAAGCTATATGGTATAGTGTATAATGTTAAACAGTTTTATTGCAGATCAAATCAGAATATTATAATGGTTTGATAGATCATGTGACTGGAGTAATTATGCAAAACATTTAGCTTTGATCACAGGAATAACTTACATTTTAAAATATATTCAAAAAGAAAACATATCTTTTAAATAGTAAAAATATTTAAAAATACTGTATATTTACTGTACTTTGGATCAAATAATTGCAGGCTTGGTGAGCAGAAGAGACTTCTTTAAAAAAAAAAAACATTACAAATCTTACTGTTCAAAACTCTTGACTGGTAGTGTTATTACAAATATATTTAAATACATGACATACAAGTTTCAATAGAAATGGCATAAAAATATATTTCAGTTTACCATAAATAAAAAAGACAACATAATTAAAGAAAGAAAATGATGTACTTAAATGTACTTGTTTTATTTGTATTTTTTAGTATGCTAAACTGTACTTCTTTTTCACAAAGACAACTTTGGTTATTTTAGTAATAAGCATGCTATTAAGCAACTAGTTAATAATGAGAATTGGTCCCTATACTAAAGTGTTACCGAAGCTCCTATCAAAGAATAACAATGCAACCATGAGTCCAGAGATGTAAGAGTGCCCACATTTATACACCAACACCTACAGTATTCACAGTTTAGCACTTTGTATTTGCTCATTTCACATGCAAAAAGGTTAGCCAGTCATAACAGAGGTAATTTATTACTTAAGTCTTTAAGCCATAGTAGCAATAACAGAACAGTACGGAGCCCCTATTGGGACATGGTGATGAATACATGACACGGGAGGAAAAATTATATTCAGTGCTTTTGCATTCTCACAAAAGTGCTGCATTTCACAGGGAAACTGTGTATGCTAGTTGCATTCTCTTGTAAAACTACTGCATTCCCCAATTTGTTTCGCGTTCGCTCCAAAACATCTGCGTTCTCAAGAATGTTTGCATTTGCTCCAAAACATTTGCTATCTCTCCAGAAAGTTTACAATCACTCAAAAACATTCGTGTTATCAAGAAACTTTGCATTCATTCCAATACATTTGCATTCTCGTAATACTATTGCGTTCCCATAAGAAACTGTGTGTTTCTGTTTAACAGTCCAAAAGAAGTCCAATAAAGCGCATCCATCCATAATAAAAAGTGCTCCACATGGCTCCGAGGGGTGAATAAACAGGGTTCCCACTCGAAGCCAAATGTCAAATTCCCTGACTTTAACTGACTAAAAAGCTGAATTTTCATGACCTATAATAAACAGATCCACCCATTTGCAAGCTTTATTTACTTGTTTTTTACTGACCTTTTTTTTTTTTTTTTTTTTTTTTTGCTTTTACCCATTAGGACTTTGATATTGTTCTGTACTGTTTCTACAGAAATTAATTTTTGTTTTTATGATTTAAGTTTAAATGCTCTGAAGGATTTTCTGTTTGTAATCAAGTTCATCAGTCTTTTTATTTCCTCACATTTAGTTTTTGCTTTTCTATGGTCTACTTTTAAAACCCAGTCTTTAAAGTGGACATTTTGTAGCCAACAATCTTGAAATTTACATTTTCCTGGCATGTTTGCCTTAGTTATCAGGTACAGCCTGGTGACAGCATTTGACTTAAAGTGATTGTCAGTTGATAAATGCTGGGAAGGGAATAAAATGGCACTGAAAAATACTTTAACCATAAATATAGGCAAAACGTGTGAAACAATGCAAAAATAGATAAATAATTAAATAAGGTATAGAAAAAATTACATTTTGATAAATGAAACCAAAAATTAAAGCAACAAACAAAAATCCCTGATATTCCATGACTTGGACCAAAAAAATAAAAAAACTCCCTGACTTTCAATGTCTGGAATAACACTTTTAAATTTCCATGATATTCCAGCAATTCCATGACCTGTGGGAGCACTGAATAAAGGCCTCCTGTAGCAAATCAATGTGTTTTTGTAAGAAAAATATTAATATTTAAAATAATATTTTAATTGCATATTTTAATAATCACTTTTCTCTAACCTTCGTACACAGAAGGCGGATGATGTAGAACATATGCGCAGAGAGCAAAACGAAAGACCGGTCAAGAATTAGAAGAAAAACATTGGAGGATTTCAATATAAGCCAAGAGGAGACTAGTTTCCCTTCGCTAAAGTAAGGAAACTGCTTCCTTTGCTCCTGTAAACACATACGTTCTATGACATCTGCCTGAAAGGGCTTGCACGTATGAGAGTTAGCACAAGCTAGAGAAAAGTGATTATTATAAAAGAGGCCTTTATTAATCCCCTGGAGCTGTGTGGAGCACTTTTTATTATGGATGATGCGCTTTATTGGACTTCTTTTGGACTGTTGAACAGAAGCGCCCGCCCACTGCCATTATAAAGCTTGCAAGAGCCAGGACAATTTTTAATATAACTCAGATCGGATTTGACTGAAGGAAGAAAGTCATATACACCTAGGATGCCTTGAGGGTGAGTAAATCATGGGCTAATTTTATATTTTGGGTGAACTAACCTTTTAAGTTCCCCCAAGAAACTTTGCAATCTCTCACAAAACATTTAGGGTGACTTAAGGTTGATTGGGACACTTTTTCCAAGTCATTTCAATGAAAAAAAGTGTCCCAATCAACATGAATTCACCCTACAATCTCTTGCAAAACTATTGCATTCCCCTGAGAAACAAAAGTACAACATTTTGTGAACACAAAGCTTCTTGAAAGAACACAAGGGTATATATATTTTCTCCTTCCATCCCATTGTTTTTTATCATTACCATGTCCCTTTACGAGCTCTGTGGTACACCGAGGAGAAGAGGGCAAAACGAGGTACCTTGGCAAAGTTAATGGTGCGTTGTGATTGTTGTGTGCCCATACGAGCAGCCTTGCCTTTAGTGTGAGCCAGGTTACCTGCACAAAGAGAGAGGTCAGGGGAAATATCTGCTCTCAATGTGATAACCACACACATTAGAAATCTGCTGTTGATACTTCATTAGATTAGATCACATGTTCTTTAAAGATAATCTACCATTTACTGCAAGGTTAACCATTTCAAGGGCACTGCGATATATGGTCTTTAGAGGTCAGTGCTGACAGATAAATAAGCTTCACAATGGTCAAGTGGCTAACAAAAGCCTTATGAATAAAGCCTAGGTTTGAAATCCCAGAAGACTTCCTGGAAACAATCCCTAGTGAATCTCACTGGACGTAATCGACTGTGTCAGTCAGACGACCTCCATTCATCACATCAGATCACATGGGAGTGAGCACATTTTCTTTTCTAGAGAGAGTGCTACATATATTCGTTTAGACCAATAGATCAAAATCTCTGCTTAACGTTTCAGACAGGATGGTGTTTGCACTGTCATTTTCATTCTGTGAGATTGTGGTTCGGCCTATAATGCAGTGTAATCTAATAGAATGTGACTATGCTGTTCATTTGGCTGCTAATGCAATCTATGCTAAATCACTCTACAGTATTATTGCCTTCTCTAGTGTGTGTGTGTGTATATACATATATATATATATATATTTATAGTTGAAGTCTAAAGTTTACACACACTTTGCATAATCTGAAAAATGTTAATAATTTCAACAAAATAAGAGGGATCATACAAAATGCATTATTTGTTATTTAGTACTGACCCGAATAAGATATTTCACAATAAAGATTGTGCATTAAGAGCCGGGGTGTAAACTTTTGAACAGAATAACCGTGTCATTTTTTTTTATTTATTACTGCCCTTTAGAAGCTACAGAAAATACTTACACATTTCCCAGCAGACAAAATAAGTTACATTTACCCTGATCTTCAAATTCAAAAGGTTTTCACTCCCTGGCTCTTGATGCATCTTGTTTCCTTCTGAAGCATCAGTGAGGGAACCGAGTCCATCGGTTGTCCTCACTCTGAAAAGATGGATCTCAAAATCATACAGTCATTGGAAAGGGTTCAAATACACCAAAATGATGAAAGAATTTGTGGGACCTAAAGAGTTGTTCTGAAGAACAGGGGGCAGTCACTATCACTATCACTAAAAAAAACAAAACAAAAAAACAACAAAAAAAAAACAACAGCTGTGGATCATTCAGGCAACAACGCAGTATTAAAAATCAAGTGTATGTAAACTTTTGAATGGGGTAATTTTTATAAGTTCAACTTATTTTCTTTTGTGGACTATATGTAAGTGTCTTATTCAGGTCAGTACTCATTTAAAAAAATTTATACATTTTGTATGATCCCTCTTAGTTTGGTCAAATAATTAATATTTTGCAGATTCTGACAGACTTCAACTGTATATACTCAAAAGTTATTTTTTTCCAATCAATGTTGATAGATGTATTGTCTGTCCTAACCTAGGTGTATACTTGTTTTAGGCCTCAGTTTCTTTCTTTGCGACTGAAAAGTTATCACACTGCAGGACTGGTGGATGTACTCAAAGCAACAAAATGTTCCCATTTCCTTTTTTTTTTTTTTCTGGCAGCACAATGGAAAAAAAATGAGTAATTGAATGAGGCAATTACACAATGACTGGATTGACTGACACATTGTTAGAGGTCACTGTTTAGAAAATCTGTCTCATACAGAGAGGACGAATGAGACACACACACACCTAAAGCTTTATAAATGCATGTCTAGATGAATGTGTGTGGATTTGTCTGTTCCTTAGCAACATAAAACAATTATATCTGTATACAAAAGGTTAGAAAATAAGCATTTAAACAGCAGACAAACTAAAGGCTTTAAATGTTTCAACAGAGTACAAAGTCAAAGCAAACCTGTTTTAGTAAGAGGGTGAGTAACCAGTTTACGGATCAGTTCATTCTCTGATGACCTCAGCAGAAGAACAATATCAGCGGGCAGAGCATCTCTGTTCTTAGCCAAGAAGCCGCTGGCATTATAGATTACCTAACCACATGAGAAACAAGATGTTTTTACATCCAATAGACTATTATCCTCACAGATGAATTTGGCTTAAAGGGATAGTTCACACAAAAATGAAAATTCTGTCATTAATTACTCACCCTCATGTCATTCCTCTTCATTTTTTTAATCAAATCGAAGAGCTTTCTGACCCTGCAAAGACAGCAGTGCAACTGGCATGTTCAAGGCCCAGAATATTCTCATAGCTTCATAAAATTAACAACTGATGTCACACGGATTATTTAATTGATATCCTTACTACCTTTCTGGGCATTGGACATGGTAGTTGTGTTGCTGTCCATGGAGGTTCAGAAAGCTCTCTGATTTAATCAAAAATGTCTTGCTTTGTTACGAAGATAAACAAATGTCTTACGGGTTTGGAACGACATGAGTGATTGTGAGTAATTAATGACAGAATTTTCATTTTTGAAGGAACTATCTCTTTAAAGGGATAGTTACATACACAAAAGATATTTTAACAATTGTGTTTTCATTTTCTATATAGTGAAAGTCAAAGGGCAAGTTCTTCACACTATTAAAAAAAAACCCTGTTTATTTAAGAGCTTTGTGTTTGGGGAACACAAAATGGTTCTTTAATGGCACTGCTGTTAAAACTCCATTTTGGATCCTTTATTTATAGAAGTGCAAATGATGTCAGAATTTTCCTTTTTGGGTAAATAATCCAGTTCTCTTTCATATCTTTGTCTCTGTAGTATGTTTGAAAAAGATGCATAAATAAATATTTATAAATAAAATATTTCTACCTTGCCTGCGTAGTGATGGATTCCAAAGCCCAGATCGACTCTCTTTGGCCTCCAGAAGTTTTTGGACTTTAGGTTGTCCTCAAATTTCTCTGAATGAACAAAAGACAACTGCTTGTTAATTACACTGAATTCATTCACACGCCTATCCAATCACAAATTCATTAATTCAATAATTAATTTGGTCATTTACTTCATCATTTGTCATTTCATTCATTCATTTGCTCATTTGTTCATTCAACCTCATTCATTCATTAATTCATTCATCCATTTGTGGTAATATGAGACACACATGAATAAATTCATCCATCCATTTCATTCAGTATAAAGCAATAAAGCTAAGTCATGGAAAAACAGCTAGGCATCTAGTCTTGGCATGTTGAATTATTCAGCTGTCAGTCAAAGACTTCATTGAGAGTGTTCTCTGGAGAAAGCAGATGAAAACTTAGCATGCCAGTAAATGTTTGATGATAGCCTCTCCCTTGTTCTTGTGGGTTTGAGCGTAGATCTGTCTGTGTGTGTGTGTGTGTGTGTGTGTGAGAATGAGAGAGTGTAAGTGTCCTTGGTCATAAGACACCAGACAAACAATGCTAAAGCTAAAAGCTCTATGATGTAGATGTTTCAGGTAGAAGGTGAGAGAAACTTGCCAACGAGGGTCTGGTCAGTTGCCTGAGGAAAGCGACTCTCCTCGTCCAGTAGTGCTAACATGCCCATGGGCTTCTGAAGGAACAGATCCAGCAGTGGCCGGTTGTCTTCATATTCAATCACTCGAGCGTCCACATCTTCATTCAGATACTCATCCTGCAGAGAAACCACATGATTTGATGAACTTTCATGAGGTTATTAGAATCTAATCTCTGAATGACCAGCACAGTTTTGTTTGAGACACTTAGAAGTGATAGTTTAAGACTGGAGTAAAGATGATAAAAATTCAAGATTAGCCTACATCACAAGAATAAACTAGATTAAAAAGTTTGTCAAGACAAACTTTAAGTTGGCTTGAAAAAGCCTTAAAAGTTTTTAAAAGTTTTAAATGTTTTAAAAGTTTGATAGTTTTCAGTCTGAAATAGTTTGAAGTTTAAAGTAGTTTTAAAGCTTAAAGCAATACAGTCAGGCAGGCAGGCAGGCAGGCAGGCAGACAGACAGACAGACAGATAGAGTCAGATTATATACAGTCAGATTACAGATAGATAGATAGATAGATAGACAAACAGATAGATAGAATGATAGATATATAGATTAGACAGTTACTAGCATATTGATAGCATGATTAGCAAGTTACTAGCATTTTGCTAGCATGCTTCTACCATGATTAGTAAGTTGCTAGCATGTTTTTAACATGATATTAGCAAGTTGTTAGCGGTTTTCTAGCATAAGTATAGGATGATTACCATGTTACTAGTATGTTATTAACATGCTTAGCAAGTTGCTAGCATGATTAGCATGTTACTAGCAAGATTAGCATTATTCTAGCATGTTGCTAGCATGTTTTTAACATAAATATAGCATGTTACTAACATATTGTTAGCATGTTTTAGCATAATTAGCAAGTTACTAGCAAGTTGCTAGCATGTTTCCAGCATGGTTAGCAAGTTATTAGCATTTTACTAGGATGTTGTTAGCATTATTAGCAAGTTACTAGCATGATTAACATTTTGTTAGCATGTTTTTAACATTATTAGCATGTTGCTAGGATGTTTTGTTTTGCAATATTATAGCATGATTAGCATGTTGCCAGCATGTTTTTATGATGAATAGCAAATTACTAGCATGTTGCTAGCCTGTTTCTAACATAATTAGCAAACTACTTGAAGGATTCTAGTTGTGAGGTTTAAAGTTCTAAGAGGAGTTCGTGTGGACAGATTTAGTCTCAGATTTAAACAGCATTTCAGTAAGTTAATTTCAGTAAGTTCAGTGACTTAATTACATTTTAAAATATATTAAAATAGAAATAAATTATTTTACATTGTAATGATATTTCACAATATTTATTGTATATATATTTTTAGTGCTGGGCAATGATTAATCATGTTCAATCGCATCCAAAATAAAAGTTTTTGCTGATATATATATATATATATATATATGTGTGTGTGTGTGTGTGTGTGTGTGTGTGCATACAGTGTATATTTATTATGTATATATAAAGACACACATACAGTATATATTTAGAAAATATTTACATTTATATATTTATATTCATAAAATGTATATTATATATAAATATATTTAATATATAAACATAGCATGTTTTTCTTAAATATATACTTGCATGTGTGTGTATTTATATATACATAATAACAAAGTACAGCCACATTTATTATGTACACAAAAACTTTTATTTTGGGTTAATTGTTGCCCAGCACTAAAATAAATGCAGCCTGGGTGCATAGGTGCTAGCAGCGATTTCCATGGTTCAAGCACTTTAACTACCTAAATCAATTAATTAAAAAGCATTTTGTGCTCACCAGGTTTTGTGAAGTTTTGAGTTTTCGTTTAGGCTTTATAGGCTTTTTGGTATATTTGGCCCCTTCTCTAAATGACCCCCTATTGTAGCTTCCCAAAGGGTAAATTACAACATTTTTTGATAATTATTGACCTAGAGAGTCCTGAGAATTGTACACATTTCCACATTGAGCAAAAAACCTAGGACTAGTTAGCATATATATATGTGTGTGTGTGTGTGTGTGTGTGTGTGTGTGTGTATGCGATGCGACCTGGGAACCCATCGGATGTCATGCTGGGAAGTTTTCAGGAAAATTGAAAAATAGGCTGAAGGTTTTCATTAAATTCTCATTCTATAACATCTTGTCTATCAACTCTGAAAATATCTTGGCAAAATTCACTTGTTTATTGCAGAAAAATTGCGATTTATTGCAGCAAACAGAAAGGACTGTGTCTTTCTCTTATGTTAAGAACGCTGCTGAGGTGCTTTCTCTTACCACCACAAAAACAGTTAACCTATCAAAATAAGCCATGCAACATATTTAATAAAGGTGTATCAATGCACATTTCTTTCCAGTCCTGTGTAAACTACGGCAATCAATGTTTTTTTATTTATTTATTTTAATACCGTGAGATGGCGAAGCGCAAGAGATCAACGCAGTCGAAAGAAGCTGCTCTTTCAAACGATTTTACTTGTCTCAAGCTGCTCTTTCAAACGATTTTACTGATTTCAGTGCCCTAAATGATGTTATAATGGACTATTTCATATAGATGAAGGATCGGGCTATGAAGTTATTAAAGAGGAGGAGTCCGATGACAGTCTGTTATATAAACAGTGTGTAAACAGCTGTGCTGCGCTCGTATTTCAAAATGTAAACTACAGCTACAAGGTACATTATTTGTGCTATTTAAACATCAAGGGGTGATCAAAAGTTTGGAGATTATACCCATGAGAAACAATGGAAACCAGATGTTAGTCTGTTTGTGTAATGATGCAGTATAGCGCTCTGACAGCTCTCGTTAAACCTGTGAAGTGAAAGTGAAAGCCGTCTCATTTTAAACCTGTTTTTCTGAAAATTATAGCTATCAGCCAACTTCAGATAGCCATAAGTTTTGTTACGTTCAGGCTACGGGCAAATATAGTTTTGTAAATGGCTTTTCACTTGGTATCAAAATCTAAAAAAGGTAAAATTTCACCATGTGTTGGGTTTTCCTAGATCGCATCACATATATATATATATTATATTTTAATCATTTAACAAATGGTTTGATTGACAAAAAATGGTTTCTAAAGACAAAATTGTTTGGAATGAGGAGGTCTATCGTATGATACAATTTTTGTGTCTGCGTGTGAAAAACCATGCAATACACAATCGTTTACACCCTTGAAAAATGTGATATTGCCCCACAGTGGCTGATTTCTTTCAAATTTCTCACAGACTTTTAGGGCCATGAATCGAACAGGCCCACTGAGTTTTGTTCCGATCGACTCCCATTAACCTGTTGTTAAGGTGCTCAAAGTTCATCTGACTTTGACAGCCATGTTTTTTGAGATACGTGAATGTCCTTATAGCCACTCTTGGCACTTTGGACCAAGGCGGTGCGTACCAATTTTCATGTTGATACTCAGTAAAAAAAAAATGCTTTTCTTACTTAGATTTTTTGTCTTGTTTCTAGCCAAAACATCTAAAAAAAGTAATTATTTATTTCAAGCAGAAAACTATATTATTTTGCTTACCCCATTGGCAGATTATTTTGCTTGTTTCGAGCAAAAACTCTCTTAATTTTAACTTCTATTTTCTGAAAGCAAGACAATAATTTTTACTTTGGCGAAGATATCTCTTTCTGTTCAAAAGTTATGCCCCTTTCGAACGTTTTGGCATCCCTTTGTAACGGTCAAAATGTAAACCTTTTTTAATAATTATTGATATTCACTTTCAAGAGAATTTTCCTGCACTGTTTGGTTTCGATTTTTTTTTTTAATTTGGCAGGGTGACAAATGACGGTTTAGGAATTATAAGCGATTTCGTACTTTTGATCGCTGTAGCACCCCTGTCAGGCCGATTGGGGTGAGCTTTGGTGATATTGTGCCATCCCTCCAAATTTCAAGTCTCTTCAACTTATGGTTTGGTCTGCCTGACAGGTTTTATGTGGAGATTGCTGATCATTGGCCGCTCTAACAATTACTATGCGCTGATGTTTTTTTATTTGGAAATAAAATAAGATACAAGTGGTCTGGCCATGCTAGACTAATTCTATGTGAAATGTCAAAAAAAATCTTTATTATCAGACATTGCATTCATATTCTGAAATGTCTAGTTTGATTAGACTATGTCTCTGAATGTGATCTGTGACCTTTACGCTTGATGCTGCTATTGTTTTGCACCTGCATTTCTCTTTGGGGAATATACTTCTGTTCATCCATCCTCTAATATTTGTAAGCTTCCAACAACACTGCTGACTTCTGCTAGCTGATGCCTGGAGCTCAGTAGCCGTCTAAAGCTGAGCTACACTGTGTGTCAGGCAATTCCTGCTGCTGCACAATGACTTCCTGTGAGCAGAGCACTCCACCCAAAGCACAAATGTCATGTCTGTCTTGTCTCTAGACTGCCATGTTGATAAATTACAATACACACATGAACTTAAATTATTCACTGGTGAAACGCATCAACACACATACAGAAGCTTGTCCAAGAAATCCAATCTCTGGTGTAGAATAGAGCTTTTAGCCACGGGTAAAGTCATCCTGCGAACAGGGAACAACCTCATTTTTGGGGACAGTAAGATTGCTGCTGACATACAAGCCTCAGGGATGCAAAAACAACAGAGATTTGAAGCAACACGGCCACAAAAAATAACAGAAAACACTTTTTTAAATGTTTACTTCAGGCTACATACTCATGAGTGCTCGGAGTAGAAATAATAATACGGAGAGCACACAACAAGGTAGGTTATGAAAAAAAATCCAGGTAAAGCTCACAAAGCAATGTCTGGGTCAAATTCCACTCCAAAATTATTATTGTTATTGCTATTATAGCAATGCCTAGCAGTCATATAAAAATACCCTGTCACCCTCTCAGCAACTGCCTAGCAAATAAATATATTTGTGAGATTTATCCACATAAATACTAATGAATTATACATCAAGCACAGAAATGTGGACATCACATCCACACATCTACCTAAAGCAGCATTTTCTTCCTTCTTATAGAAACACAAGCAAAGTCAGCGGCTCCTGACGTAACCCTTGTTTCAGATGATTTATGAAGGCACTAATGTGGGTTAGTCGCAAACGTTTAGAGGCACCAAATCACTTTTCCCCTCAAGGCTACAGTCAGCCCAGTCAGTCTGGGGAATTGCCACGCTTGTCTGCGTCAAAAGAAAACGAAATATTCGACTCCCCTTCCCTCCATTTCTCCACAACACCGTGATACGATAAATGATGAGGTGTTACATCCATTTAGATGGAAATAAGGCTGAGGAAGAAAAATAAAAATGCTCCCAAAAGGCATAGAAAAGCTCCCAAACAACTGAAGATTGGATAAAAAGACTTCATCAGAGGCAGAATGTACCTGTTCCCAGGCGAAGACGTGCTGGTTGAAGTAGAACTGGATCTGCTCATTGGCGATGTTGATGCAGAGCTGCTCAAAAGAGTTCCTCTTGAAGTTTTCAAAGCCGAAGATGTCCAGAATACCAATGTTCAGACCTTTGTCTTCCTCCCTGGAGAGAAATTCATGGATTCAAGAATTAAGAAAAATGGGATGGAACTATTTCTTTCCAGTTTCTGGTCAATTACGAGATTAATTATATCAGACTTGGATGGTTGTCTTGAAAGAATTTGATGCATAACGTTTAAGTTCATATTTGGCCCATTCTACAGAATTGGTCCAAACTGCTGCCCCACAACCAAAAACACATTTAAAAAGAAAAAAGGTATTTTTATTATCTATAGAAACCCACTATAATATTTAAAATATAAGTAAGCTTTATATATTCATTATTTAGTGGGTACTTGCAATTGACCTATCGGTAAGCCCCGCCCCCCTTAGTTACTGTTGCTACCACGGACAAACAAATGGAGTTTCCCAGTGTCTTACAATGACAGCTGTCAGTGTGAAACTCATTTTACGGTCATCACGATTGCAAATGACAACATCTAGGATCAACACTGTTCATGTACCGCAGTGTAAGGTAACTATTTTACATTTAACCAATTTAATATGGAGAGGCACTGAAATGTAGACCTTCGTTTTTGTGTTTTTGACCTACACTGTACATGACGTGGGAATAGTTAGCTAAGGATTGAACGTTAGCATGGACTCACTAACTTTAACGTTAGCTAGTGTTAGCCAGAGATAATAACAATATAAATTGGATAAAGATAGGTTCCATCATTTTAAAGTAAAAGTGTTCAAAAGTATGACACATCTGTGTAACTTTAAAGAATGTCACTACTGAACACTATTTCTCTATAATTAAACACACTTTTTAGGAGTTGTCCCATAACATTTGGTTTTTATATGTGTACAACTGTTCAGAACTGTGCTAGCTAACCATATGCTGATTAGCATCTTTGAGCTAGGTTCAAAAGTATCTAAAATTTTCACTACCGAAACAGTCACGACAGAAACATGTCATCATAGTTTCGGTAGTGACAAAAGGGAACACATAATCCTTTATTTGGGGGAAACAAAATTTTTAGTATATGGGTTAAAATTCTGTAATGTAATGTGATTGCTATCAAAGCATTACTTTCACTACTGAAAATGAGCAGTCACGACCAAAACATGGGATGTTTTGTCAAAAATAAAGTATACTAAATTATCAACTAAGATGTTCAGTGTATATTCAAACTGATGAATCCTTTGAAATCAGTATGATCAGCTTTTGGCCTTTTACAAAGAAACATTTGATTCAAAATCCAACACATCTCAGAAATCATTTTAAATATTGTTAAAATTGTAATTGCTATTAATTTACCTCTGAAGATGTAAGCAAAATCTTAATAGGTGAATGTAACCCTTCTCATTAAATTATATTTTACTGTTTCGGTAGTGACAAATTTGGGGAGATGACAAATATTCCAAAACTTTCTGAAAATACCATATGAGAATTAACTGCACAATTACTAGAAATGTGTACCTTGGATATTATTCAATTTGCATACATACAAACATTGAGAAAAATACATTTTTTTCAAGATGTCTTTGAACCAATTCTGTAGAATGGCCCATTTAGAGTTTTGATAGCAGCCATTGAAAAAAAAAAAAAAATCTTGGGACAGTTCACTCTCTTCTCTCTTACTCTGACTGGTTATCTGTTTTCAGGAGAGAGTTGATTCGGTTGACGATCCAGCTGAACAGGCGTCCATAGAGGGCTTTGCCCATGGCGTCCCGTACCTCAGTGGCCTTCTCCACTGTGTTTGACCTGACGATGGTTTCGCCCCGTGTGACCACACAGTGAGAGGTCAGCGCTTCCTGGAGCTCATCCGCACGGATACACAGCAGGGATGCAGCTGAACATAAAAACATATAGAAAATAACAACAACATGCTTATTTACATTATTTAGGTATATAGGAGCTTCATGCCACATAAAGTATGTACTGCACTGCTCATTTTAAAGTACACATTTAGTACATGTAACAAGTCAGAACTAGTTTTGCTACCATCTCATGAAACTGCAGCAAAATTGTATACAATAAACAAAAAACTATTAAAAAATAAATAAAAACTGATACTGTCTCAATAATACTAAAACATTACAACAACAAACTCCTTTACCGTTACTCCTTTAATTAATTTGAAAACCAATTTGTTGCTGTAGGAAATTAATATACTTGATTTTATTTTATTTATATACTATTATTATCGCATTGTGAGCATGTTAACACTTTACAATAAGTTTTCATTAGTTAACATTAGTTTACTCCTTTAGTTAACATAAACTAAGAATGGGCAATACTTGTACAGCATTTATTAACCTTAGTTAATATTAATTTATTATTATTGAACATTTATTACTGAATTTTTTTTTTAATAAAATCAAATTGTGTCTAGTTGTGTTTAACATTGGTTAGTGCACTGTAAATTAACATTTTTTAATAACTTACATTAGCAAAGATTAATAAATACTTTATTACATGTATCGTTTATGTTACTAATGTTAACAAATTACACCTTAATGTAATTTTAACATTTACTAAAACATTATTTATATCAAAATTTACATCTGTTGATATTTTTCATAAACCTGAGCTACCATAAACTAACAATAAACAGCTGTAATTTTACTAACATTTACAAATATAAATAAACACAGTAACAAATGTATTGCTCATTGTTAGTCATTGTTAGTTAATGTATTAAGTAATGCACAATAACTTATTTAAAAATGTCCAGTTTTAAGTTTAAAAGCATAAAATAACTTTATGTAAATTTTTTGTATGTTTCTATATATAGTATCTCACATTTTATTATATCTTTTCATGTGACAACACTTAAGAAATGACACTTTGCTATAATGTAAAATAGTGAGTTTACAGCTTGTATAACAGTGTAAATTTGCTGTCCCCTCAAAATAACTCAACACACAGTCATTCATTTCTAAACCGCTGCCACAAAAGTGAGGACACCCTAAGTGTAAAATGTCCAAATTGGGCCTCTTGGTCTCATCAGACCACAGGACATGGTTCCACTAATCCATGTCCTTAGTCTGCTTGTCTTCAGCAAACTGTTTGCGGGCTGTGTGTTGAGGTATTTAGTGAGGACAGCAAATTTACACTGTTATACAAGCTGTACACTTGCTACTTTACATTGTAGCAAAGTGTCATTTCTTCAGTGTTGTCACATGAAAAGATATAATAAAATGTGAGGGGTGTACTCACTTCTATGAGATACTGCAGCTTTAATCAACACTATCTCACTAACAATTCGTATGTATTTTACGAAGTGGCTAATTCTTACAAATTTGTATGTTTTGTCTAGACCTCAGTGACGGGTAGATTTAGAGGTAGGTCATTCGTACAAATTCAAATGAATTGGGGAACTCGTAAAATACGTACGATCTAGCAAAAATCAAACTAATTAATGAGTGAGGTTGTACAAGTTAGCCACCTTGTAAAATATGTAAGAATTGATATGAGATCAGGTTGACTTTCATTTATTTTTATTACAGCTTTGGTTTTTAGTCATTTTAATTCTTCAATGTCAACTTACTATATTTACTTCAGTTACAATAGTTGCCAAGTTTAGGTTTTTCATCTAATATACTTTATTTTATTTCAATTATGAAAACAATTTGTAATACTTTTGGTTACAATAACAGCGCTAAATTTGGGACATGCAAATCTTACATAGGAATGCTATATAGTGTGGTATACATGAATGGGGCCACATCCCAGTTTACATATATACATACATACACTAATCAGTAATTGTGCACGTCACTAGTTATGGTATACTATTAGGTTAATACATTTAAAACTGCTGTTTCCTGTCTAACAATATTTTTTTCCTGCAACGGAAACATCAATGGTGAAAACAATGGGTTGTTGGCAATATTAGCAGTTGCATATTTAATATTGAATAGTACTCATGCTGACTGTGAAAAAAACTAGTCAAATGTGGTTTGCTAGTTCAAGTTAGTTAAGCTGGTCTGGATAAGCTATATCTTAAATCTATTAAGCCAGCTAAGAGCAACAAACCACCTCAAACTTGTTTATGGAGATTTTTTTCAAAAGGGATGCAAATAGTGATTTACCCAGGGTTTCTTGTAGTTCTTCAAAATTACATAATCATACAACGCCCATGAATGATTATATAACTGTGCTCGGTCTCAGATCAAAAGGTTGTGTTGTACAGACTAAAAGGTCAGCCTTGAAAACCTGGAATATGTGACAATTCTTACCACTCTCTAGTACTGCCATGTTGGAAATGTTGCTTTTGTCCGTCTGATGTTCTGAAGCCACTGATGTGAACTCAACATCACCCGCATTTAGGATCCCAGCCAAGATACTGTAAACGCTCCCGAGCTCCTAATAAAATTATGTTGGTCATGTTGATGTACAATTAAATGTTTTAAATAAAAAAATTCACAGAAGAGATGTCAGGCATAAATAACATGACTGATTACATGAAATCACATCTAAAAACATCTAGTTTAAGCATCCCAGCAAAGAGGAATGAAACTACCACATATTTCTGCCAATGTAGCATAGCAGATAATAACTAGTGGCACATAGCCACATCTGTCTATTCGATTATATGGATTCCCTAAAGAATACAGTGTTCCGTAATGTCAGTCATGTCACTCATGTCACTCAGAGGCCTGTGATTACTCCTGTCTCCCTTGAGAAATAGAAAACTAAACTGACATTACAGAGACAGAGTAAGTTCCCTGAAAAGAACATTTAGATGTTGTAGTTATAGCTCACGCAAAAATGACTGAAAATATATTACAAATATACCATCCAAGATGTAGATATTTTTATTTATTTCTTGGAAAGATTTGGAGAAATTCAGCATTACATCACTTGTTCACCAACAGATCCTCTGCAGTGAATGGGTGCCATCAGAACGAGAGTCCAAACAACATAAAAACATTACAAAAATCCACAAGCTTCAAGCTAAAATTTAAGCCCTCTATCCACAAATATTGTTTACAAGCAATAAACAGTCCAAAACAGCTCTCTAAACAAATATGGACTCATATTTTGCCTTTTTACAAACAGTTTTTGACAGCACACATTCACTGCAGAGGATCGATTGGTGAGCAAGAGACGGAATGCCAGATTTTTTCAGTATTTTCCAGTAATTTTCAGCAAATTACAATTTTACATCGCTACATCAAACTTCTTATTTTTAGCTTCTACAAATGCGAAAATTTGAACCCGAGGTTGCGCTCTGCTGAGAAAGTTGTGTAATCTTCGGATATCTGATATCTTATTTCACTGATAGGCTTGGATGTGGTCCTCCAGACAAAATGGGCAGTGGTAATGTATTCTAGCATGCATCATTGATTCGCCTGATGCTAATTGTGGAGACTGATGGCATTAGAGCACTGGGTCACAACTTCTACATAACCCTCCACACAGGCCATCATCAGCGCTCAGATCACTGGACCTGAATGGACACAGGCAGGCTGTTCTCACGGTCACTGCACATCAGCATTCCTCTTGTCTATTACACTTCATTATTTAGTAATCAAGCAGCATTTTAGCCTCTTCTCCAAAAGAAACAACATTTGCATTTTAGTATAATGAAACTCAGTGCTATCACCTTCAAATGAAAAACTCTAATTATGTCAAAGTAAATAAATCTTTTAAATGACACTTATTATTTAAAAAGTTGATTCTGTTTGAAAGAGGGTACAAAAATAAAGGTTTATTTATAAGACTGTGAGCACTTTATGGTGATATGTTTGTTTACCTCCAGGGTGAAGCCGATGACTTTGAAGCACTGCTCCACTGTCTCAAACTGCTCCTTATAGAAGGCATTGCCCACAATGTCAGGCACTAATTTAACATTCTCATTGTGGAGATACCTGGAATTGAGAAAAACAAAGAGTACAAAACAGAAATAAGAACGTCAGATGAGGATCCAGATAAAAACAGCAGGCTGTTATCAGGGGCTCAAGAACTTACTTTGGAGTTTTGCTGTCTGACAGCTTGTAGTGGCCGAGTTTCTTCCTCTCTGCCAGACCGGCATAGATATAATAGAAGATGTGGAAGTTTCGCTCCCCTCTGGAAAAAAAACAAAGATGTTACCACTGAGAAGAAATCTGAGATATTGGAGATTTGAGATATTCTCAATTTTCTTTTCTTTTCTTTCCTTTTTTTTGTTTAATAGTTTAGTATAATTATATTTAATTATTTAATTTACTTTTAAATATTATTTTTTACGAATACTGTAGTTTTTACTTCATTCATCAAAAACTTAAACATTTCCCAAATTTTTTCGAAACAATTATTAAATAAATGCTTTTCTGTAATTTATTACAAGCATGAGTTCAATTACTACAAACGAACATTTACTATCAAACTAGTTAGCTCTTTATATACACAACCTTCTTCCTCCTTCTTTATTAAACACATTTTATGCAATCAATATTAGTAATTGATTTTAATATTACTATTAATTTGTTAAACAAAATATAATAAATGCACTGTAAAAAATATTTAAAGGTAAAACAGATTATTGAGTATGTTTTATTATATATATATATATATATATATATATTTCAGCCTTTGTTCTTCAAAATACAGTGCCTTGCGAAAGTATTCATACCCCTTCTTTTTTTTTTTCACGTTTTGTGACGTTGCTGCCTTATGTTAAACTGTTTGAAATTACTTTTTTTTTTTTCAAATCAATCTACACTCTATGCACAATAATGACCAAGCAAAGGCAATGTATCTGGTCAATTCTGAAATCCACTTAAAATTTCTGAAAATTGTAACAATTGTAATTTTCTTTTTCATTGTGCGTGTTGTATTGTTGCTCAGTATGGTCTTTTTTTTTTTAACAAATTATTTGTAGCCTATTCACTGACTATGCTAACTGCTAAAACAGGAAAATATAAAAATGTGTTTTGTCATTTTAGTCAATTCTTATAATTTCATATTTAATTCAGCATATGCGAGAGATGGTCTCTTACACGGCCTGGTGCACGACCCGGGATTTCTCCAGGAGGTAATCTGAAATCTGAGCTCCCACCACTGTCCCTCCACAGGTAAACTTCATCTCCAGATACTTCCCAAAGCGACTGGAGTTATCATTGATCACAGTGCAGGCATTTCCAAAGGCCTCCACCAGACTATTGACCAGTAAAATCTTCTCTTGGAGGGTCCGATTGTTGGCCTGAAGAAAAAAACAAAAAAAAAAAACAAAAAAAAAACTGATCATCCAGCCATTGTTGTAAATAAAAAGTGATCAGGACTGCTCCTTTCCAATAAACACACAACACCATAAATAGATACAGTGATGGCCAAAAATATTGGCACCCTTGCAATTCTGTCAGAAAAATATGTCTCTCCGAAAATAGTTTTGCTATTCACATGCTTATTGTTTTTGTTTGCACAAAAAAAAAAAAAAAAAAAACTGAAGAAAAGTCAAACTTGATCAAATTTCACACAGAACATAAAAATGGACAAAAAAAGTTTTCAAGCATGTGATGCTCTTGTAATTTGTATTTTGACACACCTGTGGCAAGTAACAGGTGTGGGCAATATAGTAATAAAATGGAAAAAAGTTGACTCAACCTTTCAAACTGAGCATGGAGAAAATAAATAAGAGATGTGGATTTGAGAGAAAAAAAATGTGGAAAACCACGGACAATCTCAAGGCTACAAGTCCATCTCCAGACATCTTGATGTTCCTGTGTCCACTGTGCGCAATATCATCAAGAGGTTTATAGCCATGGCACTGTAGCTAACCTCCTTGAGAAAAAGGGGACAATATGGTAGGACACCACTGCTGACACAAAGGCATAAAAAAGACTGGAGTTTGACAAAACCACAATCCTTCTTGGAGAATGTACTGTGGACAGATGAGTCAAAAGTAGAGCTTTTTGGCAAAGGACATCATGGCATTGTTTACAGAAAAATAAATGAGGCCTTCAAAGAAAAGAACACAGTCCCTACAGTCAAACATGGTGGAGGTTCAAAGGTGTTTTTTTTTTTTTTTTGTGTTGTTCCAAAGCAAACAAAAAATAATCATGTGAGCACCAAAACATTTGCAACTGCAACAATTTTCTGAGAAGAAGGGTTGCATTTTCTGACAGAATTGCAAGGGTGCCAATATTTTTGGCCATGTCTGTATGACAATACTGATTTCAGTAGAAATTATTTTATTATGTGACAAGAAAAAAAGCATTAAAGGGTTAGTCCCTATGATGAAAAACAAAAACAAAAATAACTTGTCATTACAAAACAGTGAGAACATAAAGCCATTCTCCTAACCTTTCCAAGGACGGTCAGCTGTTGGACTAGCAAGTGGGCGTTCTCTGTTTTCCCAGCACCGCTCTCTCCGCTGATGACAATACACTGTACAGAGAGACAAAAACAGTTCACAACATGACTGATGCACAGATAGAAAATGGTAAGATCTTTATATGGGTTAAATCAGGTAACAATAACAATTGCAGGTTACCTCTTTTTGGAGGAACATACTCTAGGAACATAGAGGAACTACTCTACCTGATCAGCATTATAGGAGACCATGGACTGATATGCGATGTCTGCGACTGCATATATATGAGGAGGGTTGGATGTTCTTTTGGCTCCAACATAAACCTTTGAATGCTGCCACAGAATAAAAAAAGTATTAGACAACTGTGTCTGACTAATAAGATAATCCACATTTCCTCAAACAAAAGTGGTGCTTGCCCATACAAAACACACAAACTCCACTATGCTAGAGTAGGTGGTTCACAGGGCATTGCTATGTGGTTTCTAGTAGACTTTCTTTTTTTATGCTGAACACAAAAGAAGATATTTCGAAGAATGTAGGTAACTGAACAGTTCCTGCTCCCCACTAGTTCCATAGTATTGAGGAAAAAAATACCATGAAAGTCAACGCAGTCCAGAAACATTTTGGTGGCCCACATTCTTCAAAACAATTTTTGTATTTAGCAGAATAAAAAAAATATCACATCTTGAGTGTGAGTAAATGCTGTCAACACTGTCATCTGACATGGATAAACTCTCCCTTTAAGGGATGAAATGAAAACATTGTCATTTGCTGAGTTCTTGCCATATCATAATTACAGTAATTTCAAGATGACAACACGTGACGTACTCGAAGCTGTTCACATCCTCAGACTCGGAATTATGCTATTCTATGGCAACACTATCAACGCCTAAACAGAGCCTACATTGGTCAGGTGGTACAGCGGCCATGTGGTACAAGTTGTAGCTCTCAGAAGACTCCCAGTTCACAAGTAATTACGAGTTCTAATAGAACGTGAACACTTCACAAGTTGGAATTTCATACTTACGGGAATTCCGATATGGCGCCTATTAATTGACCCTTCGCAAACAGCTTGATTGACAGGCGATCTGACCAATCATAACCCTGAATCCACCATTCTGTTGGACAAATAGTAGATCAAAGGTGTGTTCATGCCATATCGTAATTCCCATAATTATGAGATTCCAACTTTTAAAAAACGTTCACGTCCTCGTACAACTCGTAATTACAACTTGTGAACTGGGAGTCTTCTGAGAGCTATGGCTTATACCACGTGACCGTTGTACGACCTGACCAACGTAGGCTCTGGTTAGGGATTGATAGTGTTGCCATGGAAAAGCATAATTCCGAGTCCAAGGATGTAAACAGCTCAGAGTAGAATGTCATGTGTTGTCGAAATTACGGTAATTACGATATGATGTGAATGCAGCATAACATCGTCAAATTTCTTAACACATTTAAGTACACTTTTAAAAGTGTACTTTGTAATAATTGAACTTACTAAATAATTAAACTCTCTGTAAAGAACTTGATTTAACATTTAAAGGTAATTTTAAATGTACTAAATTCCAGCTTCATTATTGTAAATTTGTAATTACAAATATATTTAAATACATGACATACAAGTTCACTGTAAAAAAAAACTATTTGTTGAGTCAACTTAAAATTATTTGCTGCCTGGCTGCCTTAAAATGTTAAGTTCAGTCAACTCAAAAATAGTTTAGTCAATTTGAACTTATGTTTTACTAAGTGACAACTTAGATATTTGAGTTGATTCAACTTAAAATGTTAAAGCAGCCAAGTAACAAATACAGCTGTTAAGCTTAACAAACAATTTCTTAGTTTAGTCAACTCAAATATCTAAGTTGACACTTAGCACAACTTTACATTTCAACTTGAATAAACTTATTTAAGTTTATTCAAGTTATAAACTTAAACAGAGTTAACTGAAATGAAAATTTAAAGGCAGCAGGGTAACCAATTATTTTAAGTTGATATTTATGATTATTATAAATTGACTCAACAAATTGTTTTTTTTTTTTTGTTTTTTACAGTGTTTCAATAGAAATTACATCAAAGTATATATTAAGTTACCATAAATGCTTGTGAGTAAATTTGTCAGTACACGTAACCATATTTTAGTGACAACAGAATTAATTATGAAATTGCATATAAAGATGTAATAAGGTCATATTTAAGTTAGTTAAAAAGGCACCCTAAAGTTGCATGTATTATACATCTATAATATTCAACATTACACTTAACATGTAATTAAGTGTTCAAAAACATTTAGTTTGCACTTAAGTATATTCTTAAAGTATTTTATTTCCATAATAAGTACTCTTTTTTGTATAGTACACTAAAGTGTATTTCTTTTTCACAAGGAAATCTAAAAAGAGGAAAGCATGTGATTGAAAGAAAAAGGGAAAGGAAATATACACTTTGTCTGCAAAGGGTACAAAATTGACAGGTAAGGAAGAAAGCGAATGAGAGATGTGGCAGTAAATGGAATGTAGCAGACTATGAAATGCTGATGGCACCCATAATGAAATATCCCACACATACACACACACACACACACACACACACACACACACACACCTCCGGCGTGTACAGCTCCGTTTTGTGGAATGGATTAACCGCTATAAGGATGTCTCCAACGTAGGTGTAGATCTGCTCTTTTGCGTACCGTCTCTGTAGCTGTTCGGTGATTGTGTTCTAACAGAGAGACAATTAAACATCACAGATGGCCATCCTATCAAACCACTGCACACCGATACACAACAACATAACCATCTAATACCGCACAGGAGTCTCCATTTCCATGCATGACCAAACCTAGACACACTGAGATGATTCATTATCTAGACTACTGCATTCATGGCTCTTTACATTGTGATTATTGCACACTATGTACATTTTGCTGCCATATGCAGCCAATATGGCCATACAAGACAGTTACACACACCACAGGTCTCCATCTGGTGATATCAGTCCAAGGACAAAAGCATATTACAATGCTTCCTGTCAGCACTGCTACTATAAAAGATGAGAAAATAGATCTAGTGTCAATGAGAGCCCTCCGCTTTGATAAATCACCTTATATGTGTTTCAATACAAACTCTGTTATTGTTCACTAATCTGTCTATTTATTCACTTGACAGTTAAAATATGAGACTGCGTGGATGAGTTATTGTCACTTGACAGTCTCTCTGAAAAATGCTGCTGGAAAATGGAAGTACAAAAAATTCCAGCTGGAATGAATGGGCTGTCTGACAGAAGGATAGAAAATTTCCTGGAGTCTTTCCTGAGTCTATGTATTGATGTGTGTGTGTGTGTGTGTGTGTGTGTGTGTGCTGTGGCCTTTCTCTTGTGTGGCCTGTATACTTTCTTACTTCATCTAGAACCTCTAGGGTTGCCAGATCATCCACGTCATCACAAGTTTGACTTTGAGACTTCATGTAGCTGCCTTTTTTGGTGTGGATCCGCTCATGCCTGCAACCATGAAAGTTAAAATCATACAAATTACTCACACAAATTACCTTGTTGAAATTATTGATAAAGGCATTAAAGGTAATGATGAAATAAAAATCAATAGCTATATGGGAAAATTGCAAAGTCATTTGAAGAGCCCCATATCTAATTTCAAAATCTCTATTTCAAGGATATTCTATTCTACAGCTTTATTAGTTTTTCAAAAGCTATACAGCAAAATGATCACAGTGGATTGACATTAGTATGTTATCAAACTAACAATAGGTGCTGTAACAAGCATGCATTCAATTTGATTGTATACAAATTACAAGAATTTTATGCTGTTACCTAAAACAAACAAAACAAACTAGTTTCTTTTGATATTTCGATCACAGTTTCTATTTACTTTTACTTTTTTTACTTTTTCTAGGATTAGTTCACTTCCAGAATTTCCTGATAATTTATTCCCATGTCATCCAAGATATTCACGTCATTCTTTCTTCAGTAGAAAAGAAATTAAGATTTTTGAGTACACAGAGTACACAGACGAAAACTAACTGCGCTTGACCTTTACAACATGATTACATAAAGTCATGCACACGCATCGCAGAGCTAGTTCAAAACAGGCATTTGTGGTTAGAAAATCTATAAATTTTTCTTTTCTTTTTTTTTTGAAAAATTACCAATCATTTCGCCATATTATAGCTGCAAGCAGCGATTACCGGGGTTCAAGCACTTTGTCATTCAAGCACATATGAAAAAAGACATTATCTAGCAAGCCTTTTTTTTTTGCAAACACAGGTAATTTACCATATAAATATTATGCTTATGACTGTTATAACAACCCTGTTATAGCTTCCCAAAGGGCAAATTTCAACATTTTTATTGATCTAGAGATTCCAGACAATTGTACTGCAGTGTTTTTTTTTTTTTTTTTTCAGGTTAAGTGAAAAAAACTAGCACTAGTTCGCAAAAGTATTTTTTATTATTATTTTTTTTTACATCTTCTCAATCTTTAACAAACGATTTGATTGACAGCAGTGGTTCTAGAGGTAATGTTGTCTGGAATGAGGAGTTCTATCATATGACATGAATATTGCAGGTATGTCTGAAAAACCATACAATGTACAATTGTTACATTATGACATCCCCTTAGAAAATGCAATATCACCCAAAGTGGCTGATTTCTTTTAAATTTCTCACAGACATTTAGAGCCATCAGTTAAACAGGTACACTGAGTAAACCTCTATTAAAGGAACACTCCACTTTTTTGGAAAATAAGTTTTACCGTTTTTCTCCGGGTCTGGCGGTAGCACTTTAAGCATAGCTTAGCATAAATCATTGATTCTGATTAGACTGTTACCATCTCGCTCAAAAATGACCAAAGATTTTTTCTATATTTTTCATATTTGACTCTTCTGTAGTTACATTGTGTTCTAAGACCGACAGAAAATGAAAAGTTGAAAGTTTCCAGGCTGATATGGATAGGAACTATACTCTCATTCTGGCGTAATAATCAAGGAACTTTGCTGCCGTACCATGGGTGCAGCAGGTGCAGTGCTATTACACAGCGCCTGAATATAGTCCCCAGCTAGGTAACTTCCAATGTGACCAGCACTAAGCTACTAAGCTAATAGTAAAATAGCTGGGGACTACATTCTGGTGCTGGGTAATATCATTGTTCACAAAAAAAAAAAAAAAAAAATCAACATTTTTCATTTTCTGCTGGTTTTAGTGCACTATGTAACTACAGAAGAGTCAAGTTTTAAATAGGAAAAATATAGAAAAAATCTTTGGTCATTTTTGAGCGAGATGCTAATGCTCTAATCAGATTCAATGATTTATGCTTAGCTGCCATGATTTTTGTCCTGTTACCTGAGATTGAGCTTTTACAAAAGTGTTCTGAGTTTGCAGAAGATATCTCATTCCGTTCAGGAGTTACAGGCATTTTACTAAAAGTGGCCCTGCCCTTTTCAAACGTTTTGGCGTCCGTTTGCGACGGTGAGTCAGAAGTTAAACTTTTTTTTGAGAATTATTAATATTCACACTCCAGAGAATCTTTTTGCACAGGTTTGGTTCTGATCGGGCGAAAAACCTAGGACTAGTTTGCAAAACTTCAAAAATGTCACGATCGTATTCGAGGCACGTGTTTTGTCCAGTGTGAGCCAAGGCTTCCAATGACATGAGACATTTGAGCTTGCGACTGACGGTTTAGGATATATGAGTGGTTTCATACTTTTGATCACTGTAGAGAAAAAATCTATGGAGAAAAATCCTGGAATGTTTTCCCTCAAAAACCTTAATTTCGTTTTAACTGCAGAAAGAAAGACATTAACATTTTGGATGACATGGGGATGAGTAAATGTTTTCCTTAAAAACCTATTTTTTTCAACTGAAGAAAAAAAGACACGCATCTTGGATGACAGTAAATGATTAAAAATTGTTATTCTGGAAGTGACGCTTAAATTGTAATATTTGGCTTTTCTATTGTTTTTTTTGTTTTTTTTTTGATCAAATAAATGCAGCATGGTGAGCGTAAGAGATCTGCAACCTAAGAAATGCTGACTAACCACCTTTTTTTTAAAGAGGTGAAGCAGAGCTTATGTTTGTGATATAATTGAACAAATGCTAGGTAAAGTAGGAAAGCACAGCATGTTGGATCAAATCATGTATTTACACATTTAAAACAGCAACACTTGAAAAAACCCTGTCTACATCCTAAGCACTCTTAAAATGGAAATTACAGAGCCAGGAAAGCAAAACATATGAGCACATATTCTCAATGATACTGATATTGTACACTAAATAGCTGTAAAAATGAGCTGCCTAACAACACATTCTGCAAATCACAAAAACACACCATTGGGTAAAAAATCAACACTTTTGGGAAAGTTGCAAAGGACGTCACCACAACAAATGATCAGAGACAGGAAGCAACTACTTTTCTATTACTCTAACTCATGTGACTGACAGTCAATATTTCATACCTTGAATCACTGTCTCTGCTTTCAGTTATTCCAAGATGGCTTAAATGATAAAAATAAGTTAATATGTTGGAGGCATAGCAGGGGTTGGGAAGAGGGTACCTCTGGTGCAGCCATAATTGGTGCAGCTAGTTCTTCAGTTCATATTTTTATGAACTTGTTTTAAAATTATAAGAAATGCAGCTATATTACTGGCTTTCAGTAATTTCTACTTCTATTAAGACTAATGGCTTAAATATAAGGTAAATTATGTCTCTTACTGAAATATGTAGTAGAAAACCCATGATAGACTTACGTTATTTAAAGAATCCACATTGTTTATACATACGAGGGGCGCTATTATTCCGATGACAAAAATGGTTGCACTCTGGCACTACCTGTTGCAATTTTTAATGCATAACACAACTCGGAATACACAAATAAAATACTGATACAATTCGACATTGTGTGGCTTTTTGTTGTAATTTACAACAAAACAATAACAACAGAAGCAATACATATCTTCACTGCTTTCCTAGCAGTAAGAAGAGAATGGGAAACTTCCTAAAGATCTGCGTCTTTGTTCTCTCTACTTTACCCCTGATACCTTTGAGGCTTTTAGTAGAGCACAGCTACTGAAGGACCTTATGAATGGCAGAGACAAGAAACACTAGATACCATCCTGGCATGATGCTGCAGCCACTGAAGGAGTTTCTAAGTGCGGATTTCACTCGATGTCCTAGGACATTTAGTCTCCTTGTGGAGAAAAAAAAACTATGGTACAGCATTTGGTTTAAAGGAACACTCCACTTTTTTGACAATAGGCTAAATTTCCAACTCCCCTAGAGTTAAACAGATGAGTTTTTACCATTTTTGAATCCATTCAGCCAATCTCCGGGTCACTTTTAGCATACCTTAGCATAAATCATTGAATCTGATTAGACCATTAGCATCTCATTGAAAAATGACCAACTATTTTTGATATTTTTCCTATTTAAAACTTGACTTTTCTGTAGTTACATTATGTACTAAGATCGACAGAAAATTAAAATTGCGATTTTCCAGGCTGATATGGATAGGAACTTTACTCTTATTCTGGTGTAATAATCAGGGAACTTTGCTGCCCGGAACATGGGTGCAGCAGGCGCAATGATATTACGCAGTGCCTGAATATAGTCCCCAGCTAGGTAACTTCCAACAAGACCAGCACTAAGCCACTAAGGTAATAGTAAAATAGCTGGGGACTATATTCAGGCACTGCGTAATATCATTGCACCTGCTGCACCCATGTTCCGGGCAGCAAAGTTCCCTGATTATTACACCAGAATAAGAGTAAAGTTCCTATCCATATCAGCCTGGAAAATCGCAATTTTAATTTTCTGTCGATCTTAGTACATGATGTAACTATAGAAGAGTCAAGTTTTAAATAGGAAAAATATTGAAAATCTTTGGTCATTTTTGAACGAGATGCTAATGGTCTAATCTGATTCCATGATTTATGCTAAGCTATGCTAAAAGTGCTAACGGCAGATCAGGAGATTGGCTGAATGGATACAAAAACGGGGAGTTGAAAAATGAGCCTATTTTCAAAAAAAGTGGAGTGTTCCTTAAAGTCTACGCTTAAAACCATCACTACCTGTAAGCTCTTTCAGTAGCTGTGGTCATCGTATCAGTAATTCACTTTCCAAGTTGTGTTGTGGTAAAAAAAAAAAAAAAAAAAAGCGACAGATTGCGTTAGTAACTCATAGAGTGCAACCATTTCATGTTATCACAATAATGGGGTCCCCCCCCATAGTCCAAAACAAGTATAAAATGATGTTAATTTTTTAAATAACATAATTTTACATGGGTTTCCTACTACATATTTCAGAGACATCTTTCACCTTATATTAAGCCGTACAAGTCTTAATATCTGGGTTTCCCTTTAAATATAATATTGAATAACATACTACAGATAACATTATAATCAAATACTTTACATGTGCCTTAGAATGTTAAGTGTGCTTCTTTACAGCACACAAAAAATCATATGAATTTTAAAGTAAAGTATTTTTTACAATATTACAAAATGCACTTTTTAATAGTGTACTTAAGTGTGTTTAAATGTACACTTAAGTGCCCTTTTATTTAATTCATTTGTTTACAGTTTTAAGTATATACAGTTTTTAAATATATCTATATCTATATATATATATATATATATATATATATATATATATACTTTTACAACTGAGAAGTTCAGATGCAAAACTCCCTAGATAATGATACTGAGTGAATGTTCTCGACACATATTATACGTCCATCAAATGCTTTTACTTCAAACTCGCTAAAATTCCAGAAGTACCAGTACTTAGGTAGAAACCTATACATCGGAGTCTGTTAAAAATGCATTTTTTAAAGAAAGTCATCTGATGGATTTAGAGGCTTTTGCAACTCTTCAACTCTTTATTTACAACTCAACAATTAAGTGCACTTAATTTTCACAAGAATAGGTGGAATGATACTAGTTTGAGATCACTTATATAGCTTGGGGCTTCATCTCATGTGAGTGTAAAAGGTTTTAAACAGATCTGTCAAAAGAACTATTAATTTCCTAATGGGTGAAAAAAGTAGCCTTTAAATTTTAGAAGTTCAAACACAGACACTTTAAACACTTTGTTTTTGTCACTTCAAACATGTTGTATGACTCACAGAAAGCACTAGAGCTGATATTTGTGTCTAACTACCTTGTTTTCTCGATAACGCCCATTTGTTGGTTGAGGTCGATTAGCTCCATCAGCTGCTTCTGCAGCGTCTTCTCTCGGCCCACAATCTGTTTGATGAAGACATGCTGAAGAAGGTCAAACACATTGGGCCTGAGCTCAAAATCCTTTATCAGACACCTGAAGAGAACACAATAAAAAAAGAGAGAATTTGTGCTAAAACATCAAATGGCAACTGATAAGGACCAGATTCAGGAAAAACTCAAACAAGCCAAAGGTTGTTGAGCTGAATTTAGTTACAAACAATGTTCTGGTAAAACAGCAGGAGGATAATTAGAGTATGACGAGGCATTATGAGAGGCTCAGGCACGGCTCTTAATGAGAGTAATTAACCTACAAAATCAGTGTTGAAAAGAAAAAATATCAAAACTTTAACAACCAACAAACTTTGTATTTGCCACTGCTGCACATAGAAATACAAATACATTTAAAGTGTGTTACTCACTTGCATATAAAATCGTTAAAATCGTTTGACCAGAGCTCTGGTTGGTGTAGGCTGGGTGGAGGATTTCTGTTCAGAGAAAAGCAAATAAATAGACAAAGATAAGTGTGAGAGAAAAACAAGGAGACAACTGCTCAAAGCAAACTGATCTCATTCATTTCAAAGTGGAAAGACGCTACTCACTTTATAAGATAAGATTACTGCCTAAAATTGTCTGTTGATGTAGATGAATTTCTTTGGATGAACCATTTCAATGGTCCTTATAAGCACAGACCATATAAAGTATACACAAAGAAAAAAATCTCTATACTGTACTAAAATGCATAACTACATATGCTATAAAATAGACCATGGAAAGTTGTCACATATGGAACCACAATAATTCAGTAACTGTAAGGTTTTTGGTTTAAAGGTCAATAAATGGTAAACAGGAATGTAAAAGTAAGAATAAATAATAACAAACATAACATCTAATAATATATATATATATATATATATATATATATATATATATATATATATATAATATATTACAATAATTTGGCACTGTAAAATAAAACAGATATTAGTATATGTAGTATAATAATAATAATAATAATAATGACAATAATAATAATCATAATAATAATAATACTCATTATTATTATTATTATTATTATTATTATTATTATCATTTTTATTGATATTATTATTAAAATAATGTTTTATTGATATTGTTATTATTAAAATTATTTATTAAATTGTAAACATTAAACAAATCTACAAATCAATGTATTGCTATAATACTACAATATTATTGCACTGTAAAATAAAACAAAGATTAGTATTTAATAATAATAATAACAATAATAATAATAATAATAATAATAATAATTATTATTATTATTATTATTATTAAAATGTTGTTTAATTTATTACGCTATAAACATTAAACAAATCAACAATAACAATAATACTTATTAATAATAATAATAATAAATGTTTTTATTTATTTTAATTATTATTATTATTATTATTATTATTGTTATTTTATTCATATTATTATTAAAATGATGTTTTATTGATATTGTTATTATTAAAATTATTTATTTATTAAATTATAAACATTAAACAAATCAACAAATAAATGTATTGCTATAATACAATACTCTTGCACTGTAAAATAAAACAAAGATTAGTATTTAATAATAATAATAATAATAATAATAATAATAATTATTATTATTATTATTATTATTATTAAAATGTTGTTTAATTGAGTATGTTATAAACATTAAACAAATCAACAACAACAATAATAATAATAATAATAATAATAATAATAATAATAATAATAATAATAATAATAAAATGTTTTTATTCATTACATTATAAGCATTAAACAAATCAACAAATGCATGTATTGTTATAATACTATAATACTCTTGCACTGTAAAAAAAATAGTATTTAATAACAATAATTCTTCTTCTTCTTTTTATTATTATTATTATTATTATTATTATTATTTTGTTTTATTTATTATATTATAAACATTAAACAAATCAACAGATAAATGTATTGCTATAATACTACAATACTCTTGCCCTGTAAAATTAAACAAAAAATAGTATTTAATAATAATAATAATAATAATAATAATAATAATAATTATTATTATTATTATTATTATTATTATTAAAATGTTATTACTATTATTTATAAAATAGTAAACAATAAACAAATCAACAAATATATTATTATAGTACTGTAAAAATTATTCTTATTAACAATAACAATTATTATTATTATTATTAAAATGTTTTTATATATAAAATTATAAACAATAAATCAACAAATATATTATTATAGTACTGTAATAATAATAATAATAATAATAATACAGAACAACAAATAACAATAATAACATTACTTACTAGGTTTTTTAGTACTTTTTTGACTAATTGGCTTGCCATGTGACAACTGATCTTTTTTTTTTTTTTTTTTTTTTTGCTGGTTTACTTATTGAATAATTTAAATTGATATATGTTATGGAAGATGGCCTATTTATTACTTTATATATTATTTCATATTTGCAAAGAGACATTTATCAGTGCCAATAAAAAATCTGTGCCAATAAAAAGCCTTCCCATTTTTACAATTTATCCCAAATGGAGTGACAACATACCCCACTGTGGGCTAAATGAACATTATCTTTTTTTTTTCCCCCGGGCAATAATGGAAATATTCAATACAGCTTTGTAGTATCACATTAAGGTTTGCGTCTATAAAGGAAAAATAAAAACTAAAAAAAGTGAGAGTTCTCCCAAGTCTCCCTTGTGTTTTTATTTGAAGTTGACGTTGCATGAGTAAAAACGAATTTTTTAGCACATTTGTGCTGATATGAAAAAGCTTTGTCCATGAAGGTTGCCAGAAAGCTTTTCCCTGTAAATGTAGATAAGTAAGCAGATAGACACTTAACGGTGTCACAGAGGACCTGACAAGCGTTCCCTGCTGTGGAACAATAGAGCTAATTAGCCATCATTTGGTGTCCTGGTGAAGGGGGCTATTAGCAGAGGGAAAGCAGGGTTGAGGAGGTGTACTCCAGCCCAACGGCTAGTGCGTCAGGAGCGCGCTCTGTGCCTCTGACAGCGATTAATTACTCTAATGGGGGGGCATACATCTCTGCTTATCACACGCTGCACCCCACACAAACAGCGGGTGTCAGACGCTTACATGGAAACGGCTGGAGAAACGCTTAGACTATTAAAGTGCATCCTTATCAGAAACGCAGCAGCAAAAAATAAAAGATTACAGATGAAAACAACAAGCCTTCTGCAATTTAAAGCACAATGTTAAGAGCACGGCATAAAAAACACAATAATGCGGGCTAGGATGTGTTTTGTTCTGGTCACTGATAAAAGGTTCAAATAATCAAAACACACAACCGATCAAAAGACTAAGGTTGGTGAGATTTTTAAAAGAAGTATCGTATGCTCAGCAAGGCTGCATTTATCTGATCAAAAATACTGAAATGTTGTTGAATATTATTGTCTTCTGGGAAACATGTAAGTATCTTCTGTAGCTTCTGAAGGGCAGTACTAAATGAAAAATAAGAAAAATGCACACATTCTGTTCAAAAGTTTACACCCCTGACGCCTAATGCATCATTTCCTCTTCTGGAGGATCAGTGAGTGTTTGAACCTTCTGTTAATGGTTGCATATGAGTTCCTCAGTTGTCCTCAGTGTGAAAAGATGGATCTCCAAATCATACAGACATTGTTGGAAAGAGTTCAAATATACAACAATGCTGAAAAGCCAAAGAATTTGTGGGACCTGAAGGACTTTTCTGAAGAACAGCAGGCAGTTTAACAGTTCAGGATAAACAAATCACTAAACAAAAACACAGCTGAAGCTCATTCAGGTAACAACAGTCTTAAGTATAAAGTGTATGTAAACTTTTGAACAGGGTAATTTTTATAAATTCAACTATTATTATCTCTTGTGGACTATACTGTATGTAAACATCTTTTATGTGAAATATCTTAGGTCAGTACTAAAAAGCAATAACATGCATTTTGTATGATCCCTCTTATTTTGGTCAAATAATTACATTTTGCAGATTCTGCTAAGTGTATATAAACTTTTGACCTCAACTGTATTTTAATAGAAAATGTTTTTGTGGAAATCATGATACATTGTTTCACGATTCTTTGATCTATACATTTCACAAGAACATCAATTATTTGGAATACAATACATTTTTATTATTTTCTTGCTTTTGATCATGATTGATGCATTCTTGCTGAATTATATGAAAGCCCGTTTCCACCACTGAATGAATGCCTGAACAAATGAATGAATCCTTTTTTAATCTCACAAAATCTTAATCTTTTCTCATTAAATTCTGTGCTGGAGGCTTCCACAGTATAAAGTATTTATATTTTAATAAAAGTTTAATAAAATTTCCTGCTTTAAAAGTTATTGTATGTTAAAGCACTGGCAACTAGGAGAGATCTTATAAACATTTATTGAGACCCTCAAATCAACTTTTTTGTTCTATTTTCATCCATTTACGTGTCAGTGACATATTCTGATTACGTATCATCTCTCTCATTGGATGTGTTATTTCTGATTCATTTTGGCTCTCAGCTCCTGTCCGCTGGCTAAATGTGTGTATTCCTGTCTGTTGGTGGCAGGGGGGATGAATGCAAACATTTGTGCCCAGGGCTTGAGGCTTAGTCTGGCCTAATCTGGGTCACACAAATGTAACAGTTAATGTGCCATCAGCATTTGCCACTGGCCTAGTGCCAGTCACTGGGCACGAACCGACTCTCAAACCTCACAGCGCCAAAGTCATACCAGATCTCCTCTGATTCTACCCAAAGAATAATCATTTAACAGAACATAAGAATTGAACATGCAATTTCAAATCTGGCTCATGTCATTCTGAAACGTGACAGATTTAGCAACAATAAACCCAATTCTTTCCGATTTTGCAAAAATAATAATAATAATAATAATAATAATAATACTAATAAAATAAATAAATATTTTTAAAAACTAAATTTGAAATATGTTATTTTATAAATGTATAGTTATTTTTTTTTTAAATAAATATATTAATATATACATTTAATATTAATATGTAACCTAAAATATACAGTACTTAAATATCAAAAGCTTAAAGGGTTAGATTTGACTCTGAAATACTTTTATTAATGATCAAAAGTGATATTAAAAAGGCATATATAATGTTATAAAGATTTTTGTTTCCGTTCATCAAAGAATCAAATGTTAAAATATATTTTAAAAATACAGTATCTCACAGAAGTGAGTACACCCCTCACATTTTTGTAAATATTTTATTACATCTTTTCATGTGACAAAACTGAAGAAATGACACTTTGCTACAATGTAAAGTAGTGAGTGTACAGCTTGTATAACTACTGTAAATTTGACACCATCTGAACCAAATAAGTTCATCTTGATCTCATCAGACCACAGGACATGGTTCTAATAATTTATGTTCTTAGTCTGTCTTCAGCAAACTGTTTGCAGGCTTTCTTGGGCATCATCTTTAGAAGAGGCTTCCTTCTGGGACGACAGCCATGCAGACCAATTTGATGTAGTGTGCAAACATTTGCAGCAATGCTGGCAGCACTTATATGTCTATTTCCCAAACACAACCTCTGGATATGACACTGAGCATGTGTACTCAACTTCTTTGGTCAACCATGGCGAGACCTGTTGTGAAACCTGTCCTGTTAAAACGCTGTATGGTCTTGGCCACCATACTGCAGCTCAGTTTCAGGGTCTTGGCAATCTTCTTTTAGCCTACACCATCTTTATGTAGAGCAACAAAGATTTTTTTCAGATCCTCAGAAAGTTCTTTGCCATGAGGTGCCATGTTGAACTTCCAGTGACCGTATGAGAGAGTGAGAGCGATGACAGCAAATTTAACACACCTGCTCCCCATTCACACCTGAGACCTTGTAACACAACGAGTCACATGACAGCAGGGAGAGAAAACGGCTAATTGGGCCCAATTTGGACATTTTCACTTAGGGGTGTACTTACTTTTGTGGCCAGCGCTTTAGACATTAATGGCTGTGTGTTCAGTTATTTTGAGGAGACTGCAAATTTACACTGTTATACAAGCTGTACACTCACTACTTTACATTGTAGCAAAGTGTAATTTCTTCAGTGTGATATAAAATATTTACAAAAATGTGAGGGGTGTACTCACTTCTGTGAGATACTGTATATTAAAATACTAAAGAGTTATTTTAAATTATAATATTTTACAATATTACTATTTTAAATGAATTTTTGATCAAATAAATGCAGCTTTGGTAAGACATTCAGATGCTTTTGAACAGTAGTGTAAATCTAAATATAAAAATGCATTTCAAAATCCTGAGTGAAATATTTAGAGAGCATACAAATTTGAGATTACAATGGCTGCGTTCCAGTTTTGTCACATTGCATTGCTCATTCTTAGTCTGGATGTGTGCGGTGGGTGTAAGGTGTGTTTTTTTCTAATAAGAATCAAAGAGAAGATGAGAGAGACCCAACAAAGACAGCCTGCAGTGTGTACATGAGCAGTCAGAAACATTACCACACCACTCTGTGATTATCCCCACCACCCCCACCACTGACTGCAGTCAGAACACCGCTTCTCTGACAGCACAGCACTCAATGGACAGATACTGTGTGTGTGTGTGTGTGTGCGCACACATGCAGTGTATTAGAACACAAAAGTGCTGCACCATCAAGATGACACTAGTGATAATAGTTTCTGTTCTGAGCACAAAAACAGTAAACAATCAAATTTCACCTTCAGATAGGTAGGTGCACGATGGAGGGAAATATGGCTTGGACTCTTTCTTTCATCCACAAAGACGCAGGGGCTGAACAAAATAATATGAGCAATTGGAAAATAGGGTTTTCCACAATTTCCCTTGGTTTCACTTTATTTTGATTGTTCACTTAAGGCATTTTGTTGATTATAAGTAACTTAAAAGGAGAGTTAAGCCAAAAAAAAAACAAACAAAAAAAAATAATAAAAAAAAATAAAATAAAATATATATATATATATATATATATATTACCCCATGATTTACTCACTATCAAGCTGTCCTAGGTCTATATGACTTTCTTCTTTCAGATAAATACAATTAGAGTTAAATAAAAAAAAAATGTTCTGGCTCTTCTAAGCTTTATAATGGCAGTGAATGGCTGTTGATTTTTTTAAGTTCAATAAAGTGCATCCATCCATCATAAAAAGTGGTCCATGCAGCACTAACTGTCTTATGTAAGAGAATGGAGTTCCAGCGGATGACACAGGCATAGCATAAGCTCCGGTGAGAATATGCTAGTCTTGTTTTGTTTACAGCAAAGTAAAACCAGTCTCCTTATGGCTTAAATCAAACTCCTACGAAATTCTTTACAAATCCTCATTTTGTACTTCGAATTTGTGACCCGTGTTTTGTTTTACTCTTCCCACTTCTGCATTTGTCACTTTTCACCGGAAGTTACACTACACCTACATCCTACATCATCCACTGGAATGCCACTTTCATGCGTACGACAGTTAGTTTCACCTGGCTAAAAACACTTTGGTGGAAACATGGCCTTATATTGATACTTTATACTTCAGTATACTGATATGCAAACTAAATAAAATAGACAACAAAAAGATAACTAAAACATAATCACAATATTTGTATTTTGATTGTAGCCTACAGAAATTATATTAACCACTATAATAATGGGCATTCACATTATTTTGTCCAAGTAACTAAAAGTATTCATATCCCTTCATTTTTTCACGTTTTATGTTGCTTTCTTATGTTAAACTGTTTTAAATTACTTTTTCCCATATCAATCTACACTCCATGCACTATAGTGACAAGACATAAGTATTAATACCCTTAACTCAGTACTTAGCTGAAGCACCTTTACAGTCTCAAGTCTTTTTGGGTATGATGCGTCAAGCTTTTGCACATCAACATTTGGCAATTATCTGCCATTCTTCACCTTACCTCTCAAGCTCTTTCAGCTCGAATGGGGTCTGGCAGACATTTTCAGGTTTCTTCAGAAATGTTTGACAGCGTTCAAGCCCAGGCTCTGGTGGGTCACTCAAGGACATTCACAGGTTCCTTTAGGTGCTTTTTTTTTTGCAAATTCCAAGTGTGTTTTTATGTGTCTTCACTGAGGAGAGGATTGAGTTCTGCCACACCACTATAAAGTTCAGATTGATGGAGTGTTGATGCACTGATGTTTGTCCTTCTGTAGTCCTTTCTCCTATCTCCACATATGAGCTAAACTAGAGTGACCATCAAGTTCTTGGTCACCACTCTAGACAAAGCCTGTCTTTGTCAATTGCTCAGTTTGGCCAGGAGGCCAGCTCTAGGAAGAGTCATGGCTGTTTCAAACTTCTTTCATTAAGGGCAACAGTGACTACATGCTTCTGTGAACCTTCAATGCAGCAGAATTTTTTCTGAACTCTTCCCCAGATGTGTGGCTTGACGCAAATCCTGTTTACGAGCTCTACAGGCTCATGGCTTGGTTTTTGCACTGATATACATTTTTAGCTGATATACCTTTTATTAAGACGTGTGTGCCTTTCCAAATCAAACCCAGTCAATTGGTACACAGGTTAACTTCACTCAAAGTGTAGTAACATCTACAAGCAATATGAATACTCCCGAGCTAAATTTTAACTGCCCCAGATAAGGGTATGAATACTTATGCAATAAAATCATTTAGGTTTTTGTTATGTTAAAAACCTGTTTTTTTTTTTTGTGATTTATGGTGTATGGAGTGTAGACTGATGTGGAAAAAAAGTAATTTAAAGCAGTTTAACATAAGGCAGCAACAAAACAAAATGTGAAATAAAAAATTAAGTGTATGAATATTTTCACAAGGCACTGTACATTAAAGCTGCTAAAACCCCCAAAAAAGATGTAAGAATTGAACCAGCCTGGCTTCTGACAGCTCCAAGGCCCAAACAAGCAGCAGTGTCATCCATCTGCACGCTTAAATCACAAATTATTCCATACACTGACACAAACCCGACCTTGTGAACTGTGAGGTCTCTTTGAATATCATCTGAATATCATGTACTGTAGTCATGCAAATCAGCGTTTGTGTACAACAAGTGTCAAACGTACAAAAATGAGGGTGTGTCACCTTGGAATTTTGAAGAGAGCTCTCATTGGATGAAGATCAGCAAGGGGCGGGTCTCCATCACCCAGCTCTATGGCCGTGATACCCAGAGACCATACATCACAACGCTCGTCATACGTAGAGTCAAGCTGCTGCTCACACGCAATGACCTGGTCAAATACACAAACACAGTCACTGCTGAACCACAAATGTATATAACGGACACTGACTGCTAAACAGTCACCAGAGCACAAAAACAACTTCCATTAGTATATCTGTTGAACAAAGTGTCACAGTCATGTTTAATGATTATAAACTGACTGACAATAAATAAAAAAACACAACGTTCACCGAAAGGTGAAGTGTGTATTTTTTTTTTTTTTTTTGTATTTCAAATTTGTTTTTCCAGTTTTCAATAGGAAAAGTTAATCTATGTAACTAACTAGCATTGAAATTAAATGCTTACGTATATTTTATGTATTTTGTAGTAAAGAATGTACAGTATGCAGTTTAATATTTTTATATTCAAAAAACGGGAATAGAATTAATATATCAATAAAATGTGCAGTGCTGATCAAATTATTTCAATTTATTAGCTGAAATAGTAATTTCAAAGAGAGATTCTACACAGGTAAAGACATTCTATGAAATAAAGCATTATTCCAGCATAGAATTATATTATTTTTGCACATACAGTACGTTTTAATACTACACAAGCAACTGAAGATGTGACCTTATAATATAAAATAATATTTGTTTTAATAATACAGAAATATTACACACACTAAAAGCATGTTAATTTTATACTGTTAATTTCTTTAAAAAAAATAGATAATAGAAATATAATAGAAAATAAATCATACAGAAAATACATAGCAATATTATACACACTAAAAGCATGTTAATTTTATATTTTTGATTTTTTTTTTAACATATAGATAATAGAAATATAATAAATCCAAAGCAAAAGAAAAAACAAAAAGACCTTCAAATGATTTTTTTGTTAGACCCCTAAATTAACCCATAACATTGTACAGTTATCATTATGTGGATAGAAAACCACATAATGGAATACAGGTCGTCTTACCTCAGAATTAGAAACACTATTAAACCGTCTAGCGTCTATGGTATGTAATCCATGCGATTAGTCCAAAAATGAACCCAGAATGTTCCCCGCAGATGTTTAGAAGTCTAAAAGTGCACTAATAATAAATCTCTGTTTGTGTTTTGATTGTATTGACACTTAGGACAAATTGAGGCACGTAAGCCTCTACCCTTGAGTCATATGAAAATTTTGTGCACGACTCTCAAAACAACTTCAGAGCTATACTCCTCTTTGGCTGTCTCATATGGAAATCCTATGGAAAAAACTAAGTAAACAAAAACATTTGCAGTCTACAAAGTCACCTCCATGCTTTGCCAACGGTCCTACCTCAGGGGCCATCCAGAAGGGTGTTCCTACTGAAGTGTTTCTCCTTAGCCGGGTGTTTGTAAGCTGGGCCGATACCCCTGATGAGAGAAAGAAACACGAACAAATTATTATGTAAGGTACAGTAGTTATATTTACAGATTTAATGGATGACTGCTGGACTTGAGGAATGTCTTTAGATTGTCTGCGCTGGCGTTTAGACAAGTGGCAATGGAAACACAATTTGAATAGAGATCAAACAAGGTCACAAGGAAAAAAAGAATGTGTTGTCTTGGATGTAGTGATCATAGTAACCCAGAACTGACCCTTAAGACTTCTGACTGAAACTGAAACGATTATTTAGCTAAAATCTTGACCTGAAAATTTTACTTGAGAGCTGTGGTAACCATTCACTGTCAAAGCAAGAGCAGAACGGCCATTATGCTAAATCATGAGGGTTTTAAAAGACATGATCAAGAGTAATAGGATAATTTTTACTGATTTACAATTTACAACCTAAATGCATTAATTTATCCCACCAAAACTACATAATATGGGTTAAATCGGTTAGAAGTAAAGATTAAAGTGTCATTTTAAAATAACAGCTGCAGTTTATCACTTTTTGCAGTGCAGGTTTAGCCTTTATGGTGAGGTAACATTAGCAAAATTTCTATAATCTACAGTGTATTGATGTACAGCTGAAGTCAAAAGTTTACATACACCTTGTAGAATCTGCATAATAAGCAGGATCATACAAAATGCATGTTATTTTTTATTTACTACTGACCTGAAAATGACCCCGTTCAAAAGTTTACATACACTTGATTCTTAATACTGTGTTCCTACTGTACCTGAATGATGCACAGCTGTGTTTTTTGTTTAGTGATAGTTGACTATGAGTCCCTTGTTTGTCCTGAACAGTTCAACTGCCCGCTGTTCTTCAGAAAAGTCCTACAGGTCCCACAAATTCTTTGGTTTTTCAGCATTTTTGTGTATTTAAAACAAAATGCATTAAGAGCCATGGGGGTGAAAACTTTTGAATTTGAAGATCACGGTAAATTTTACTTATTTCTCTTCTGGGAAACATTGTAAGTATCTTCTGTAGCTTCTGAAGGGCAATATATATTGTGCACGACTCTCAAAACAACTTCAGAGCTATACTCCTCTTTGGCTGTCTCATATGGAAATCTTATGGAAAAAACTAAGTAAACAAAAACATTTGCAGTCTACAAAGTATATATATATTTAGGCAAAATTCAAGAAAAAAAAAACAAAAAAAAAAAACTTCCTCATTCAGTTTACAACCCTGGCTCTTAATGCTATGTTTTCTTTCCGAAGCATCAGTTAGTGTTTGCAACTCTGTAATATGAGTCTCTCAGTTGTCCTCAGTGTGAAAAGATGGATCTCAAATTCATTTTCTGAAGAGCAGCAGGCACTTTAACTGTTCAGGACAAACAAGGGGCTCATGAACATCACTGAACAAACCAACCAACCAACAAACAAACAAACAAAAAAAAAGCACAGCTATGAATCAATCAGGTAACAACACAGTATTAAGAATCAATATGTAAACTTCTGAACGGGGTCATTTTTATCAATTCAGCTATTATGTTCTCCTGTGGACTATATGTAAACATATTTTATGTGAAATATCTTATTTAGGTAGTACTAAATAAAAACATAACATGCACTTTGTATGATCCCTCTTATTTTGTTAAAATAATTACCAAAGCAGCTTAGAAAATCTGTGTGCCTTCAAGTAGTTTCTTATTGAAATAGCTAGATTTAGTTTGTGCCTTCAAGAAGTTTCCTAATAAAATAGCTAGATTCATACTTTGAAAGAAATCTTACCAACATTAGCGATATCATTGTAATACCTAAATTTGAAATCTGATTGGTGTTTTTTCTTGTCTATTTTGCATCTGTGTAAATAACTATAGTCAGCAACAGCTAAAAGACTAAACCAAACCCTGAAACCTAAACTTATCTAAAACTAACACTATTCTTTTCCTTCAGAAAATGCAAATAGTGTAACTTGTTCTAAGCACAAACTTCAGTACATGTTGATATTTTACCAGAGAAACAAGCAAGGGTGTTTCCTCCGAAGAGGCAAAAGAGACAGTACCTCCTCAAAATATTGGATATTGGAGAAAAAAAAAAATTGCAGAATAATAAAACAACACAAATTTAACAAAATATAAGTTTAAATTTACAATGTTTCTTTAGAAAAACTAGTGATTTATACACTTATAAATCACTAGTTTTTCTAAAGAAACATTGTCCAACAGTGACTTTAAATTGTTACTGCCTTGAGTTATTATTTTGGAATAAATGTAAAATGCTTAAAAACACTACTTGGTGAGATTAATACTTGGGTTTAATAAACAGAATATTGATTACATTGTTAATGTAAAAACATGAAATAGATTTTTTTTTTTTTTTTTTTTTTCTGTTAGTGTAAGTAATGTTTTTTTTTTAACCATGACAATGTGCCTAGGACATGAAATTACACTTGATTAAAAAAAAAAAAAAAAACTTTTTCATTTCAGAATACCACTGCACACCACTGGAAACAAGATATTATAAATTGGATTTCTGCTGTGAAGAAACACAAATTCAATTAAAATCTATAAATCACACAGAATCTGAAATGTTTCGATTAGAGCAGATTATGTTGTGCTGCTACATTTAACTATGAACACACGACTCAGAATGTTTTTGAAGCAATCTCCCATCAATTTCTGATCGGATTATAGCTTTTGAATCACCAGTATGAAGAAAAAGCATTCTGTATTGGTACTGCCCATTCTTGGCAGTACCAAAAAGGATTTGCTGCATTCACAAGACTCACAAACGCATTAAATCCCCACTACGCCAGAGACAAATACAGAAACATGGATTCACATATGCTGTGGGCTGTAAATGGACAACAGACAATAGAAGTATTGAAGAATAACAGTTAAAAACACACACTCACACACACACACACACACACACAACACAACACAACACACTGCACTAAACAGTCTCCTGCGGCTGTTCCCTTTCTGCTACATTAGATCTGCACGGGGCCCCGGGGCCGGTCTTAATAATCATCAGAGATAACACTGCCAATTAGAATATTCATGACAAAGCCACTAAAGCGTCCTCCACCATTCCCCCCCTTCCTCTCGCTCTTTTTGTCTAATAATGCAGGGTTTTTTTTCGTTCAGATGAGTCAGTGTGGGGGCTTTATCTGCTCAGCATAGCGTGAGCCCCTTCACACGGATAACGCATTAGCCCTGCGTGACTCTGAGCGCTTTGAGATGTGGGCACGTGGAACCTCTGCATACAGCCATGGCCCGACAACCACCCACTCGCCGTGGCTCCATTCCTGACAGTGGGAGACAGATATCGCCCCCAGCACGTCTCCAGCCAGGCACTCAGCAAATGCACTCTTTTTGGAAAAATTGGGTTGACAGGGTAAACGGAGCGGCGTTCAAGTGAGGTTTGTATGGTTTGGTGCAGAAAGAGAATAGAAAGTCATTCATTCCTCGCTTTCAAAATACACTTGGGTTAAGGTATCAAGCAACACCTTCTCAAAAAATCAATCAATCAATGAATTAACTTTGTGTAGGATTTACTTTGAAGCATTTTTCACAGAAATTGCTAGTAAAATCCACCAATAATTACAAAGGAACAGCTTCTTTCACCAGTTTGATAACATTACAGGGGACATCAAATGTGAAATGCACTTTTACATGGTGTTTGCATACACAGTGCCACTTGAAAGTTTGTGAACCCTTTAGAATGTTCTATATTTCTGCATAAATATGACCTAAAACATCATTAGATTTTCATATAAGTCCTGAAAGTTATTAATTAAACAACTGAGAGAAGAATATTTGCTTTGTCATTTATTTAATGAGAAAAGTGATCCAATGTTACATATCTGTGCATTGCAAAAGTATGTGAATCTTTGCTTTCAGTATCTGGTATGACCCTTTTGCTGCAGTAACTGAAGGTAAGTAGGATTTTTAGCCCATTCCTTAGTGCAGAACCACTTAAACACTGTGATGTTGGTGGGTTTCCTGCTATGAACTGCTTGCTTAGGTTCTTCCATTACATTTAATTAGATTAAGTTCTAGACTTTAACTCAACCATTCCAAAACACTAACTTTGTTCTTCTTTAAACATTCTTTGGTAGAATGACTGTGTTTGGGGTTGTTGTCTTGCTGCATGACCCACGTTCTCTTGAGACTCTGTTCTTATACAGGTGTCATGACGTTTTATTTTAGAATTTGCTGGTATAATTCAGAATTCATTATTCCATTTATAATGGCAGGCTGTCCTGGCAGAGATGCAGCAAAACAGGCCCAAGCCAATGTACTACCATCACCATGTTTCACAGATGGGATAGGACTCTTAAGCTGGAATGCAGTGTGTTCTTTTCTCTGAAAATAATAGCTTCTTATTTAAACCAATAAGTTATATATTGGTTTCATCTATCCATTAAACCATTCTCCAATAGTCCTCTTGCTTGTCCACGTGATCTTTGGCTTATTTCTTGCAACTCTGCCATGCGCACCATTGGTTGCTCAGTGTTCTCCTGATGGTGGGCTCATGAACATTAACATCAGCCAATGTGAGAAAGATCTTTAGTTGCCTAGAAGTTACTTAGAATTTACTCTGGGAACTTTTGCAACCTCACAGACTATTACACATTCTGCCGTGGAGTGATCTTTGTTGGTCAACCACTTCTCAGGAAGGTAACAGTGGTCTTGAATTTCCTTCATTTGGACACAATCTGTCTGACCGTGGATTTGTGGAGTCCAAACTCTTTAGAGAGTTTTGTAACCTTGTCTAGTCTGATGAGCAACATCAACTCTTTTTCCGAGGTCCTCAGTAATCTCCTTTGTTCGTGACATGATTCACTCCATTCACTCCACAAACATTATCAGACTTTGACAGATCCCTGTTCTTTGAATAAAACAGGTCACATACTGACATTTAGTCATTAGATAGTCATTGCACTGACTGAAAACACATCTGCACAGACAAACTCTTAATTTACCTGCTAATCCAAGAGATTCACATACTTTTGCAACACACAGATTTCAATAAGTAAATGGCAAAGAAAATATTCTTTCTCTCACTTGATTGATTGGGTTCTCTTTGTCTACTTTCAGGACTTAAATGAAAATCTGATGATGTTTTGGGTCATATTTATGCAGGAATATAGAAAATTGTAAAGGGTTCACAAACTTTCAAGCAGCACTGTAAATGTCTTAGCAGTGTGTGGACACAACTACCCAACAATGATAAAAATACATTCACTTTTTTTAATCCCCCAAAACTTAAGCAGTCTCAATAATCAAGCCATTTTGATTTTCTGAGTAATATGACATCATATTGCTTAGGCCCTGCCCATGACTGCTGACAGACTGTGCTGTATTAACATATTTCCTCAGCCAGTTGTATGTTGTCCACCTTTTTCTCAGTGCTTGCAGTCTCATAAGCAATGCAGTAGTTTTGTAGTTGGATGTAAAAGTGAAGTAATGCACCACCAAATACACAAAAAAACAGAAGAGGAGATGGGGTGAGCAGACCTCATTAGCATTTAAAGAGACATGCAGTGAAATGGGTCACTGTGAGCAGAGCTGTTTTTGACAAGGTAAAAGGTGATGTTTTACACGACCATTGAGGAATTTTAACCAAAGTACAGTCTTAAAAATAAAGCTTCCAAAACTGTGTTTTTGCAGTGATGCCACAGAAGAACAATTTTTGGTTCCCCTAAAAACCTTTCAGTGAACAGTTCCAAAAAAAAAAATAAAATAAAAATAAATAAATAAATAAAAAGAACAATTTTAACGAACATTTAAAAAAAATCTAAAGATTTCTGCATTTAAAAGTTTCCATGGATGTTCAAGGTTCTTCATAGAACCATTGATGCCAATAAGGAACCTAATATTTTTTATAAATGTATGTTGCAAATGTATTTTATGAAGACCATAAAGAATCATTCCAAAATGGGCATCCAATGTCTCCTTTAACAAGCTTGCTGTTGATAACATAATAATCTGTCAAACAGAAAAACATGCTAAAAATTCCATACATGATGGAAGATGAAATTCTATGTTGTATTTTTTAGGTTTACAATAGGTATGGAATATAATTTTATTTAATTGATAAAATATGATTGTTCTGCTCTATATGAATACAGCGTTCTTTAAGCCTTGTCTGAAATTAAGGCAGGGTACATTATTTGTTTATTAAGCTTACATAAATTATATGCAAATTAGGAATGATTTGTTTAAATCAGGACAAAAAACACACCATGTTTTTACAATCGTGACTTTCTTTTCTGTCTTGAAATATTTTTTGAAACAGTAAGTTGTGAAAGGACCAATGTAGTCTCATGAGAATTTGAGTGTATTTTATAGATAATGTGGTTCTACGTATATTTGCTTACATTTTCACAATAAATACTGCATATTTTCAGCATTTTTACATACAATATTGATGTACTGAAAACACCTAAAACGTAAATCAATGGCATTATGCTTTCAGTTTCATTATTAAATGACGTTTACTCATTTGTTTAATAAGAAATTATAACATTTTGTTCTGTGTGTTTAGAAAAATACACAATGTTAAACAATTCTACACTTTTAACCCTTAAAATGAATAACATTTCTGCAATAGTTTAATCATTAGGTGTTGTTTAATGATTATTTTTGCAATCGTTTACCATTAGGTGTGTTTGAATGAGAAATGCACGCCTTCATAGAGTGGATCAGGATAATAATCTGGATAATATTTTTAGCGATTAACAACTTAACTTCTGCTCTGCACTTCACACAAACCTTCTGTATTCCACCAGAGAGGACTGAGACTGAAACACATCGTCATTTGGACTGCATTTGGTTTTATTTTTTTATATTCATTATACAGTGGATAGGTTTAGGTTTAGGGGTAGGTTAAGGGGTCTAAAATTGATCTAGATTGCATATTAATATGATTATAAAAATGCATTGATACAAATATCTTAATGATATAAAAGTTTTTTTTAGCTAAAATATGTATATATTTTTATGTTTTAAATGCTGTAATGTGTCCAAATTGTACATTTCAGCATCAATAAAAAATGTAAACTTTTTTTTTAGGAATCGTCAAAAGTTTCGGTCCAAATTAAAGACTTTGGAACGTGTATTTTTGTTAAAAGTCTGTTCTGTTAAAACTTTTAGGGATATACTAACACATGTAGTAGCTTTAACTAAAAACTATACACATAAGATTTTTCACGAGACCTTTAAAGCTTTAAAGACCTTTCAGAAACATCTTTTTGTGTCATGCTCTAATGCCACATTACCATTTTGCATTTACATGGTTGCATTAACCCTAATCAGCCACTCTGCATGTGCTGCTTATGTAAATGCTCCATTTTAAATTATGCAGATTTGAAAACCATATATTTTGAGCACTGGCTTAAAGAGGGTGTTTATGAGAATGTTTAGTATATGTTGAAACTATGAGAAGTCCAAGTTATTTTCATATTCAAAAACCAGAGAGGAAAAAAAAGAGAAAACAACACTGTTCCGAACCTGTATTGCTACATGTTGGTTGTATGATGAACAGACTGAAATGTGAGTTGACCGCTGTAGTAACCATTCACTGTCACTGTAATGAGGGAAAAAAACAAAACAAAACAAAACAAAACAAAACAAAACACAACTTGGACACTTTCTACAGACAATTTCCATTCAGCTGATCTCCAGGTCTGGCGGTAGCACCTTTAGCATAGCTTATCATAAATCATTGAATCTGATTAGACTGTTGGCTTCCTGCTCAAAAATGACCAAAGAGTTTAGATATTTTTCCTATTTAAAACTTGTCTCTTCTGTCTCCGACAGAAAATGAAAAGTTGTGAACTATACTCTCATTCTGGCGTAATAATCAAGGAATTTTGCTGCCGTACCATGGGTGCAATGATATTATGCAGCGCCTGAAAATAGTCCCCAGCTAGGTAACTTCCAACGTGACCATCACTAAGCCACTAAGCTAATAGTAAAATAGCTGGGGACTATATTCAGGTGCTGCGTAATACCATTGTGCCTGGTGCACCCATGGTACGGCAGCAAAGTTCTTTGATTATTACACTGGAATGAGAGTATAGTTCCTATCCATATCAGCCTAGAAAATCACAACTTTTCATTTTCTGTCGGTCTTAGTACATGATATAACTGTAACGAAGCGTCAGAGGCGTTTGGATCCATAAGCAGCTTTATTAGAGAATGGTCAGACAAACAGGGGTCAGTAGCCAGCATCAACAGTGTAGAAGACAAGACAGTACCGTAAACAGAGACAGGCAGAGTTCGGGGCAGGCTGATAACAATCACAATCCAGAGGGCAGTCCAATTGAGGGGCACAGAGAGGAATCACAGGTCGAAGAACAGTCCAGGTCACAACAGGTAATCAAACAATAGAAATAACGCTCAGAAATGACAGCCGGGGCAAGATCAAGACTTCGCGAATGTCTGAGCGTGAGCATGGCTTTTATGGAGGACGTGTAATGAGCAGTGATCGATTGCAGGTGTGTGTGTGGGTGTGGTCAGCCCCAGCGGAAGCTTCCGTTGTAACAGAGCCCCCCCCCCTGCGAGCGGCTCCTGACGCGAGGAGGACCACGGCGCCGGGGTCTTCCACGAGGACGAGGGGCCGGCTTTTCCGGATGACCTCTATGGAACTCGTCAGTGAGAGTGGGGTCCAGGATATCACCTGCATTGACCCAGGAACGTTCCTCCGGGCCGTACCCCTCCCAGTCTACCAGATACTGTAGCGTGCCGGCCCGGCGCCTGGAATCGAGCAGCTCGTGCACCTGATAAGCCTCCTCGCCGTCGACCAGGATGGGGGGAGGCTGCGGAAGGTTCTCTTCCTCAGGGTCTCCTCTCGGACCACCAGCGGGTTTCAGGAGCGACATGTGAAAAGTGGGAGAGATGCGGTAGTTAGCGGGTAATTCTAAACGAAATGATACGGGAGTAATTTGTCTAATAATTTTGAATGGACCGACATACCTGGGGCTGAGTTTGCGACATGGGAGTCGGAGTCGGAGGTCTTTGGTGGACAGCCATACCCACTGTCCTGGAGCGAGAGAGGGACCGGCACGACGACGTTGGTTGGCTTGGTGAGCCTGCTGTCTGACGGCATGTAGCAAGTGGGTGTGAGCTCGGTCCCAGGTCTCCTCGCTACGTTGTAGCCAGGCAGTCACTGACGGGAGATCGGAAGGTTCACCTGACCAGGGGAACAAGGGTGGTTGATATCCGAGAATACACTTGAAGGGTGTGAGGCCGGTGGCGGGTTTGATTAAGGAGTTTTGAGCGTATTCTGCCCACATAAGGAACCGACTCCAATCTGCTTGGTGTTGTTGGCAGTAAGACCGGAGGAACCGTATGATTTCTTGGTTGAGGCGTTCTGATTGACCTCGATCGGAAAACTATGTCATCGGGTAAGCCGTAGAAACGGAAGACATGATTGCATAGCAACTCGGCAGCCTCAAATGCGGTGGGGAGTTTGGGAAGTGGTAATAGGCGGCAGGCTTTGGAGAAACGGTCGACTATAGTGAAGATAGTGGTGTTGCCTTGAGAGTTGGGAAGATCGGTGATGAAGTCAATAGCGATGTGTGACCAAGGACGTTGAGGAGTAGGTAGGGGTTGCAGTAGACCGGCGGGAAGATGCCTGGGAGATTTAGAGGTCTGACAGGTAGGGCAGTTATGAATGAAGTGGATGGTGTCTGCGGTGAGTGTGGGCCACCAAAACCGGTTCTTGAGCAGATGGATCGTGGCGGTGATACCGGGGTGCCCAGAGCTGGGAGTTTGATGGACCTGTGACAAAACTCTGTTTCTGAGAGGTTCTGGAATGAATAGTGAGTCAGGCGGACAGTCGGCGGGTGGTGGATTGTGTTGGTTGAACTGTGTGATCTCGGTGATGATGTCCCAAAGAACCGGAGCTAGCAGGAGGTTATTGGGTAGGATGTTTTCTTGGGCCTCTGGTTTAACTGACAATTCGTCCTGGCGAGACAGAGCATCAGCCTTAGTGTTCTTGGTTCCTGGGCGATACGAGACTGTGAACTGAAAGCGAGTGAAGAAGAGTGCCCACCTGGCTTGTCTCGGATTTAAACGTTTAGCAGAGCGGAGATACTCCAGGTTCTTATGGTCAGTCAGAACGATGAATGGATGGGTAGCTCCCTCTAACCAGTGCCGCCATTCCTCCAGAGCTAATTTCATGGCCAAAAGTTCTCGATTTCCTACATCATAGTTCCGTTCTGCAGTTGAGAGTTTTCGGGAGAAGAAAGCACAGGGGTATAATTTGGCTGGGGTACCGTGACGTTGAGAGAGAATCGCCCCCACTCCTGTACTGGAGGCATCCACCTCAACAATGAAAGGTTGGTTGGGATCTGGGTGATGGAGAATAGGTGCAGTGGTAAACCGCCGCTTTAAGTCCTCGAAGGCTCTCCGGGCTTCTGGGGTCCAGACCAGCCGATTTGACCGTTGCTTCGTCAAGGAAGTGAGAGGAGCTGCTACCGTGCTGAAATTCCGAATGAAGCGCCTGTAGAAGTTGGCGAACCCCAAGAAGCGCTGCAGTTCTTTGAGAGTTAGAGGTTGCGGCCACTTCAGCACAGCTTCGACCTTCATCTCGTGCATTGCCACCCCCTCTTGACTAATGACGTACCCCAGGAAAGACGTGCTGGTACAGTGGAACTCACACTTCTCAAGCTTGGCATAGAGTTGGTTCTGGATGAGACGACGCAGAACAGCTCGCACGTGTTGAATGTGCTCTTGCAGGGAGTTTGAGTAGATCAAAATGTCGTTAATGTAAACAATGACCCATCTGTCGAGCATGTCTTGGAAGATATCATTCATGAAGGATTGAAAGACAGATGGGCAGTTCGCTAGGCCGAAGGGCATTACCAAGTATTCGTAGTGCCCACTAGTGGTGGAAAAGGCAGTCTTCCATTCGTCCCCCTCTCGAATGCGTATCAGGTTGTAAGCACAGCGGAGATCCAACTTCGTGAAGTACTTGGCCTGCCTGAGCTGTTCGAGAGCCGCTGGGATAAGAGGAAGGGGGTACTTGAATTTTACTGTCACATCGTTGAGACCACGGTAATCGATGCATGGACGAAGGCCACCATCCTTCTTTTTCACGAAGAAAAACCCTGCTGAAGCTGGTGAGGTTGATGGTCGGATAAACCCTTTGGTCAATTCCTCTTGTATGTAGATCTTCATTGCTTCAGATTCAGGTTGAGACAAAGGGAAAATTCTGCCTTTGGGAGGGAAGGCGCCAGGGAGGAGGTCAATGGCACAGTCAACGGAGCGATGTTCAGGGAGTTGGGAAGCTTTGGCTTTGCTGAAAGCCACGGCCAGATCCTTATATTCTGCTGGGAACTCGGAGGTTTCGGAGTCCGACTGTGGCGGTGGAGGATCGGAGAGCGGGGGTCGGACAACAGTGTTGAGACAGTTCTGCTGGCAAGCCGTGCTCCACTGTGTGATTTGGCCCTCCTTCCAGGAGATGTGCGGCTCGTGTGTTCGCAGCCAGGGAAGACCCAGAATGATTGAGTGATGAGGGGAATGGATGATGTAGAACTGAATACGTTCGATGTGAAGAGCCCCGATGTGCATGGTGATCACCTCCGTAGTGCGATGAATAGTCCCCTCGCCAAGAGGCCGGCCGTCTAGCGCTTCCACTGCCAGGGAGAGATCACATGGGGTGAGAACAATGCCATGCTGCTGAGCAAACTCTAGTGACATGAAATTCCCGGCTGCTCCAGAGTCTATTAGGGCTGTAGTGGAAACTGGCTTGTCTTGAACAGTAATTTGAACGGGTAATTTGATAACTGAGTCAGCACGGGAGGAAAGGGAGTTTAAACTCACCGCACGCGGGCCGCTGGGTGGCCGCACCGGACAGGTGGCTATCAGATGGCCGGCTCCCCCACAGTAGAGGCAGAGATGGTTCTGCAAGCGGTGGTTGCGTTCCTCAGCGGTGAGATGAGTGGTTCCGAGTTGCATGGGTTCCGCTGCTGCGCCCTCCTGTGGCGTGGTGCGTGGCAGCGTTCGGATCGGACGGCGAGTTCGGATTGTAGTTCTTGACACAGGCCTCGACGAAACAGGAGTTTCAGCGTGTCCTCCACCCACGATGTTTGCGCGGCCAGGGTTCGGAAGGACAACGCGAAGTCAGCTGCTGGTTTATTTCCCTGCGTGAGCGTTAGTAGTTGTTCTCCCGCGCTCTTTCCCTCGGTGGGATGATCGAATACTTCCCGGAACTGTTGGAGGAAGCCTTCGAAAGTCGGGAAAGCAGGTCTGTCGGATCGCCAGATGGCCGTAGCCCAATCCAAAGCCCTCCCGGTGAGTAGCGAACACACAAATGCTATGCGGCTGGTATCTGTGGGGTACAAAGCAGGTTGTTGTGAGACAAAGAGGGAACATTGAAGCAAAAATCCCTTACACTTTGCAGCGTCGCCATTAAACTTCTCCGGGAAAGCTAGGCGTGGGCTGACAGTGGGCAGTGGTTCAGGGGCGGCATGGGCTGACAAAGGTGGCGTTGCGGCAGCGGGTTGGGGTACCGACAGCTGAAGAGATTGAAGAGCTCTAACAAGATCCTCCGTTAGCATGGTTAAGCGGTTTAGCTGATGTTGTTGCATGGCTATCTGCGAGGCTTGAGCAGAGAGCTCGGAGGACAGCTGCATGACGGCTGCTGGATCACTTTGTGGCGAAGTCTTCTGTAACGAAGCGTCAGAGGCGTTTGGATCCATAAGCAGCTTTATTAGAGAATGGTCAGACAAACAGGGGTCAGTAGCCAGCATCAACAGTGTAGAAGACAAGACAGTACCGTAAACAGAGACAGGCAGAGTTCGGGGCAGGCTGATAACAATCACAATCCAGAGGGCAGTCCAATTCGAGTGGCACAGAGAGGAATCACAGGTCGAAGAACAGTCCAGGTCACAACAGGTAATCAAACAATAGAAATAATGCTCAGAAATGACAGCCGGGGCAAGATCAAGACTTCGCGAATGTCTGAGCATGAGCATGGTTTTTATGGAGGACGTGTAATGAGCAGTGATCGATTGCAGGTGTGTGTGTGGGTGTGGTCAGCCCCAGGCAAGAGGGAGTATGGGAGATTGAGTCCGAATGATGTCAAAATTCCGGTGAAGGTTCCCTCTGGTGGTGTAGAGGAGAACGAGCGGAAGCTTCCGTTGTAACAATAACTACAGAAGAGACAAGTTTTCTTTTTCTTTCTTTCTTTTTTTTTTAAGTGGAGTGTTCCTTTAAAGTACACTCATTTTGATGCGTTGACTACCAAATTACATAAAGAACTTGACTAAATTTGAATTGTAGCGTGTTTGGTATTAGATGTTTGGTATTATTCTATATAAATTAATTTACTTTAAATGTACTAAGTGCAACTACATGTTTAAAAATGGTTAATCTGACATTAATTTTAAAGATAATATATTTTAAATGTAATAAACCACAACTAAGTAATTACAAATGTGTAATTACGAATATATTTAAGGGGATGTCTTTTGCAGGCAAAAACAGTTTTTTCATGCTCGTCAAGTTTGAGATTTTTGGGCTTTTTGGTTTTTCATAAAGTGTTTTTTAAGACTATAGGAAAGAAAACATCAGAAAAAACACTGTTAAGTGTTTATTTTATAGCACTTTATCTATTTGTGTCAATAGATTTCAGTATAATACATATTTTTAAAGAAGATTTCTTAAAATGAGTTTTTTTCTCCTACACTGAGCCATAAATGTTTACAGCACTTCAGCAGCACTTACACACATCAAACTCTACATTTTATTCCTGTCTATATCCTAAAGGCTTTTACAGATTAGGGTTTGTTCATATATAATTTGCTTGATTTTATGCAAAATTTTATTCCCCAAACAATTGTTAAAAAAATAAAATAAAATAGTTTTCTGTCTGTTCTAAGTATTTTTTGAATTATGAAGTGACCAAACGAGATAAAAAATTCCCTCTGTTAAAAAAAATAAAAAAAATAAACAAGAATTCTGAAACTGACTTCATCTAGTGTTTAGATTTTTGTACTAGAAATGTATGCAAATGAGCATGTATTTCATTCAATCTCATTTGCATATTTAAACCTAGCATTTTAGAAAATGTGTAATACAAAAAAATGAACGTTTGTCAACAGTGCATAAAACCAGTCATATGTAGCATATCTGTAGCAATAACCAACAATATATTGTCAAACTGATTTTTCCTTTATGCCAAAAATCGTTACAATACAAAGTAAAGATCATGTTCCAGACATTTAGTAAATGTTCTACCGTAAATATATAAAAACTTAATTTTTGATTAATAATATGCATGGCTAAGAACTTAATTTGGACAACTTAAAAGGTGATTTTTTCAATATTTAGATTTTTTTGCACCCTCAGATTCCAGATATTCAAATAGTTGTATTGTATATCCTTATAAACCTTATAAATCTCAGTTTCAAAAAATGTGCCCTTATGACTGGTTTTGTGATCCAGGGTCACGATTAGTTATGAAATATATAAAGATAGATACCTAAGTGGCTCAAAAACACTCTGAAGATTAGGTAATTGAAATAAATTTTCATTTAAACTATAATACATTTTCACTGATCTGCAATTAACATGCAATTATGCATCTGAAAACATTACATTTACCTTGTGCTTAACTATATACTTTTTTAAGCTATATGTCTATAATATTAACTCTTTTTAAGAGCATCCCTGTACTTCTTTTTCACAAAATCTTATACCTGGAAGACTCTTTTAACAGCCACAAACATGACTTTGCTGCTATCATGTTATCAAGGTAACAAAGCAATTTAAAGCAATTTTAGTGCGTAAGGTACACCAACTGGGCACCTTGAACCCTTCAAAGTAGGCCATAGTGATGCTCTGCACTGCCTATAAGCAGTGCTGGAATTCTATTGGTTAAATATCTGTGATGTCACTAAGGAGCTCAGTCAATGTCCTTGACAAACTTCGACAGAAAGCTCTTTCTGCTGACAGCAACTTTGCTACAGCAGTTTTAAGTTTCTGGCATGACTCATCACTCTATCACGCTCTATCCTTTCTCTCTTTCTTTCTTTAGAGCGCTCACTCCACCTCTCCTCTCTCTCCATATGCCCATCCCCCTGCACCTTCCTAAAAAAAAGGGGGATGTCCTGTTATCTCCCGCGTCCGTTGGATGCAGTCAACTAATTACGGGCTTTATGTGCCTCTGCTCTGGGGCTGATACCCCTGTTAGGGGGGGTGTTGCGGGTGGTGGGGGGGCAACTATCTCCTCTCAGGGGCTGAATGCGGCCTAGAGAATAACATAAGAGGAGATTACATTTAGAGTGGATTTTAGGCTGGAAATTAATAGTGAAGGGGGTGAAAGGAACGTGTGGAGCATAGCAAACATTAGTCTGTGCCACTTCACAAAAGCCTACGATTGGCTGTTTATTCCAGGGAAAAGCATTTACTGGCTTTCTAAAGGGTTATAAGCTCTCGTATATGACTGTTCTGGAAGGGGCTCTTAAAACTGCCCCACTTACTTCCTCAATGAAAAGGCCACATGTTTTTTTATAAGTAATAAAAAGAGGCATTCAGAAATGGTCTGTTTCATTGTTCACATGTATGCTTGGGAATCAGTAGCTGGTTATATTTTGAACTAATATAATTTCTGGGAAAATACAGATCTTTTTATGACATTTGGTTCAATGAATGGTTCTGGGACATCTGCAGTTTATCACAGATGAGGACAGATTCATTAGGTAATAAATTAAGAGAGGCAGTGTTATATTGTGAACATAGAGAAACAGAAAGGTTGTTGTTAGGCACATTGCACAGCAGAGTATACACAAAATCACATCACCTTGAGTGCGTTAGAAAAGCTGATTTTCATAAAATAAATTATAGAACAAATTCATTAAGTGGCACAAAGTCAATGGCTACTTTAGCAGCAGAAGGATTACTTTTTCTTACATACTGTATACACCAGGGGTGCTTTCTCCGAGAAAATGTTGGACGCCTCCATCGCGATATGATTGAATCCGACTGATAAATCCCGCCTCTTGTGTTTGTGTGCAATCGTTATTATGCGCATCTCATCAGTAAAGCCGGTTCTTTGATTAGCGGTAAATCTCCATCACCTGTTTTCAAATGGAGCGCCAGTTAATACACAGAGCCGTAGATCACTGACAAGCTACGCAATATCGGGTTCAGTTTCGCGGGTGATTCATTGGGGTAGCTTTTCAGTGATCTACGGCTCTGTGTATTAACTGCATCATTGATTACATTGTTAATGAAAAAATATTAAATAGAATAGTTTTTTTCCTTTTCTTCTTCTTCTGCTTTTCTTTTTCTGATGTGTAAGTAATGTTTATTTAACCAAAAATGTTACTGGAATATTAATTTACATTTCATATAAACAAATAAATAAATAAATAAATAATTTGAGAACTTTACATTAAAAAGTATATTACAATAAAGAAGGTAAGGATTCTATATCGAATAAAAATTAATAGGGCATTTTATTCCGTTTGTTTATTGGTTTGTTTATGCATGCTAGGATTGTGCAACAATATATTTTTTTTTCTTATTTGTACAGCTTATAACCGAATATGTTTTCATGAAGTATGCATTACAGTAGCATAGCATTTATTTTTTAAATTTTATTTGGAAGTTGATAGACAAAAAAACAGAATGATTATACATAGAATGATGCATTTGGCAGCAGTGCAAAAACAGTTTTACATTACACTTGAGTTACATTAGGACTCTAAATTCAGATTGGATAAATTATATTTAAATCCACTGAAAAAATATTTTATACATGCCAGCATTATTTTAGCATTATTTAACTGATATTTTAGTATATATTAATAATTTGAATTCACTTTTATTTTTTTATTCACTTTTAAGTAAGTTTTCATTGCAATTTTTGTTGCGCTACTAAAATATTATTTTTGTCGTTTATATATATATATATAAAAAAGTTTACATACACCTTGCAGAATCTGCAAAATGTTAATTATTTGAACAAAATAAAAGGGATCATAAAAATGCATCTTTTTAATTTAGTACTGACCTGAATAAGATATTTCACATAAAAGACATTTACATATAGCCTGCAAGAGAAAATAATAGTCCAACTTATAAAAACCACCTTGTTGTTACATGCAGCTGTTTCTTAATACTGCTTTGTTACCTGAATGATCCACAGCTGTGTTGTTTAGTGATAGTTGTTCATGAGTCCCTTGTTTGTCCTGAACAGTTGAACTGCCTGCTGGTCTTCAGAAAAATCCATCATATCCCAGAGATTATTTGTTTTGTTTTTGTTTTTTTGTTTTTTATAGCATTTTTGTGTATTTGAACCCTTTCCAACAATGAATGTATGATTTTGAGATCTATCTTTTCACACTGAGGACAACTGAGAGACTCATATGCAACTATTACAGAAGCTCAAAGTTCACAGATGCTTCAGAGGGGAAAACAATGCATTAAGGGGGGTGAAAACTTTTGAACAGAATGAAGATGTGTACATTTTTCTTATTTTGCCTAAATATCATACTTTTTCAATTAGTATTGTCCTTCAGAAGTTACAGAACACAATTACATGTTTCCTAGAAGACAAAATAAGTGAAATCTACCTTGATCTTCAAATTTAAAAAGTTTTAACCAAGCGGCAACCTCCCGTTCTCGCTCTTGAAACAATACGGAACTGACTGAAGCTGCAGTTCATCAGCTGGCCGCTTGAGGCTGGCTCCAAAAAGGAGCAAATCCCCATAGACTCTTGTGTTAAAATGCTCAACTTTATAACAGATAAAAACATGTTTACAGCCTGGTACAAAAAGTGGTTTTGGTTTTTACAGCTAGTTTTGCCCTTCATGACAACTCTGAGGGGGGTGATTTTTTTTCTAACTCACCCGTTTAAATTATATTAAGCATTAAAATTCTGCATAATTAATGGCGTGGTCACTTGAGTGACAGGTGTCAGGCAGCCGTCACATTACCTCAGCTTATTCCAGCAGTTGATCTTGGCATCTCAGCCGTGTTATTGCGTTTGTTTTTTGTTAGGGTGTTACTTTATCATGATTATTTTAATAAATGTAAAAACCAGACACCTTAGCTCCACCCGCGTCCCGCCTCTTTAGTGACGCGCGGTGACGCACTTTCTAAAATGGCAACAGCAGACCCCGCCCAACTTTTGCTTCAAAAACGCTCTTCAGAAACCTACGGGTGACGTCACTGACACTACGTCCATGTTTTTTACAGTCTATGGTTTTAACCCCCTGGCTCTTAATCCATTGTGTCAACCTTTCAGTAAGTGTTTGAACCTTCTGTAATAGTTGCATATGACTCCCTCAGTTGTCCTCAGTGTGAAAACATGGATCTCAAAATCATTATTGGAAAGGGTTCAAATACACTGCTGAGAAAAAAAAAAAAAAAAGAATGTGTGGAACCTGAAGAATAGCGGGCAGTTTAAGTGTTCAGGACAAACAAGGGACTCATAAATACTAAACAGACAAACAAAAAACTGTGGATCATTCAGGTAACAACACAGTATTAAGAATTAAGTGTGCGTAAACTCTTACCAGGAATTGAAAAATTCAACTATTCAATTATTTAATTACGCAATTACTTTCTCTTGTGGACTATATGTAAATGTCTTTTATGTGAAATATGTTCAGGTCAGTACTAAATAAAAAATAATATGCATTTTTTATGATATATATAGCTTTAATATATAAGTACAATATATATTTATTTTTCTGTTTCTGTTTCTGCCAAAAATAAAATAAAATAAATGTAAAAAATGAAAAAATAAAATAAATCTTTATTTTTAATTGTTATATACTCTTTATTTTTAAGAAAGAAACAATGAAAGAAAGAATAAAATAAAATAAAATAAAATAAAAAAATATTGAAATAATAAAAAAAATAAAAACAATTAAGCACAGAAAGCAATCTGTTATGTGTGGATACAAAACTGATAAAATATAATATAAAATAAAATAAAATAATAAAAAATAAAATGAAAAAATAAAACAAATCTTTATTTTTAATTGTTATATACTCTTTATCTTTAAAAAAAAGAAAGAAAGAAAGAAGCAAAGAGAAAGAATTAACTGATTCAAAATCTTTTTTTGAATACAAACAGAAAGCAACCTGTTATGTATAGCTCTGAAACCTGTTTCTGCCAAAATAAAATAAAATAAAATAAAATAAATAGAATAAAATAAATCTAATATATATATATATATATATATATATATATAGCTTTAAAATATAAGTATAATATATAAGTATATATAAGTTTTAGTCATTTTAGTACTTTATTTCATTTCATTCACAAGTTTCCATTTCTAATTTTTGTTTGAGCTTTTAAAAGATGAAATTTTCAAATTTTTGTAATAACATATATTTATAAATGCCTATAAAAAAGCTTTAAATCAGCTTTATTTCAATTGCTGAAAATGATTTTGATTGTTTTAGTTAGTTAACTAATAACAGTACTGTTATACACTACATATAACAAATAAACTAAACTGTAAACAACTAAACTTTGTATTTTCTTCACATTTTCTTATGTACATATGTACAGTCTTGTTGACTAATTGCCACACAAATATATTCATTATACAGTAATCATATAGCAAAATCAGTACATACCATCACACCATTTAGACTTCCGTTAAAATGATTTTACCACTTGGCAACAGGCAGCTCAGAGTGGTGAATACAAACACTGTGCATTCGTCTTTAAATTACCAAAAAAATTGCTAATGCAACTGTTAAGGAAGCAGAATCATTTAAGGTGAACTGGAATCAATAAATCCTGTATGACTGCATCTCATCACGCAGCTCTGTTTTAACACACTCTATAGAAGAGTGCTTCATTTAGTTAAGAAAAGATAGAAGCAAATCATTAGTAACTGAAAGCAGACAATGTCCTCTGTCCTAATGACATGATGACAGACAGGGGCTTTAATGCAAGTGTGTAAGACATCCACCATCACCGTAAATGTAAATGCACTGCTCTTGATGAGAAGAAATAAGTGCTATTCAATTAGCACTGAAACGCTCACATGTAATGGCTTTGACCTGTGTATGAAACACTGTTTTCAAGCTACTAGTCTCTCACTGGCACACAAGCACACACACTCAATCATTCAGGCTTTCTCTTTCAGCAGTCCTTTCCAAATAAAAGAACATCTTCCTCACCGAAGTCAACCAGCTTGATTCCTCCTTCTGTGGTGAGCAGGATGTTGTTGCCCTTGACGTCTCGATGGATGGTCTTATTTACGTGTAAATGCTGGAGGCCCTTCAGAGACAACAGCACATGTTATAGACCCAAGCACACTGATAGGGTTCATTTGTGTTACTATTTTAAAATATAGAGGATCGGGGCTGGTTTTGGATTTTACCATGAGAGCTTCATGTAGGATGTAGGCAATGATGGGTTCCTCCATGCGGTCTCCTCTTTTTAGCATACCTTTAGCTAGATCTGTGACAGACCCTCCGTTACACAACTGCAAACAAATTAATACATGAATTCATTTAAAATAAAAAATAATAATCTACACATATAGAGAGACGTCTGTTATATATAGTAATGCAACCTGTTTCTGGTAGGTTAGTAAGTAAGCAAATAAGTAAATAAATAAATAAATAAATAACATATTTTAATGCAAGCATATAGAGAGCAACGTATTATATATGGTAAAACAACCTTTCTGGTTTCTGGTAAAATCATAATAATGAAAGTTAATACAAAACATATTATTTAATAAATTAATAAATTAACTGAAACACATTTTTATACAACCATAGAGAGTAACTTGTTACATATGGTAATTCAAGCCGTTTATCAACAAACAAACAAACCTACAAAAGAAAGAATATACTTTATATACTCTTTATTTTTAGTAAAGAAAGAAAGAAAGAAAGAAAGAAGCGAAAAGAAAGAATTAACTGGTCCTAAATGAGAAAAAAAGATTATTTTTGAACACATATAGAAAGCAACCTGTTATGTATAGCTCTAAAACCTGTTTTTTTTTTTTTTTTTTTTTTATTAAAAAAAATAATAATAATAAAATAAAATAAAATAAAATAAAATAAAATGAATCTTTATTTTTAATTGTTATATACTCTTTATTTTTAAGAAAGAAAGAAAGAAAGAAAGAAAGAAAGAAAGAAAGAAATAATAAAATAAAAAAAAATTAATAAAAAAAATTAAGCACAGAAAGCAATCTGTTATTAATGGCTACAAAACTGATAAAATATAATATAAAATAAATTAAAATAATAAAAAATAAAATGAAAAATAAAAAAATATAAATTTTTAATTGTTATAGACTCCTTATCTTTAGTAAAGAAAGAAAGAAAGAAAGAAAGAAAGAAAGAAGCAAAGAGAAATAATTAACTGATTCAAAATGAGAAGAAAGTTTTTTTATTTTTTGAACACAAACAGAAAGCAACATGTTATGTATAGCTCTGAAACCTGTTTCTGCCAAAATAAAATAAAATAAAATAAATATATATTTTTTATTGTTATATACTCATTATTTTTAAGAAAGAAAGAAAGAAAGAAAGAAAGAAAGAAAGAAAAATAATAAAATAAAAAATATTGAAGTAAAAAAAAAATTAAAAAATGTTAAGCACAGAAGCAATCTGTTATGTATGGCTACGAAACTGATAAAACATAATATCAAATAAAATAAAATAATAAATCTGTATATACTCTTTATTTTTAGTAAAGAAAGAAAGAATGAAATTATTAAATAAAATAAAATATACATTAACTGATTTAAAATCAAATCAAAAAGAAATTTATTTTATTTTATTTTATTTTAATCTTGCAAACATACAGAAAGCAACCTGTTATATGCTATGAGCCCTGTTTCTGCTTAATAAAATAAAATAAAATAAAATTGATTCAAAATCAGAAGAAAGAAAGAAAGAAAGAAAGAAAGAAAGAAAGAAAGAAAGAACACACTAAACATTAAAGCAATAGAGCACTTGCTTTTGAAAGGCCTCACGTTTCTGATCTTCATGACAATTCAAAATTACAGCTAATTTTCCTTTTCATCTTGCAGACTAAAAAGATAACAGGTTCCTCAAAGAAATGCTGAAATTTAGAAGCGAAATATAAAGGTTGCAGCTATTTATAATGTACATAGAGATCTTAAATAGTCTGGGGAGGCATGTTTAAAATGCAATTTTCCATTGCATCACAAAGCCTAACACATGGTTTTTATAGCAACAGAATCCTATAAAACTAACTAAGGGTTGATGCTGTGGTTATGATCAATGCTAAATGCTTGTCTTCAGTCAGAGGAACAGAGGTGAAAATGGTTCTTTTTTTCTCAGGCAAGCCCTCTTGAAATTATATAAAATTGTCTAGCATGTTGCCAAGGCAACAACAATACCCTCTTATTTAGAGCCATTTAAATCGACCAAAGGCAAACACGGCTGTCTTCGGCCCGCTGCTATTGTAACGGGACAACATGTTTGTATGAATGCTTTGACAGTCTCTTATTCATGATATCCCAAAATCTATTCTCTTATATTTTCGTGAAAGAAATAGAAATACAGAAGCAGAGATGTGCACCTTGTAGCTTAAGAAAAACATGTCTAACCAATAAAGAAGAAAAAACAGCAAATTGCCACTAACGTTACTAATGCAACCAATTACAAATCCTTTGAAAACAATCTGCTTGATCCAGCCTTTCAGCAGAACACTGAACACTTCAAAGGGAACATCAATGACTCACATCACTTTATGTCCCGAGAGGACATTTACATTTTCAAATACATTTACTTCTGTTTCCAAGACTCATCCCAAGGGGTTCAAATGGGTGGGCGGATAGACTTGATTTCCCTGAATATGCATAAAGCTCAAACAACTGCAGAACTGAACACATGTAAAGCTGAATCGTGTCATTTCTGTGCCACTAGTGGCAGCAAACAGAACTGCAGCAATAACTGCATTCCATCTAGCACATATTTGCATAGAAAAAATACGAAAACACAAAACGTGGTCTGTGTGAATGGTCTCCTCTTATTTGTTAAAAAAAAGTTACGGTTTTTGTAAACCAGACTGTCAAATCCACCAAAAATCCCATAGACTTTAACTGAAAACTTTTGTACAAAGGTGCATTTAAGCTGTCTATTGATACAACGAAACTTATACTGTTTATAGTTGTCATTTTCCTTTTGTAAGTATTTTTCTAGATCCATGCTTAATGTCTCAATGACATGCAAGTATTTTTTGTTGACATATATATATATATATATATATATAGAGAGAGAGAGAGAGAGAGAGAGAGAGAGAGATAATCAGACAGTCTCTAGAATCCTCCAAACAAAACAAATCTTACAAGAGATCTATAGTTTTTTGTATACTTAGTCAAAAGTACAAGCGGCAACTATAGTTGCCGGTGGGCAAATGCCTTGTAAGCATCATGCTACTCATGTTACCTTCTTGTTAAAAACATGTTAGCATCATGCTAACTTAATGTTAACAACATGTTAATATGTTGCTAGCATTATGCTAATCACATTAACAGCTTGTTTAAATCATGTTAAAATCATGCTAATTTTGTTTTAACATTATACTTGTGTTAATGCTAACACAATTAACATGATGCTAAAATGATTAGGGTTATTATTAGTGCCTATAGTTCCGAGTTTTGTCACAGTAAGCACCACTTACTTTTTATTCAGAAAATGGACATATATATATATATATATATATATTAGAATCATTTAACTTTTTGATACACAATGTCCTGTTGGGGCAACTTAATGGCTGCAATTTGTTCTGCACTATATTCCACCACTTTAAGACAAATGGATTTGTTGTGTTTTTGTATTCAAGACATTATAAGCTAGATGCAGCTTTTTTGGGTTCGCATCGAATGTTCTTCGACTTACATATAAATATCGATGTACATATAAATCTGTTTATGAATAAAGATTAATCTTCCCTGCTGAAAAAAAAAAAAAGAAAAACAGCTAAAACCAGGTACTTCTGGTTTAAACCAGCTAAGACCAGCCAATCAGCTTAGGCTGGTTTCAGCTGGTCATCCAACCTGGTTTTAGCTGGTCAGCAGGCTGGTTTTAGAGGGGTTTTGCTCACTTTGTCACTTCCTTAGCTGGTCTGGCTGGGAGATTAGCTAGAACAACCAGCTAAAACCAGCTACTTTCAGCTAAAAACCAGCTAAGACCAGTCAACTATCTTAGGAATCTGGCTTGTCCCATAAATGGTCTGCTCGCGTGCTTTAACCTCATGCACAAGCAGGTCCATTCCTGTCTGGAGAAGAGTTCACTCTTTGCTCTTGCACAATACGCCATATAAATAGTGAATCCAACACGGTGCGTGTGCAACTGCCACTTAAAAGGAATGGACGATGAGACTCTAATTGGTTTATTGCATGTTATGCCCAAAACACCCCCCCCTTTTGGACTGTGCCTAGCGTGCAGACCATTTTTTCCAGCGTTACATTTACATTTACATTTACATTTAGTCATTTGGCAGACGCTTTTATCCAAAGCGACTTACAATAGAAGCAATCAGAGCAACAAGAGAGCGACAGTGTATAAGTGCTGAGGCAAATTTCAATTAGATAAACATGATAAGTCTTGCAAGGTTTTTTTTTTTTTTTTTTTTTTTTTTTTAAATAAGTATATAGAAAAACTGAAAGGAGTAGGAAAGTGCTAGTGTCAATTGGTCAAGTGCTGGCGAAAAAGATGGGTTTTCAGACGTTTTTTGAAGATGGCCAATGACTCAGCTGATCGAATTGAGATGGGTAGGTCATTCCACCAGCTGGGAACAGTCCACAAAAAGGTCCGTGAAAGTGATTTTGAGCCTCTTTGGGATGGCACCACAAGGCGTCGTTCATTTGCAGAACGCAAGCTTCTGGAGGGGACATAAGGTTGGATTAGACAGTTTAGGTATTGTGGTGCAGTGCCAGTGGTTGTCTTGTAGGCAAGCACCAGTACCTTGAATTTGATGCGAGCAGCTACTGGCAGCCAGTGCAGTCTGATGAGGAGAGGTGTGACATGGGCTAATCAACGTTAAACTAGCAAAAGTGGATTCGGACATGCATCTACGCCATGCGCTTCAGACAATGTACTTATATTGTTAAAATAGGGCCCCTGGTTTGTATTTATTATTTGTAAAAAAAAAATAATAATAATAAAAATCCAACACCACAACTGTGACTGTGATATTGTTCAACCAATGTAATGTTCAATAAATCAGCAATATTTTAGACACATTTTTGGAAGTTTGTGAACTTGCAAGTCTCGCAGCCATCAAAGTCAGATAGCGCTCTGAGGACCCTTGTTCTGAGGGTCTAGGGAGGAGCAAGATGAAGTGCATATGGTGGTTTATTTTCTCCCCAAAACTAAATACAAAGTACAAATCAGCAAAAAACGCTCAAACTCAGCAACTTCACTTGGCTACACAAAACCACAATGAAAATTGCTGGTGCAGCAAACAATGCAGAGAAACCCTTATTTAGGCACAGTCTTTGGTGTTTCATAAAAGCACACACTTCCTCCAACTCACAACACACTGATTAAATACATAACATTTCCCACCAAACAAAATTGAAACAAACTAATGGGATTAATTATTCATCTACAATTCATATTACTCTATGACACTTCTTATATATAGCCACAAAAACAAAGTGTCTATTTACAGTGCAAATAGCCTGCCTTGTTGGCAGAGGCTATTTACACTAACTCCATCCACCAACATGTGGTTGAGCTACACAACATTACAAAAAACGCTTGCGTAGAAGTGGCTTTGACGCGAGCAACCCAATTTCGAATCTGCCTTTTGCTGAACTTGTTCCTCTCCCTTTTCACAACAAACACAAAAAAGGCATTTATTAATTTATTATTTTAAAAAGTGCCTCACAAGTGTTTACTGGTTAGGGGTAGGGGTAGGTATATGGAGAGTTTCATTGTCTCAATAAAGAAGCATCCATTTAATTATTTTAATAAAAAAATATACTCAATATATTGCATACTGTTTTATTATGTACTACAAAACTGAGTGCAAATATTTGCCATTAATTGCACTAAGTAGTGTAAATAGCATAACTAATACTATTGCAAAGAAAATACTGCTATTTTTTACATAGTGTAAATAGAATCCATTGCCATTTGAACTTAGTCTAAATAGCATCTATTGCATCTATCTATATGCTATTTTCATGTAGATAAGTGCTGCAAGAATTAACCTGGAAACAAGAAGATAAGCAGGTGAGTAACAACATTATGACTGCTAATGCCGTTATGTAATGCCAAATAACTAATGTTTTATATGCCAACCAGTATGGACTCATCATAGTTATTATGCGTGTACACTTACAAAACTTACAAACTGCAATGACTTGTTTAACCAGTTGTGATGATGATAATGTTCATAGAAAGATGTAAATGTAGACGTAAACTCACATGGATGTAGACAGAGATAGGATAGCTTAAGGGTGAGTACATTTTCTGTAAAATGTAATTTTTGGGTTAGCTTTATACCTTTACTAAAGCTCTTTCTCACTCTCTACAATACATTTAGAAACACTACTAAATGTTGTTTACCTTTTTCCTGTCATTTTTTTCTTTTATAACCCCTCTCAAAAAGGGCAAAACAGTATTCAATTGAACTCGTTCTGGACGTCCAAGTTTGGTAAATGGTGGGATGAAAGGGTCATTTGTCATTGGGTTGAACAAGAAAGGTGAAACATGGACACTTGAACAAAAAAAGTATGTTGATGGGTGTGAAATGGAGTATTCCCACAGCTTCAGGGCCCATTTTGAAATCTCATTATTACTGTGCCAGAGGGGCCTTTGGCATTGTAGCACACCTTTCTGTTTCAGTGCCGTTTACCAAAGTTAATTGAGTAAACTGCAGGGAGCTGCCCATTTCATTTATAGCTACAGTAAACACTCCAGACACTTCAGTCAAGCACAGAGTTTTCATTTGAGTTGCTGATGCAGTGACTGAAAGTAATTAGTAATCAGATTGTTTAATGAAATGAACCCTTAGTCAATATGGAATCAAAAATGGACTTTACATTCCTACAAATAAAAGTTCTTACTTGTTAAACCTGGATAGTGCTTCAGAGTTCCATGAAGACTAAAGAGCAAAGCTGACCTTATTGCGTCACAGCCACATTAGGCCAAGATCACCTGCCTTCATTAAATTTCACCCTGACACACACAGACAGACAGAGAGAGTGAGACATTTATCTGACAAAGAGCAGCTTGAATGTTTTACTAAACACTTCCTTCAGGTACTGCAACATTAACGTCCAGGTGCAGGTCCTATTCGGTGAAGTCATCAAATCTCATACGACTGTTGATTCCCTTTCACAAAAATGCTGAAAATCCAAAGAATTTGTGGAACCTGAAGGATTTTGCTTAAGAACAGCAGGCAGTTTAACTTTTCAGGACAAACAAGGGACTCATGAACAACTATCACTAAACAACATGTTCAGGTAACAGCACAGTATTAAAAATCAAGTGGATGTAAACTTTTGAACGGGGTCATTTTTATAAATTCAGCTATTATTTTCAGACAGAAATTAAATGAAAAGGTTTCATTTAAAAGGTTCCATCCTTTAATTCATGTACAGAATTAATGATTTTATCATGTCATTTCAAACCAACATGATTTTTTTTTTTCTTTTCTGAAGCACAGCATGAGATTGTTTAGCAGAATGTTCATGCTTTTATTTCCATGCAGTGGAAGTGAATGGCTCTGAAAATGGCCATAAACATAGATCATATAACTCAGGCGCTAAATTCTGAGTCCTTTGAAGCCATATAAAGGCCCTGATATACAGTTGAGGTCAAAAGTTTACATACACTTTGCAGTTATTTTACCAAAATAAGAGGGTTCATACAAAATATATGTTACTTTTTTGTTTAGTACTGACCTAAATAAGATATTTCACATAGTGTAAAAGATGTTTACATATCCCTGCTGAAAAAAACAACTAAAACCAGCCAACCAGCCTAGGCTGGTCATAGCTGGTCAGCAGGCTGCTTTTAGAGGGGTTTTGGCCACTTGGCCAGGCTAGGAGACCAGCTAAAACCAGCTACTTCCAGCTCAAACCAGCTAAGACCAGCCAACCAGTGTGGCCAAAACCCCTCTAAAAAAGCAGCCTGCTGACCAGTTATGACCAGGCTGGTTGGCTGGTTTTAGTTGTTTTTTTCAGCAGGGATATGTAAACATCTTTTACACTATGTGAAATATCTTATTTAGGTCAGTACTAAATAAAAAAATAATGTGTATTTTGTATGAACCCTCTTATTTTGGTAAAATAACTGCAAAGTTAATGTAATCTTTTGACCTCAACTGTATATCAGGGCCTTTATATGGCTTCAAAAGACTAAATTTAGTGTGTGAGTTATATGGTCTATGTTTATGGCCATTTTTGGAGCCATTCACTTCCACTGCATGGAAATAAGAGCATGAACATTCTGCTAAACAATCTCATGCTGTGCTTCAGAAAAGAAAGACATTCATGTTGGTTTGAAATGACATGATAAAATCATTAATTCTGTACATGAATTAAAACGTGGAACCTTTTAAATTAAACCTTTTCGTTTCATTTCTGTCTGATATTGTTTTATTTTTAGACCATATGAGTCGATTACCTCAGGCTGCAGAGGATGTTATTAATGTCATCTACTGACGTGTCATCAACATAATTCCCCACATACGGATGAAAAAACTCAAGACTAATTCTGCCATCTTTCCTCAGCTCCCACTGCCAGCATGGCTGATGGCTTTCAGAGTCTTAACATGCTGGCTTAAAAAAAAAAAAAAAAAAAAAAGTAGAGAAGTAGAAGGAAGTAGAAGCTAAAGCTTTGATTTGGAGGTATCCACTCTTAAAGGGACAGTTCACCCAAAAATGAAAATTCTGTCATCATTTACTTACCCTCATGTTGTTCCAAACCTGTAAGACCTTCATTCAACCAATGAGGTTCATTCTTGCGTGTTTCTGTTTGCTGATAAATGTACATTTGTGAATAAAAGCCTAAATTAAACTTGTTCATTATATAAAGCCAGGCACGTGCACACATAGACATCAAAGAGGGCTTGAGGGCCTATTTCTTCCTCGAGAGAAAGTGCCCTTTTTTCTTGGGAGTTTTTCTTTTTTTTTTTTTTTTTTTTAGTGAATGAATATATGTATATATGTGTGTTTCTGTTTGCACACAGGCACACAGCTTTCCCTGTCAAACAGATAAAAATCATAATATCAGCCTGAAAGTATTATCAGGTGGGTTCGGGAAATTAATTAAAAATTTCGAGTTCCAATGGCTTTCTGCCCTCCGCGTAGGTGCGCATTGCGCGCAGCACAATGTATGATCGGTAAATCACAGACAGACAGAGAGACGCAGAAGTAAAACCCTCCCTCCCTTTCCAGTTGTGTTTGTCTTGGTGTGGAGGTGAGTGGTGATGAACAAAAGCGTAAGGTACCTGTGCCTCGAATTTACAGCTAATTATTCAAAAAACAAAACGCAATGATAGTTAATTGAAGGGCACATTTTGCATGTTCAAAAATAAAATTGTTGTCTGAATGACTATGTGGTTTAAACCTCCTCATATGAGGGTCTACATAACAAAGTTTGGCCATTTTCCAAGAATGATCGCTGCGACGCTAACGGAGTGAACAAGGCTTGAGAGAGTTATGAGTGAGGGCATGGACACAGTTGTGTTGCCAAATCCAGTTATTGTAAGCGTCTTTGGATTTGTCTGTTCCACTTAATTTGACAGTTTAGAACGTTAAGGGGGGGTACAATGGTGTTTTGTATATTCAGAGTTGTTTACAGTGTTAAAGAGTTGGATTCTCATGCTAAACATGGCCAAAGTTTAAAAAAAAAATTTAGATGAATGACGGAGAATTTCTTTGATGAAAATCTTACTTCCGGGTTGGTACAAGTTTCGGCTGTTTTTTTTCCGAACGTGGCTTTAATGACGTAGACAATGGTGGAACTCCTTATATGAGCATTTGTCCCAGAAAAGTGTGCCCGCACTCACATTGTCTAGACCGTAAGAAAGAGAGCGCGCCCATCAACGCGGTTCATTTGGCTGCACTGCTGCAAGGGATTTACACTGGAAGAATGTCTCTAAAGAAGTGTGGTTTGGGCTGTAAGACAAAAATAACTTTGCTCAACTTCCCGAAGAACCCAGCGTTACATGAACAGTGGATGCAGTTCCTTTTTCCAGGGCAGCAATGGAGTTTTGCAAGTGTGTGTTTGCTGACGAACATTTCATATACAAGGCCCAGTTTGACGCTGGATTTGCACATGTTTGATACTGAAAGATGGAGCGGTCCCAGCTATAAAAGATCCCGGTCATGATTGAGAACTGCAGATGGTAAGTGAAACTTGTTTTATTGGCAGTCCCAGCACAAGTGATTGTTGAACTTAGCTCCACCCACGGCGCGCCTCCAGAAGCTCAGATTTTTCCGGAGAAAATCGGAAAGCTGTATTTTTCTTTTATAAATATGATAAAACTAAAGACTTAATAAGGATACAGTACTACTCTAGGTTCTCAGGATTAACATGAGATTAGGTGAAACTGTGTATGTTATGTACCCTTTAATAAAGTGGGAAGTTGCCGTTTTGGGATAACATTGTATTTATTTTATATTATTTGCAGAAGATTTTGCCCAATTTTCCTTTATGTTTTTACCTATTTGTCGTTTTTTATTTGTTTTCATAGAATATCTGGCAACACTGCATGGCCGGCATTTAAACTGATAGTAACCAAAAAGCCCATGGACAGGTTATTGCTGACATGATACCACATTCAGTAAGGCAAATGCAAAAAACATCATGTTATTGTCTGTCAGAAACTTTATAAATGCTATCAAAAACAGTGTATATCATGAGTTGTATTTGTAAGGGTTATTATAGCACAATTTTTAACTTCAGACTTGCTAACAACCATGCTTGCTAACATCCATGACTCATGAGGTACCATATAATAACTTAGCTAAAGTTTAGCTAAGGCAATATATCTTGGGCATACAGACTTAACTTAATGAAACGACACCTGAATACAGTAAAATTAATAATGTCAGTAACATCTAAATTAAAACTAGTAGCATAGAAAACATGCACATTGTGGCTTAGTTTCCTTTGTTGTTGCCTGTTCTTGTGATAAAATTAGTGAATGCTAAAGAAGATGGTTCCTATGTGAACTGATCATTTTGTAGACATCTGTTGAAAAATGAAACAACTTGAAACAATTAGGTGAGTGTGATGGAATTAAATTAATAAGTAATCAGAGTTGTGTTAATATATTTAACATTTAGTTTAGAAAAGAAAAAGGAGTGCCCTTTTTCCACTTGAGCCCCTGCCCCTCAAAATGTCTGTGCACATCCCTGTATAAAACAATCGAGTCTCTTCCGAAAATTTGGACTAAACCATTCATATAGATCAATTTCAGATGAACAAAAGTCTAACGGGTTTGGAATAACATGAGGGTGAGTAAATGATGACAGAATTGGCATTTTTGGGTTAACTATCCCTTTAAGTCCTCATAACAGTTTACTAGTTACTTGGAGTAACATACCTGGAGCTTCTGACTTTGTATTTTTAATTTGAGCTGAATGTTTGTTAAGTGCAGCAGACAATCAAATCAGCAGCTTTCTTTGGTCTAGTGTGTGTGTGGCCCTCACACCTTTATAGAAAAACAACTCTTTTGTCCAAGCGACCTTATCATTTGCACTCAAATAATGAGCTAGGTGTCTGCTTTCCCTCAACGTTTAATGAAAAACCCCTAACAACAATGGGATTTTAAACCTCATTGTGAATTAATGATGGGCACAAGCTAGAAACATCAGACATGGTTCGAAAAGGGCTTCGTTTCAAAGGGTGTGCCAAAGAACCCGCCATTCAATACCAGAAACAAGGCCAAAAACCACAGCCACCACTTTGACCATATTAAAGGGAATGAGTGAAATTAAACAGCAGGGCAATCCGCCATGTGATCTGTTGTTTTAACCACAATGTGTTAAATTGCATATAATTACGTATAAAGACACTGGAAGCAGTTTGAAACAATGTGTTGCAATAAAACTGACCAGTGGAGCTGTTTCAAGAGTCAAAGTTGCTTGAACTTTACAGGAATATCTTGTATTGTCAAGTACTTTATTAAAAATATTGGAGGTAATTTTAAATATCTTTAGTAAAGATATTATTATAATCACTTTAAGCAACCCCAAACAGGGTAAAACATTCAGAATTTGAAATTATTGGACTCTCACTCTAACGGCACCCATTAACAGCAGAGAACTTGGTAAACAAGTGATCTAATGCTACATTTCTCAAAATCTGTTTTGATGAAGAATAAAACTAATCTACAACTTGGATGGCCTAAGCATTGTAAGTGGGGGTCAGTGAGATTTATTTATTTATTTATTTATTTATTTATTTATTATTATTGTTTTTTTTTAAAGAAACAAAATTATATAGTGAACTATTATTCAAATTAGAAATTACTGTTTTCTGTTGTAATATATATATTTTCAAATTTTATGGCAAAACTGAATTTTCAACATCATTAATCCAGTCTTCAGTATCACATGATTCTTCAGAAATCTTTCTAATACGCTGATTTGGTGCTTATTAAACATTTCCAATTATTATACATTTTGAACACAGCTGCTTCATATTTTTGTGGAAACCATAAAACTATTTATTTATTTGTGGTAGTTGTTTTTTTTTTTTTGTTGATGAATGTAAACTTCAAAAGAACATAATTAGTTTTAAATAGTATTATTTCTTTATTTATTTATTTTAACAATGTCAAAAGTATTAGCTGGCACTTTTTTTATTTCATTTTAATGTGCCTTTGCTGAATAAAAGTATTAATTTCTTTAGAAAAATCTTACTTAAAAACAGTAATATTGTGAAAAATCTTTCTAATATGTTGATTTGGTGCTTAATAAATGTTTCCAATTAATACAAATTTTGAACACAGCTGCTTCATATTTTTGTGGAAACAATAAAGCTATTTATTTATTTGTTGTAGTTTTTTTTTTTTAGGATTTGTTGATGAATGTAAGATTCAAAAGAACAGAATTAGTTGTAATAGTATTATTTATTTATTTATTTATTTATTTATTTCAACAATGACAAAAGTATTAGCTGGCACTTTTTTTTATTTCATTTTAATTTGTCTTTACTGAATAAAAGTATTAATTTCTTTAGAAAAAATAAGTAATATTGTGAACTATTATTAGAATTTGAAATTACTGTTTTCTATTATAATATTTGTAAAAATTCTATAGATTTGTATTATGGCAAAACTGAATTTTTAGGATCATTACTCCAGTCTTCAGTATCACATGATTCTTCAAAAATCTTTCTAATATGCTGATTAGGTGCTTAATAAATATTTCCAATTATTATAAATGTTGAACATAGTTGCGTATTTTTTCTTTTTTTTTTCTCTCTCAGGATTTGTTGATGAATGTAAAGTTCAAAAGAATAGAATTAGTTTTAAATAGTATTATTTAATTAATTAATTTATTTATTTATATATATTTTTTTGTTTAACAGTGACAAAAGTATTAGCTGGCACTTTTTTATTTAATTTTAATTTGTCTTTGCTAAATAAAAGTATTAATTGCTTTAGAATTTTTTTTTACTGTCCATTTGCTAATTAATGCTTTCTCATAATAATGTTAATTTATGATTTATGAAAATTAAGATGTTGAAATGTGTAAAAAAAAAAAAAATAGATATGTAAATAAACATAAATTAATAAATACTGCAAATGTTGTTTGTTGCCATTTCATGTTAGCTATTGCATTAACTAATGTTAACCTATAGAATCATATTACTGGTTTTGCAAAAAACTTGAGCAATGATGCAAGCACCACTTTATATTTATTGTCTCCAATTTTTAAGAATCCAGTCAATAAGTCCACTTCATCAAGCAAGCTTTTACGAACTACATATCCACAAAAAGCCAGGCATTTAAATGAATTGAATGAATAACAGCAGCACAGAGACGTACTGTTTCATGTGAAACTATAACAATGAGCTGCTGTCGTCAATCCTATCCCAGCCATTAACCACCAACTGGAGCCCACAAGCCAACTTGAACAAAACTGAATAGAGATCATTTCCGATATCTTTGAAGTTTTAATATGACAGAGCGGAGTCGGCCCCTTCTACGACGAAGAACCGGTGAGTACAGATGAAAGCGGTTCCCTTCATATCCATAATTAGAACCCACAACACAAAAGAGAGGCAGAACAAGCACCGGGCCTGATGAGCAGCCAGCAAAGTGGAGGACGCAATTTGTGTGAGTCCTCTCTGTAATCAGAGGTCACTCAATGCAGAGGAGCCTTCTTCCCGGATCCTACTGAAATACAGAAAATTACAGTTCAGAGGGGACGACTGTAACCATGGTAATTTAACCCCCCTGCGTTCCCCAATCTCCTCGGCTGCTAACTTGCTGCTGACAGCTTGAATGCTCGGCTGTGATTCCAGCCAGAGGATTAACTTCCACATTTGGATTGCTGACTGTGGATTTTGCATGCAGGAGTTTGCATACAGAAATGCAAAGCTCTTTAGGGAAACATGAACAAGAAAAAAAGATCATTCCCTGTACTATAGCTGGAGAAACTTGCTTAAAGCTTTGCAAAGAAAGAAAATAGCTTTTGTAATTTGTGGTAGCTGCTGGGCAGGAGGGGGGTGGGAAGGACAGAATATGGTTTCTTTACAGGGTGCGAGAAAAATGTGCTATACTTTTACATTTTCATCAAAAATAGGTGTCCAATTCAGCTGAAATATGCAGAAATCTTTATAAACATGATTTTTTTTTGTTGTACAGTGGCCCCAACGGTATTTAAACAAGTAAGACATTCTAAAAGTCATCACTTTATGTCATTATTTAAACCAAGTGTCATCTTTAAACAAACAATACTAGAGCTATTCTTTTAGATTTAATCATTTTGTATTATTTGAAACAGTATATTTATAGTTCTTTCATTTTAATTTACTTAAAACACTTTTTTTACTTAATAAACATTTCCAATTATTATAAATGTTGAACATAGCTGCTTCATATTTTTGTGGAAACCATGAAACTATTTATTTATTTATTTATTTGTTGTTTTTTCAGGATTTGTTGATGAATATAAAGTTCAAACAAACAGAATTAGTTTAAATAGTATTATTTATTTATTTTAACAATTATTAGCTGCCACTTTTTAAATTTTAATTTGTCTTTGCTGAATAAAACTATTAATTTCTTTAGAAAAATCTTACTTAGCCCAGATATTTGAACGGTAGATCATTAATAAAATGAAATAAAATAAAATATATTATTAATAACAATGAACAACAATTTTAACAGTGTAAATGTACTACTGCCCATTTGCTAATTAATGTTTTCTCATAATAATGTTAATTTATGCAAATTAAGAAGTTAAAATGTGTAATAAATAAATAAACATAAATTAATAAATACTGCAAATGTCTGTTGCTATTTCATGTTAGCCATTGCATTAACTAATGTTAACCTATAGAATCATATTATTGGTTTTGCAAAAAAAAAAAAAAAAAAAAAAAAAGAAAAGATCATTCCCTGTACTATAGCTGGAGAAACTTGCTTAAAGTTTTGCAAAAAAGAAAATAGCTTTTGTAATTAGTGGTACACTGCAAAAAAATGCTTTTCTTACTTAGATTTTTTATCTTGTTTTCAGTCAAAATATCTAAAAATTCTTAAATCAAGAAGGATTTTTAGACAAGCAAAAATTATTGTCTTGTTTTCAGAAAAATAAAAAGTCATAATTAAGTAAGTTTTTGCTTAAAACAGGCAAAATAATGTGCCAATGGGGTAAGCAAAATAATCTTATTTCAAGCAGAAAACTGGATTATTTTGCTTACACCACTGGCAGATTATTTTGCTCTTTTAATTTTAACTTATTTTTTCTGAAAACAAGACAATATTTTTTACTTGTCTAGAAAATCCTTCTTGATTTAAGAATTTTTAGATATTTTGGCTGAAAACAACACAAAGGTCTAAGTAAGAAAATCATTTTTTGCAGTGTAACTGTTGGGTGGGAGGGGGGAGGGAAGGACAGAATATGTTTTTTTTACAGAGTGCGAGAAAAATGTGCTACACTTTTACATTTTCATCAAAAATAGGTTTCCAATTCAGCTGAAATATGCAGAAATCTTTATAAACATGATAAAAAAAAAAATGGTGACCCCAACGGTATTTAAACAAGTAAGACATTCTAAAAGTCATTGCTTTATGTCATTATTAAACCAAGTGACATCTGTGAATAAACAATACTAGAGCTATTATTTTAGATTTAATCGTTTTGTATTATTTGAAACAGTATATTTATTGTTTTAGCATTTTAATTTACTCAAAACAAATGACTTTCAGACATTTTAAAATTTAGACTTTAGTTCTGAAACATTTAACACAAATAAAACATTCATGAATAGTCATATGCATATTTGCCAGAGGTCTTTTTTATTTAAAGACCATACTTTACATGCTTTTAGACATGTGTGGAAGACACTGGCTTAGAAAGTCATGTTATTGTCTTCTGATATTATGTTACAGGACTATATGGGACATGTTAACTAACCCTCCTCAGTCCCACACCTTGAGAATGAGGTAAAGTTTCACACCAGGTAAACATGAGATAATCTCTCCAGACAGGTCTAATATACTGAACACGATCCAACATCCGATTCAGCTGTGCAAAAGCAGAAAAGAGCCCTGCTTAACTTGCATTTGATCATGCGATTTCCTCCATGAAGGCCTCTATTGTTAATAAAAAGTCTCAGAATGGTCTATTTGCACTGTGATCATACAAGTACAAGTACAAATTCAAGTGGTGGAGATGTTCAGGGTTGCGGAATCTTGTACACAGAGGGAATTCCTTCCAAGCCTGGATATCTGAACTCATTATACAAGACATTTTCAAAAACCAACTGCCAATAATAATTTGTTCTTACAAAACGTAGTGGCTTATTACTGATATGTGACCCTGGAACACAAAACCAGTCAAACTGAATAAATAAGCTGAATAAATAAGATTTTAATTGATATATGGTTTGTTAGGAGAGGACAATATTTGGTCGAGATACTATATGAAAATCTGGAATCTGCGGGTGCAGTGTTGAAAAAATCACCTTTAAAGTTGTCCAAATGAAGTTCTTAGCAATGCATATTACTAATTTAAAAAAATAAGTTAAAATATCTTCATGGAACATGATCTTTACTTAATATCCTAATGATTAAGGTTTTGCGGTCCAGTTTCACATATGGGTTGTTTGGTAACCTTGGACTGATACCTTGAGAGCCAAATGCCAGATATAATGCTGATTTATATAGTTTAATAATAGCCCAAACAACTTCAGTTGACTTCCTGTAAGCCTTAATACAGGGGTCAACCCCTCAAATCCCAGCAAATATACTTTCTCCATCACCTATGTTTGGATACGTACCATGATAATTCCATACAATTTAATTTGATGTACCATTATTTTGAAGTACCATGTAAATCTTGTGGTACTATATGAGCAAAGGCTATGATTAAGTAGCATTGTATATATCAAATTACTATGGTATTAACATCCAATACCACATCAGTATTATTGTACTTTTTGGGCATTATGAAAGTACAGTAGGCTTTAATAATAAAAACATGCCTTAAGGACATTTGGAAAAAGTTCACAATTCAAGAAAATTGATAATTATGTTGCATTAGTCTCAAATTTAATTATGCATGATGTCACTGCAATTTCATGAGCTGAAATGAACTTTCCCTGAAGGTTTTTGTGCATAGCCTTAGCAGTTGTGTGGCTATAAAAAAATCCACATATTAAATTAAAGAATGCACATTAAATACCAGGTGTATATAATTTTATGTTCCTGTACTGGCACTTTCGTATTACAGTATAATTCAGCTGTAATAACTAGTGATAGTAAATTCAATACAACATTCATGGGCTGTCTGAAGACATTTTTCTAGATAATTACTGCTGAGCAATGTTGGGCATGTTACTTTAAAAAATAAATTAGTTATAGTTACTAGTTACGAGTTAGTAACAGAATTACATCAGTATAAAAGTAACTAATTAAAACTTAAAAAAAAAAAAAAATCAAATATGTCAAACAACATGAAGAGACAATGTGAGAGACACCTTCTAGGGGCTAAATATCATGTTATTGTGGTCACTTCAACCCGCGGACATGGAAAAACGTCTTGCGGCAACACTGTAAAACCCTCTGAGGTCAAAGACCGCACCGGTGAGGTCTGTCTCATTTTTTTTTCTTAAAGACCGTGAAACAAACTAAAAATACTACGTCATTTATAATCATACAGATAAGAATAAGGTAACATTTGAAACTGCAAAGGGTCTTAATAGTCATAATAACAACAAAACAATGTGCTTTTGTAAAATAAACAAAATAAACAGAGTGCGCTCTCTGCCGTCTCAGTTTCCGTCATCTCTCTTCACAGAACTGTAAATAAAACAACCTGAATCTCAGTGAATACCTGCTTCACAGACATGTGAAATATATGTATAGAAAGCTTGAAATATTTACTTTTAAATAAACATTGAAAACTAATATTCTTTGATAACTAATCCGTATGATATCAATGCAAGGTCAAGTTTTTCCAGTCTAAACTCATTATGCAATCACGTCCACGAGCAGCTCAGCTTTTCAAATGTAAAACATCCACTTGAGACGTGCGGACTTGTAGGTAAACGCCCACATCACCTCTGTAAACAAACGTGAACTTATCAATACATAGTTACATTTTGGTGCAATATAAAGTGACCTCACTGTCAGAATACTGTAGCCCATTACAATGATAGACCATCTCTTTCCTGCTTAAGCCTGTATGTCTGAATGCAGAATTGGTTTCTAAACACGCTCATCTTAACAAGATGCAGCCAGTCCACATTAGCAGTCATCTCCACCCCCCTATACCCATCCTGACACAAAAAACTCTGTCCAGACCTACTCTTGAAATAAAGTCTCTTATGTAACACTCATCCCATTTCCAGGTGCACCGTTATACCTGTTTACACTTCAAGCAGTCAACAACACAAAGATCACTATGATTACCTAATGTGATTTTAAAGTCAAAGTCAAGAGTTTACATACACCTTGCAGAACCTGCAAAATGTTAATTATTTTATGAAAATAAGAAGGATCATACAAAATCCATGTTATTTTTTATTTACTGCTGACCTGAATAAAATATTTTACATAAAAGACATTTACATATAATCCACAAGAGAAAATAATAGCTGAATTTATAAAAATTACCCTGTTCAAAAGTTTACATACTCTTGATTTTTAATACTGTGTTGTTACCTGAATGATCCGCAGCTGTTGTTTTTTTTTATCATTTATTTGTTTGTTTTTTTGTTTATTAATTGTTGTTCATGAATCCCTTGTTTGTCCACTGTTCTTTAGAAAAATCCTTGGTTTTTCAGCATTTTTGTGTATTAAAACCATTTCCAACAATGAGTGTATAATTTTGAGATACATCTTTTCACACTGAGGATAGGGACTTGTATGCAACTACTACAGAAGGTTCAAATGCTAATTGATGCTTCAGAAGGAAACATTTTTTCTTCTGGGTAACAAGTAAGTATCCTATGTAGCTTCTGAAGGGTAGTACTAAATAAAAAAAAATATATGATATTTAGGCAAAATAAGAAAAATGTATACATCTTTTTTATTTTCGAAAGTTTACACCCCTGGCTCGTAATGCTTTTTTTTTCCTTCTGAAGCATCAGTGAGCATTGAACATGAAGCACCAGTGAGAATTGAACCTTCTGTAATAGTTGCATATGAGTCCCTCAGTTGTCCTCAGTGTGAAAAGATGGATCTCAAAATCATACAGTCATTGTTGGAAAGGGTTGGGTTGGGAAAAAAACATCAGTGGATTGGTATTGGATGGTATTTCGAATTAAGAATTAAGTGCATGTAAACTTTTGGGGAACGGGGTAATTTTTTTTTTTTTTTTAGAAATTCAACTATTATTTTCTCTTGTGGAAAATAAGAGTTGATATAATAATAATGTGCAATATCTTATTCAGGTCAGTACTAAATAAAAAATAACATGCATTTTGTACAATCCCTCTTATTTTGGTAAAATAATTAACATTTACAACTGCAAGGTGTATGTAAACTTTTTACTTCAACTGTACATATATGTAAATGATCTTGATTGTTTTACAACTACAGAGATTCACCCTGACATTCCACAGAATTTGAGAAGCATTCTCTATGTTCCAATTTATACATACTTCTAAAAAAACAGAGGTGTTGATGCTAATAACCTTTTATTAGCAGCATATTTTGCTAATCCTCTAAAAACAGATTTCCACTGCTTTCATACGTACCCCATCAGCCCACACTGTGATGACAGCAATAAATCCATAATGTGATAATCATATAGCATGCAGTACACTTTGCCTTGATTTACAAACACATTAGCATATGCATGTTTTCTCGCTTCAAATATAATAACCATGATTGATAATGGCATTTAAAAGTGTTTTGACGATAATGTCTCAAGGCCAATTTAACATGTGTGTGATATACTACAAGCCTAAATAAATGAGGTCCATTTAAATTACATAGAATTGAACTTTACCTCTAGCACTAGCCATAGCTGGTCCCCGGTCTTGACGTCCTTCTTGTAAAACATTCCAAAGAACTTGACGACATTGGAATGGTCTGAGAGAGCTTTCAAGATGTTATACTCAGCTTCAATTTCCTCATCAATATCCTGAAAGAAACAGGTGAATTGAATGGATTGTTAAGAAACACCAGGCAATGATTCAAACTTACGTTTTCATTTTGGAGAGAACAGAAACATTTATATTCAGTGTTTAATGAAACATAAAGGGAGGCACTGATGCAAAAAAAAATAAATAAATAATAATAATAATAATATATATATACACACAGTTGAAGACAAAATTACTAGAAATATTTCATTATTTTTTAAATAACTCCCAAGTGTTGTTTAACAGAAAGACAATTTTATCAACACAGCATTTTTAAACATAATACTTTATTCAGGAAGCTTTTAGGGAAATAAATGTATAACCAAGAATTTTAAAAAGTCTACTGGTCAAAATTATTAGCCCTCTGATGTTAATATTCAATAGTGTATCCCTTTTGCTTGATAACAGCCTTTAGTCGTTTGCTGTAGTTCTCAACAAGTTTCAAGCACGTCTACTGAGGAATGACAGCCCATTCTTCCTTAGCAAATCTATCAAGCTCCTCCAGATTTGTTGGTCTTCTGGCACAAACTCTGGACTTTAGTGTGCCCCACAGATTTTCTATTGGATTCAAGTCTGGCTTTGTGCACTCACTTTGCTCATTTGGAGGTATTTCTTCACCAGAAGTGAGGTATGCTTAGGGTCGTTATCATGCTGGATGACAAAATATCGACCCAAACCAAGTTTTCTTGCAGACTGTCTGAGGTTGTCTTTCAAAATCTTCTTATAGTCTTCATTTTTCATGTTTCCTTCAACCCTGACGAGATTCCCAGTTCCAAATGCGCTGAAACATCCCCACAGCATTATACTCCCACCACCATGTTTCACTGTGGGAACGCTGTTCTTGGGGTCGAATTCCTCTCCCTTCTTTCTCCAAACATAGGCAACATTTCTATGGCCAAAAAGCTCTAGTTTTGTCTCATCTGACCAAAGGACATGTTTCCAGTATGCATCACATTCCCCCAGGTTGTCCTTAGCAAACTTCATTCTAGCTTGTAGGTGTCTCTTCTTCAGAAGTGGAGTCTTTCTTGGTCGGCAACCTCACAGTTCATTCCTGTGCACGGCTCTAGTGACTGTCTTCGTTGAGACATCAATTACAGAATTGACTAGGTCATTCACTATTGTCCTGACAGTTGATCTTGGGTCTTTAGAAACCTCTCTCACTAGTTTTCTTTCCAAAGTTTTTGAAACCTTTCGCTTCCTGCCTTTGCCCGTCTTGTTCTCCACTGTGTTGGTCTCTTTAAACTTCTTGATAATGCATCTCACTGCAGTTCTTGACACGCTTTGATAAACGTGTGTATCCTTCTCCATCTTTATGAGGATTAAAAATTATTTCTATCAAGTCCAAACTAATTTAATTTGGTTTTGCCATGATGACAGTGCATATTATTTTACTAGTTGTTTCACAAGATACTAATCCTCAGCTTAAAGAGCAATTTAAAGGCTTAACTAGGTTAATTAGATTAATCAGGTAAATTAGGTTAATTTGGCAAGTCATTGGACAACAGTGGTTTGTTCTATAGCTAATCAAACTAATAATTTCTTAAGGGGGCTAATAATATTGACCTTAACAGTTTTTTATTTATTTATTTTTTCATTCTTTTATTCAAGCAACTATAAGAAATCAGACTTTATCTAGAAGAAAAAAATAATAGGAAATAATGTGAAAACATTCTCTCATGCTCTATTAAACATCACTTGGGAAATATTCTACAAAAAAATGTAAATTTCACAGGGGGATAATAATTTTGTCTTCAACTATATATATATATATATATATATATATATATATATATATATATATATATATATATATAGTGAGTCATTTTATCTATTGAATTTAGCAAAACTGGAAAGGCCATGAAATGTCATCATTAATAAAGCCCCACAGGCCACAATGGTACACTACACATGGATGAAAAAATTGTTGGCTTCTACATCCTCCAGTGTTGGAAAATTACTGTTTACTGATTGAACCTGGAGGAAAAACAACCTGAGTGTAGAATTTTAATGGATACGGTTCACAGGTCTTTTCTGAGTGCTCCATATTTCTTTTACTACACATGATTGCTGCATTTCCTGTGCTTGGAAAGCAGTGAAAATAAATATTTCTGAATATCTAAGGTACAATGACCAGAGCAGCTGCAGTCTATTAAATTAAGCCTAGATTTATTTGATCTAGATGCGTAATTTTAAATATACTGGCAGCCAAAGGCCATTGAAATACTTCCAAGCCTCCTTTCAGGACCTTGAAAGGGTGAACTGGAGAAACTCTGCTGAAGTAAATGAACACAAATTGCACATTTTCTGAAAAGCCATCTCATCATGATTAGTCTGGGTCTATGCTGTTAGGGGCCCTTTTATTTGCCCAGTCACTAAAAGAAAGAGTGTGTGGCTGGACAAATAATGAGAGAGAGACAGAGAGAGAGTGAGACACAGAGAGCCTTTTGGCACTATCTGCAGGATATAGATGTTCTGTTCTTAATATGACAGCGGCAAATAGATGTTCTCTATGGTCAGTAATTGCCTGCAGGCCTCTCTTAAGGCATAAACACTCTCACAGGTACACACAAATGTGCAAATACATGCATTCAGATGCACACAAATGTGAACTGATTGAACCTGAAGGGCCTATGATGACTCTGCTCATAACCTCGGTTTTGTGCAAATCTGACCTTGAGTTTGCTGTTTTTAAAAATTTTGACTCAAGGTTTGGCAAAACAGGTCTCATAGATTTGCATGTTTTAAAAGTTGTGCTTGTTGTCTTATTTTTGTGACCTAAAAACACGCTACATACAGGTTTGATCTAGTACAGTTTTACTCACATGGATTGGATCCAGTATTTTGACGGCGGCTTTGCTGCCATTGACCCTGTTAAGCACTTTGTAAACTTTCCCATAAGTCCCTTTACCAATAGTCTCAATAATCTCCCAGGTGTCAGATGGATCTGGAAAGCTGTCAAAGACGATGGATTTCCCTGAGCGAGGAAACATCTTCCCGAACGATCTCCTGAGGAGAAAGAGCACATATCTTAAGTTATAGACGGCTGCTCACTGTTTTTCCATTTGACTTAAAGTGGTTAACTTGGAAGCTGTTTTATCACTTGTGATGCCTGTACACATGAGATAACACCTTTTAACAACCATGTGATGAGTAAAAAAAAAAAAAAAACAACAACTACACACTAATATGTAAGTATGGGCTTTAAACTTAGTCTTGGTACAGCTGGGAATATTTTAGTATGACAGCAATGTTGCTCCAGGATTAACAAAAAATCCATATTTACAGTAGTAACAACCTACTTGACAACCTACTGAGCAAATCCCTCAGACTTTTTTTTTGCAAGGATGGAAAACTTTGGATTAAAATGTTTTGGTTCAATTTATGTCTCAAGGGTTTTGATTTCAGAATTTGTGAATCCCTCTTTAGAAAACTATTTCTGAGAAAAGCAGGAAGATGTGATCAAAGGCTAAAAGATCTGGGATGCATTGAACCAATTTACCAAAGGGTTCCTTCAAACACAACATTATTGGAGATTGCCCAACAAAACCTAGTAGTAAATATGACTGAAAAGAAAGCATTTCATTTCAATTGGCACAATGCAAAAACTTTGACAGAAACAAGGCCCGACAAAAGAAACCCGGTAGTAGAGTTTCACATGTGCTAAAGAAACATGAATTGTGCCTGCCTTTGCAAAGCACTATGCTACAGTATTCTGGGTGCTTGCATTGCTTTACAGTGGCATGAGGTGTTCTGGGTTTTTGCTAGGTGGTTGCTCACTAGCCTAAATGAAAAGTGCTGATCTTCATGAAATTCTAGTCTTTAGATACGACTTGGAAGTCCTTTGTTCAATGTAAATTTTACCATTTTATTCTCCTTCAAAAAAAGGGGTGTCCCTTCAGCAGTGTTTAGCTCTAGCCTAATTAAAGGGATAGTTCACCAAAAAAAAAAAGAAAGAAACATGATTTACTTACTCTCAAGCCATCCTTGGTGTATATAATTTTCTTCTTTCAAAGAATACAATCGGAGTTATATTAAAAATGTATTGGCTCTTGCTTTATAATGGCAATGAATGGAGGTCAAGATTTTGAAGCAAAATAAAGTGCATCCATCTATCATAAAAAGTACTCCACATGGCACTGGGGGGTTAAAAAAGACCTTCTGAAGTAAATCAATGAGTTTTGTGTAAGAAAAATATCCATATTTAAAACTTTATAAACCAGAATCTTATGTACACGAGAAACTCTCTTGAGAACCAAGTTGTTTACAGCTAAAAAAAAAACAAAACAAAACAAAACAAAAAAAACAGTCTCCTCTTGGCTTATATTGAAATCCTCCAACATTTTTCTTTATGAATCCTTGTTTTATATTTCTAATTTGAGCCCGGTGTTTTGTTTTGCGCTCTCTACTTCGCTTCTGAATTTGTCACTTCCGCGTTCATCACTATGTTCACCTACATCCTACTGTATGTCATCCGCTGGAACACCACTCTCTCATGAAGCTAGATATTAGCTGTGTGGAGCACTTTTTATGATAGACAGATGTGCTTTATTTTGCTTCAAAATCTTGACCACCTTTTACTGCCATTATAAAGCTTGGAAGAGCCAGGACATTTTTTATATATCTCCGATTGTATTTGTCTGAAAGAAGAAAGTCATATATACCTGGGATGGCTTGAGGGTGAGTAAATCATGAGGTAGTTTTCATTTTGGTTTAACTATCCCTTTAAACACACATGAAGCAGCTAATCATGGTCTTTAGGATCACTTGGATTTTCAAGCAGGTGTGTTGGCAGGAAATTAACTGTCTCAATATTTGAAGACTGAATGCAAGACTGTCCCATCTCGTAGTCTCCTTCAAATGCGGCTTTGAAATGCATCTTTCGGTTCCCGGCCATGAAGGATACAACAGATGGATCCTTCACAGCCCAGACTATTCCAAGATTCATTGTGTCAGTGGCTACAGAATTCTTTTGAGAAGAAATGCCGGATTACACTTTTAAATGTAAGTTTCAAATAAATCAAATATCGAATGTTAGAAAAAAAATCAATTTTAAATTGGTTTAAATGTTGGCATATCTTACTAAAATGCCATTATAATGGCAAGATAGATTATACTTTTTAATATGGTATGTACATAAATGGATTATGGCTAACATATTTAGACAGACTGTGAACCCTGATTTGTTAAAAAAAAAGAAGTAAATCATATATCTGATCACTTTATAAAGTAACAGCATACATACTTTTTAACAAACTAATATGCTGTGTTCCCTTGAACTGAGAGGAACTGTTTGTGTTATAACATTCAATAATAAAACTGAAGTAGATAAGAGGATTGTTGTCATTGATGTTGCATCCCTTGCTTTCATTTAAATAGTTCCCACAATGCGCTTGCTCCCTGTGGTTTAAGCGCTTCATAAGAGTCTCATATTGTTCTGATGGAGAATGCGGGCAGGCCTCTTTAATGTTAGTGAATAACGGAGACCCCTATTCAAGCTGCTTTTATGACCTCGTTTTTTGTGTCAAGCAGTATGAACCGCTCTGGCTACCATAACCTGATGTGCCAGCTATAAAAGCACTGTGAAGAATAAATAGGATTCCTAATGAACTTCAGCATTAGCATGGACAATGAAAAAGTTGCATTGTGTATTTTAGCATGTAAGCTATTTTCACAGAGAGACCATTAAATTATTACACCAGACTGAATGGATTTCAGAGGGAATATTTGTCTTGTCTCCAAGGGATGAATGGATGATTGCCTGTTGCCTTTCACAATATGAGGTATCAGATCACTCACCTTAAGATTTATACCTAAGTTTTATTTTTCATTTTTGAATTATTGTTGTAAAGCATTGTATATTATCTATTTTTAGCAGAGTCTCAAATCTAGCTTTTAATATGTGTTAAACTTTCAAATGGTGATTAAGCTGTGTGCATGATGAATATGAAAACCTACTGGTGGGCTAATAAACACTATTACTTTGAAGAATGGGAGAAAACGGAATATATAAACATTCTTTACATTTTGTTCAGTTGTGTTCAACAGAAAAAAGAAATAGAATAGATTTGCAAATATATCAAATGAACAAAACAATGATTTTTTTTTTTTTTTTTTTTTTTTTTTTGAGTGAATTATCCCTTTAGTGCAAAGTAATAATACTATATGGCCAAACATATATTTTATTAAATAATGCTATTTGTCAGAGCAACCCAATTCCAAACCCATGCCAGTCACAAAATCAGTCAAAAATACTTCAGTTGTTTAAAAGAAGTAATAAAAACACATTAATTCCAAACAACAGTTAAACAAAACTTGAAATTATGTAACTACTGTTAGTAATCACCAATCGTATTATACCATCTCTCTAACTGACTCACCACTTGTAACCCTACTGGGTGAAAGTTCAACCAGCTCTTTCTCTACTCTAACCGCAATTAAACCTACTTTCAAGACAAAAGCTGTATAATTCAACATGTCACTTACATTCCTTTCTTAAACGGTCGATGAACATTTTGTCGAATAAGTCCATATTGACCCTGTTGAATCAGTCGTTGTGTGTGAACACTTGTGGAGGAGTTAACCACAGCTAAAGCTAATCTCAGCTTGCCATGCCTGGCACCAGAAACAATGCTAAGCAGCAGAAGATATGTTAGGATTAAGCAGAATTAGTCGACTACGCCATGAGCCTTTCCTCATTTAGATACTCATTGATACAGGCGCCAAAGCTAGTTAGAACAACTAAGAATATAACGCCAGGGGGACTACCTCTCTTACCCAAAGCAAGTAACTGAACAGAGTAGCTTAACAAGGATCTTTATCCTTTGTTAGGGGTTTTACACCAGAGAAAGCTCAGTGTTTAGTATTTATGAAACCCAACACTTTCTATCGAAACTGACATTTTTCTATGAATATGGTATAAATTGGTGTCCCATTACCTTTTTATAGCAAAAATGGCAGATATTTAATTTCGGAAGATTTCTTAAAATTGTAATGCAGTGGACGTAACAGCATTTGTAGCATTTCATTTCCATTCATTGTTCACATGGTGGACAGACAAGTAAAAAAATGCATTCTATTTTCTCAAGTTTTGCACAAATTGTACTAGTAGTTGAATTTATCTAGCTCAATCATTCAACTCGTTATCAGAGTTATTGTGTTAAGAAAATTATCAAACAGAAAGCAAACAGTTTATCTGCAACTACAAAGCAACATTTCATCCCAAACAAGTCCTCCACTGAAAGATATCGTAATTTAGGCCAAATCTGCAATCCTTTTACCTACTCCTGCAACACTTTCTCCAGGCAGTGGTTTGTTTGTAAAACGAATAAAACTCAGACTTCATTTTCAAGCCAAATTTTGTACCCATTTGTAGAAAGTGGCCATTCATTTATTTAAGAGCATGCCGGCCTACCTGCTTTCTGGTACAAACCTGCACAAGTTAAGAAAACATCCAAATCTGTTATAAAACATAGTTTAAGCATGATAGGATGTTATCGGTCATTACTCATGCCGAGTGATTAGCCTTCTAAACAGTGAGGCCACGTAGCATGTAACTGAGCACATGTACGGCTCAATGTAAAGTGGCCGAGGATCTTCTAGACATGTTCAATAATGAATTGAGATTCTATATGTTACAAAACTCCATGAAACAGAGACACAAGAGAAACCGAAAGATAAGACTAGCCCACCTCAGCACTCACAAATTACAAGACTTTGGGGTGTGAGGGTGTAACATGATCTTCCATACCTATGGTACTAAGAGGTTATGAGATGCATTAGCGTATGCAATTTTAATTAGCTCTTTCCTAAGCAAGCATCACTGTTGCTGGTCATACTTAGGGTTTGATGCATTAATGATGATGAACTCTTCTCATTTGGGCCAGTAAGCAACCACCTAAAACAGGGGTGTCCAACCCTGTTCCTTGAGATCTACCTTCCTGCAGAGCTCCAACCCTGAGCAAAGGCAACTGAATCTGAATTAGGATCTGAAGGAGCACTTGATAATTACAGACAGGTGTGTTTGATCAGGGTTAGAACTGAACTCTGCAGGAAGGTAGATCTCCAGGAACAGGGTTGGGCACCGCTGACCTAAAACATCATATTAACCTTGCAACATTTCTAGACCACTTTAACTTTTCGGTAGTTTGCAATTTTTTTTGTTTGTTTGTTTGTTTGTTTGTTTTAAATGTATGTAACAACTAGGTCAAGAATGAAAAGTGAAGCAGGCAATGTGTGTTTGCATTAATGTATGCTCTTTTTCCAATACATATCCTGGCCGGAATTCCCAATTTCCTAAAATGTCCATATTTTAACTGTTTTCCTATTGACATTAGGGTTAGGCAATATGGTATTTTTTCCAAATCATACATTATCAATATTTAGTGCAACACTCGTTTACTGTTAAAGGGGAAAGAAAAACTTCAAAATGAACGTAAACATAACTTTGTTCACGATTAAAGGAATAGTTCACCCAAAAATGAAAATGTCCCCATGATTTACTTACCCTCAAGCCATCCTAGGTGTATATGACTTTCTCCTTCCAGACGAACACAGTCAGAGTTGTTTTATCCGGCTTACGTCATACATCGAGTCAGAGGTCAATGAAGACACCGGATCTCAACTAACGTGAACGTGCATACCCCATTGCCGGAAGTCATTTTTTTTTATTTATAATTTTAAAAATATTCATATTTTTGTTATAAAAACCCATGGATCCACTTCAGAAGACATGTGTTAACCCCCTGGAGGCGTATGGGTTAGTTTTATGATGGATATATGCGCTTTTTGGAGCCTCAAAATATCAGCCACTATCCACCACCATTATAAATTTTGGAAGAGACAGGATGAACTTTAAAACAACTCCGACTGTGTTCGTCTGGAAGGAAAAAGTCATATAGACCTAGGTTGGCTTGAGGGTAAGTAAATCATGGGGAAATTTTCATTTTTGGGTGAACTATTCCTTTAAAAACCACAAAGCAAAACACCTTTTTTTATGTAAGGCCCCATGAAATCCATTTTGTTTTTCCATAACATTTTTTTGTTTTTTCCTTTTTTTTTTTTTTTCAGGATACATTATGATTCAATTAAATTAATTAAAACAAATGTCTGAAATATAATCAAATGAAGTTATTTTACAACAAAACATTGCATTTTTATTGTCAGGCAAGATGCTGCACAACAAAGCTGCATAAATTAATTAAAAATACCTTGGTTGTATGATATTCCTTAAAAATAACAATATTGTTATTAATATTATTACTTTACAATTTATTTTTTAGTGTACAATAGTATTTCTGTCATAGTTTCTTCAAATTAAACTGGACTTTTTTGACAGGTTGTTGTGAAGGTCTTTCCGTTTTACTTCCAGTTTCAGTCCTGACTAACATGCTCTCTACAGTCCTCAGCAGTGTTGCGTAAAGTTACTTTTAACAGTAATTCATTACAATATTGCGTTACTACTTAAAAAAGTAACTTATTGCGTTTCTTAATTACGTTTTATGGGACATAGTTTGATATATTACTTTTGCATTGCTTTTTCTCATCTTGCCTGGACTTGCTTGTTTGTTTTTATTATAAGAAAGTAATATTTCTGTCAAATGTAAAAGCCCTTTCACACCAGAGGAGAATAAATAAGCCTCAGGCTGAAGGAAATGTAAATTCAAAAAGCCCAAACAAAACTTTCAGCTGTGCTGTCATTATGGATGGCATGAATAATAGGACACAGGACAAGAAAGTTCAACACTTTCTGTTTCTCACAGCTTTTATTAATTCTGAGAAATATTGAATCTGTTTTTGTGCCAGTGAGATGAGAAAATTCATGTGTACATTTAGTCTAGAACTACAGTAACATTCATGTTTCAACAGCACCCACAACATCTCTGCACTTACTTTAAATTTCTCTCAACATTGGAACAGGAGAGTCAACAAATGGGAAAACAAAATAAACAGCATTACTTGTTTGAAAAAGTAACTCAATAACTTCTTGTAAATTAAAAAGTAATGGGCTATTTTACTATATACTTTAAAAGTAATCTGATGACTTACGTTACTTGTAACGTAATGCCCAACACTGGTCCTTAATAATTATATGTATGCATATTTGCGTTTTGTTCTCTTCTTGCATTCCACAATTGGTCAATTACGTACAAAGCTTGCACACTATTGGTCAAATTACTTTTCAGCCATTACCTTCAAATTAAAAAAAAAAAAAAAACCCGGCCAGGACATGTCTGGGAAAAAAGACATACAGTGGGTACGGAAAGTATTCAGACCCCCTTAAATTTTTCACTCTTTGTTATGTTGCAGCCATTTGCTAAAATCGTTTATGTTCATTTTTTTCCTCATTAATGTACACACAGCACCCCATATTGACAGAAAAACACAGAATTGTTGACATTTTTGCAGATTTAGTAAAAAAGAAAAACTGAAATATCACATGGTCCTAAGTATTCAGACCCTTTGCTGTGACACTCATATATTTAACCCAGGTTCTGTCCATTTCTTCTGATCATCCTTGAGATGGTTCTACACCTTCATTTGAGTCCAGCTGTGTTTGATTATACTGATTGGACTTGATTAGGAAAGCCACACACCTGTCTATATAAGACCTTACAGCTCACAGTGCATGTCAGAGCAAATGAGAATCATGAGGTCAAAGGAACTGCCTGAAGAGCTCAAAGACTAAATTTTGGCAAGGCACAGATCTGGCCAAGGTTACAAAAAAATTTCTGCTGCACTTAAGATTCCTAAGAGGACAGTGGCCTCCATAATCCTTAAATGGAAGATGTTTGGGATGACCAGAATCTATCCCAGAGCTGGCCGTCCGGCCAAACTGAGCTATCGGGGGAGAAGAGCCTTGGTGAGAGAGGTAAAGAAGAACCCAAAGATCACTGTGGCTGAGCTCCAGAGATGCAGTCGGGAGATGGGAGAAAGTTGTAGAAAGTCAACCATCACTGCAGCCCTCCACCAGTCGGGGCTTTATGGCAGAGTGACCCGACAGAAGCCTCTCCTCAGTGCAAGACACATGAAAGCCCGCATGGAAGACTCCAAGATGGTGAGAAATAAGATTCTCTGGTCTGATGAGACCAAGATAGAACTTTTTGGCCTTAATTCTAAGCGGTATGTGTGGAGAAAACCAGGCACTGCTCATCACCTGTCCAATACAGTCCCAACAGTGAAGCATAGTGGTGGCAGCATCATGCTGTGGGGGTGTTTTTCAGCTGCAGGGACAGGGCGACTGGTTGCAATCGATGGAAAGATGAATGCGGCCAAGTACAGGGATATCCTGGACAAAAACCTTCTCCAGAGTGCTCAGAACCTCAGACTGGGCCGAAGGTTCACCTTCCAAAAAGACAATGACCCTAAGCACACAGCTAAAATAACGAAGGAGTGGCTTCACAACAACTCTGTGACTGTTCTTGACTGGCCCAGCCAGAGCCCTGACTTAAACCCAATTGAGCATCTCTGGAGAGACCTGAAAATGGCTGTCCACCAACGTTTACCATCCAACCTGACAGAACTGGAGAGAATCTGCAAGGAGGAATGGCAGAGGATCCCCAAATCCAGGCGTGAAAAACTTGTTGCATCTTTCCCAAAAAGCCTCATGGCTGTATTAGATCAAAAGGGTGCTTCTACTAAATACTGAGCAAAGGGTCTGAATACTTAGGACCATGTGATATTTCAGTTTTTCTTTTTTAATAAATCTGCAAAAATGTCAACAATTCTGTGTTTTTCTGTCAATATGGGGTGCTATGTGTACATTAATGAGGAAAAAAAATGAACTTAAATGATTTTAGCAAATGGCTGCAATATAACAAAGAGTGAAAAATGTAAGGGGGTCTGAATACTTTCCATACCCACTGTATGGTCACCTTACATTACGTTAAACACACACAGAAAAAGAGTTGGTATCATTTTATTGCCTGCACTGCCTTAGCATCCAGTTCAATAAAAGGTTTTATAAAAATACTAAATTGGATATGTCTGGTTGCAGGGTTTTGCACTTTGTACAAAAGTGGTGCAATTATAAATGTGGTGCAATAGTGAACTCACTGCACATTTTCATACCTGCTTTGGCCAGATGTCATCTCTGCCTGCTTTGCATCCAGAGAGCAACTTTATGAAAGTGCTCAGCCCTCTGAAACATTTCAAAATAATACATTTTGCACTATGGTAAGTCGCCTTATTTCACCTTTTAACAAACAAAAGTCAAAGCAACTTGAGGAGAGTAAAGAAACAGGAGCCAGGACCGCCAGGGGAAGAAAGGAGACCTGAGCTAATTTACAAGGCTGTGAGCAGGTTGAAGTTTCAGTTTAACCTTTGCAGGGCAAAGCATGCAGAGGATAGAGAAGATGAAAGATTAATTTTAAAACACCATTACAGCAACAACAAATGATCCTTAAGCCACAAAAATAAATTTCAAGACAAATTTAAGCATTTGTAGCATGCAACAAAACGGCAGGATTCAAACAGGAAATGCAAGTACTGTCTTATGAATATGCATATTAAGAAGTCAACAATAGCACATGACACAAAACTTTCAGTGTTTTTCATGTTACTCCAAATACACTATATTTAACCTGTTATATTATTATCATACAAAATAAATTCACCATTCTACTGCAAAAACTACTATTTGCTTTCCAAGATCACTCATCATTATTGAATCAAAAACGGTGTTTACCTGAAACTTTAGATGCAAATCAAAACCACATCCCTACAAAGTCTCATTGTGGCTATGGATTGTATTAAACAGGCACATGCACAAGTACACATTCAAAGCACCGAATTTCAGGCAAACCCACACCTGGAAGTATGCAAATCACTCAAATTTGGTTATCTAGAACTGCCCTTACTAAGTTAATCTAGGGCATTAAAAAGAAAGACTTTCAACATAACTCATACTGTAGTGTTTCTAACTCTACAACAACCTAGGAACACCTGCTTTAAGATCCAAACGTTCAAACCAAAGATAAAAGCCCACACCATTCAAGTAAACGAACTTCAACTTACAGTTCGCCGCTGCTTCTACATGCTCAGGTATCAATCAGTCATAGCCTCCCGTCGCAGAGGAAAGAGACTGTGCTAGTTACTGCCTACAGTTAGGTTATCTCTCTGTATTATGTATTATTCATCAGCAAAAAGTAACACAATATTGTACAATATCCCAACATGCTTGGCTTCTGACCATTGCTTTAATGCCACCTCAATGTTGCCGCTAGGCTGAGGTGACCTATGGATGAAGGCATGCAATATCACTTGCAGATGACAGATTAAAACAGGCAACTGTTTGGACACCCATACTGTAATAGGTGCAATGGGGCATGACACCAGACATCAGGCTATATACCAGTGTGATAGAGTTTCTACCTACTGTGCATGCGCTAGCTAAGAGGAGGGTAAGGGCAGACAGCTTGATTTCTTTGAGGTTTACACCATTATTCTGTTCAGACTCAACCCACAATGACAGTGCAACAGAACATCCAATCCTGCACTGCTGAAAAGATTTAATTTGACTTATCTATCTTAGAGAGACATCTAGTGTCTCTGCTTCTGGCAGTGACAGCACCATTACCTAGCAGACAGGGCTATTTCAGTATCAGTACGGTAAGTGCAGATATACTGTGCCTTCATTTTTTTCACATTTTGTTATATTGTTGCCTTATCTTAAACTGTTTTAAAATACCACAGTTTTTCCACATCACTTTACACTCTATACACCATAATGGCAATGCAAATTTGGAAAGGCATGCATATCTTATTAAAAGGACTAACAGCTGCATATCAGAGCAAAAATCAAGCCCTGAGGTGTAAAAAGCTCAGAGACAGGACTGCATCAAGCCACACATCTAGGGAAGAGTTCAGAAAAAAATTCCACTGCATTGAAAGTTCACAGAAGCATGTAGTCTCCGTTACCCTTAATGGAAGAAGTTTGAAACTTTTGACAAAAAGCTGAGCTCCATGATCATATATGTGACCCTGGACCACAAAACAAACCACAAAAAAGTGTCAAATTTCCGAAATTGAGATTTATTCATCAACAAGTAAGCTTTCAATTGATGCATGGTTTGTTAGGATAGGACAATATTTGGCTGAGATACTACCATTTGAAAATCTGGAATCTGAGGGTGCAAAAAAATCTAAATACTGAGAAAATCGAGTTTAAAGTTGTCCAAATTATGTTCTTAGCAATGCATATTACTAAACAAAAATTAAGTTTTGATACATTTGGACAAACATCACTGCAACACTCCACTGATCTGGGCTTTATGGTGGTGTGGCACGACTTAATATTCTCTTCAGTGAAGACACATGAAAACACACTTGGAATTGACAAAAAAAGCGCCTAAAGGACCCTCAAACTGTGAGAAACAAGATTCTCTGGTTTGATGAATCTCAATTTCAAGCATCATGTTGATGGAAACCAGGCACTGCTCATCACCTGCAGAGTACCATCCCAAAAGTACAGTGTGCTGGTAGCAGCCTCATGATGTGGGGCTGTTTTTCAGTGGCAGGAACTGAGGGACTCGTCAGAGTAGAAGAAAAGCTCAGTACACCAAAATATTGAGAGAGCCTTAATGAAAACCCAGTCCAGAGCATTCCGAACCTCAGACTGGGCAGAAGGTTCACCTTCCAACAGGGCAACGACCCTATAGACAATTCTGCAAATGTCTTCTTGAACCCAGTCAAACATTTCTGGAGAAACATGAAAATGTATGTCAGACGCCATCCAAGCTGACAGAGCTTGAGAGGTGAAGAGGTGAGGCGAGGAATGTCAGATGATTGCCAAATGTTGATGTGCAAATCTTGTTGCATTACACCCAAAACAGACTTGCGTCTGTAGAGTTAAGGCTGTGAATACTTATGCAATGTATTTCTTTTCTTTTTTTAAAATAAATGCATAAAAAATAAGAAAAAAGTAATTTAAAACAGTTTAACATAGTTTAACATAAGGCAGCAACATATGAAAATGTGAAAAAAATTAAAGGGTGTATACTTTCACAAGAATGTAGACGTGTGGTATGCATGCATAATGGAAGCGATGCACACATGGTGCGACACGTTAATTTTTTTCAGGAGTGTCCGTGCCACATCGAGATAAAAACATCTCAACTTTTCAGAACGCCGCAAGCTCAACGCAGGTCATGTGACAAGAATCAACCAATCGGCTTCATCCTTCCCTGTGACAACAATAAAAGCTCAGCCAAGATGGATGAACAGCTGATCATATCTGTTACAGGGATAACCTTTTTTAAATAAATGTAGTAGCAGAGCTAATGCAAACGATGTTTAGTGATGGAAATCCATTTACCCTTTGCTGTAACTTCCACGTCTTCATGGAGAGTGCAGGTCATTGTTGCTTAGCAACGGCAGACACCATGGGAGCACAAGCTACAGAGTGCTTTGGAAAGAAGGAGAAAGCGGTGTGCCTTGCGTTTTCCACGGGTTTTTAGGCACAACATGTAAATGGCCCTTTACATTACTGTTGCTGTGTGCATGCGTTTCAGTCCAGGCAGCTTGAACAATGTTTGTGTGAATGTGCAACAGAAGTCAAGTCTGTACTGAGCTTGTTATAGGGCTGTGCGATATTTAATCATATATATATATATATATATATATACACACACTACCGTTCAAAAGTTTGGGGTCAGTAAGACTTGCAATTTTTTTTTTTAATGAAGTCAAGGCTGCATTTATTTTATCAAAAATACAGAAAATAAACTGTAATATTACAAAATGTTATTACAATAGAAAATAATGTTTTTTTATTTTCATATACTTTAAAATATAATTTATTCCAGTGATGCAATGCTGATTTTTCATCAGCTGTTACTCAGTTTCCCAGGCTTAAGTGTCACATGATCTCTCAGAAATCATTCTAATATTCTGAATTATTAGTAGAATTATCAGTGTTTTTTTTGTTTTTTTTGTTTAACCTGTATTTTTTTTCTTTCAAGAACAACATTTATTCAAAGTATAAATCTTTTCTAGCAATGTAAATCTATTATGTCACTTTTTATTAATGTAACAATTTATTTCTTTCTTTCAAAAAAAAAAAAAAAAAATGAATAAACATTTACTGACCCCAAACTTTTGAACGGTAGTGTATATATATATATATATATATATATATATACCAAGAGCTTCTTTAAAACCACAACAAATTCCTTGTGTTTGCACATTCTGTTCATTCTGATTCTAATATAACAAGCATACATGTTTCACTTTTTGTGAGAAGAAAACACACCTACAACAATTTATGAAAGTGAATGGTAGTGTTTTACTCTAGCATTACATAAAAACACCATTTCAACATTAGTGTAATCATTTTTACATCAGTTTAGGAACTGAATAATACAGAGGAAAAATAAATGAATTCATAGTCTTCACTCTATGAATTCATTATGCATTGATTCTTATTTAAGCTACAGAAGTTATTTAGGCAAAAGTAGTAAGTGACTTTCTCTTTGTGTTTTATTCATGGCCTCAAATATTGCAAACTGTACTGATATGCATATTGCGATATGTACATTTGCGATATTTCGATATATTGCACAGCCCTAGTTTGAGACTATCACCTTTAACCATGGAGCAGATCTATATACAGGTGGAGCTGGGGAATGAGGAGGGTTTTATAGTAACTCTGAAAGCATTAACAACCCATTAGCCTGCGCCTTATAGAGTTTTATGACAGAACGTGGCATTTGTGTGAACAGGACATTTCGAGAATCATATTTTTTTTTAAGTAAATAAAGTTGTCAATCTCAATCACTGACAATGTGAATGTAACCTACGAGATTTTTTCGAACGTTTATCATCTACTCATTTTGGGTTGTACAGCATGTCATTGAGAACTTTTTGCTACCTAAGCTCCTTGGAAATATGTACCTCTATATACATTTCTGTATATAAATCACTGTAGTTTCCAGTTGAAATGAACACTAGAAGCAATACAATTCTGACAACTTTTATTCCTTTTTCCACAAAGTATGATTTACAGCTACAGAGTTTTGATTAATAAAGCCTAATTTTCACACAATTACTTGCAATTATGTTATGGCTTTTAACATCTAGCGCTATTTGATCTGATACTTTTAAACATTGTCATGACATATACAGCTTCATATGCATAAGTCTTCTAATACAGTAGGTTTGCTCTGTAGCTCACGTGATCACGTTGCATTTAAAAAATTGCAGGAAGTAGAAAATAGCACGGCTGCATCAACAAATGCGTCTTTATATTACACCTACCCTATATCACGGGTAGATTTAGAATTTAAGAGGGTTTGGTTTAAGGGATATTTCCAACACGATAGAGCATTATCTTCAGCAACATTGCCCGGATATTTGAATTCTGAACAGTTACATTACGTACCACAAGCAGTGCAATAAAAACTGCTGCGAAACTTGCAGTAAGGTACGTAATTACGGTGTTGCATAAATGTATATAGAGGCATGTATTTTCATTAGCCTGGGTTGTTTTTTTTATCATCCCTTGTATATGCTGGAGCATATGTGTGCTTTAAAGAACCCAGAAACTAAAACAGTGATTTAACATTTAACAATTTAACTTTCATCTCCAAAGACCCACCTCAAGAACTCTATCCCCCAGTTTCACAGACAAGGCCTAGCCTAGTCCTAGACTAAAATGTAAGTCTGATCTGTTTTAACAATCCTGGATTAGTCTAAGCCCTGTCTGTAAAACCGGGCCTATACCGCTAAAAGTAGTTCTTTATATTATGATGGTTCTTTGCTGAACCTAAGGTGTTGCAAAGACCTAATTTAGAACTGTAGCAGTGTATGGTTCATAGATTTGTTTCTTGCCACATACAAATGCAAGCCTTCAATCAATTCTCTGCATCAATCAACACTGACTTAAAATCTTTCCTGAGCTTCCATCCTCTCTTTGCTTGACTGGATGTCCAGTAAGTTACAGCATTCAACTCCCATTATAACATCCAATAATTGGCAAGCATAGACAAGCATCTTTTTCTTCTGTCAGTCAATTTCAGCAGCCTTTCACACTCCACTGGTGACAACACTCACCAACCAGGGCTGCTGCCCAACCTCTATCTGTGTGTCCTGCAGAGATCGAGCGCTATACCTGAAGAGCTGCAGAAAGCTGAAATATTAATGGCTGCTTCTCTGTTTCTCTTGTTTGTTATGAAGCTCCCGTGGTGTTCATTAAGTCCCTCCCTTGCCCGCGGTTCAGTTTTCAAACTGGAGGAGATGCCAGATGCCATGCTGCTCGCTTGCTGTGTGTACCCCAGGAAGAGTTTGTCAGAAGATGCCGCTACCTCTTCCTGTGCACTTTCTTTATCTCTTTTTACTCCTTCCTTTGCTCTCTACTTTAGCGCTTTTTCTCATATGACTAGCCCAGGCAAACATCATAATTCGAAGCATTGAGAAAAAGCCAGCACTGATGTTTCAACCTCTAGAAAGAGGACCATCAATCACAGGTTGATGGGAGGACCAGAGGCAATCAATAACTCTGTATGAAGTCGTTCACGTCTCGGCCCATGAGGAGGCCCCTCGTCATGCATCACACTGACACCTCCCCGCCCCCTCTTCAGGTCTCCCTGGCCTCTGACAGCCTTCATTTCCAAAGGGGTCCAATTTGATCAGCCTCCTTAAGTGGTGCTCCCTCAACTGGATCTCCCAGGCTTGAGTTACCACAGCTAAAGTGCCTCATTTCCTGCTCTGTTGGGTTACAAATGGTGCAGTCCAACCCACAGGCGGAGACACAGCAGTGGCCGTAATGACCCCATGATTAGTGTGGGCACTGGGCCCACAACCTACTTGGACTCAATCTCTATACCAAGGCCAGCCCCCCATTTCAGACAATGAGCCAGACAGACACATTACCTGTTCTGGGCTCTTATTCAAATCGGAGAAGTACAGTCTCTGTGATTCACTAGACCCTTTGTACTAGCCAGCATAAAAATGCTAATGCATTATAGGTGGTTGCTAATGTGTTGCTATACAGTTACTAAAGTGTTCTGAATGTTTTTTAGTGTGTAGCTATGCAGTGTTATCAGTGATTGTTAGGGCATTTCTGGAGCATGGTAGTATACAATGCAATGTAATATGTTTGGTCTTGGCAGAATAGATCTTCTACGCTGCTGCTGTTGCAGATGAAGTACTGAGATTTGTGCCTACCAATACATCCACAGACATGTTGCTGTGAGCATGTAGGAAATACTGTATACATATAACATACAGTTGAGGTCAAAAGTTTACATACACCTTGCAGAATCTGCAAAATGTTAATCATTTTGCCAAAATAAGAGTGATCATACAAAATGCATGTTATTATTTTTGATATTTAGTACTGACCTGAATACGATATTCCACATAAAACACATTTGCATATAGTCCACAAGAGTAAAAAAAAAATATATTAATATTTAAAATTTATAAAAATTACCCATTCAAAAGTTTACATACACTTGATTCTTAATACTGCGTTGTTACCTGAATGATCCACTGATTTTTTTTTTTTTTTTTTGTGATAGTTGTTTATGAGTCCCTTGTTTGTCCTGAACAGTTAAACTACCAGCTTGTTCTTCAGAAAAATCCTTCAGGTCCAACATTTTTTTGTGGGTTTTCAGCATTTTTGTGTATTTGAACAGTTTCCAGCAATGACTATGAGATCCATCTTTTCACACTGAGGACAACTGAAGGTTTAAATGCTCACTGATGCTCCAGAAGGAAAAACTATGCATTAAGAGGCAGTAAACTTTTCTTATTTTACCTAAATGCCATTTTATTTACCAGAATCAGAAAGAGCTTTATTGCCAAGTATGCTTGCGCATACAAGGAATTTATTTTTGTGTCATTAGCTTCCAGTACACAGAGACAACAACAACAACACGCAGACAATAAAAATAAGATGGGGATAAAAATACACATATATAAATATAAATAGACAATAAAATATATAGAAAAATAAATTGAGAAATAGTATAGAATAGAAAGAGATGCAGGGATGTATTAGGGTGGAGATGGTAACAAATAAATATAAGGTTATTGCACATATTTTTATTGTACAATGGGGTGAACATTTAGCTGTTCTTTAGGTGGATTGCCTGGGGGAAGAAACTGTTCTTGTGCCTGGTTGTCCTGGTATTTGGGGCCTCAGTAGCGCCAGCCAGATGGCGAAAGTTCAAAGAGGATTTGAACTGATTTTGTAGCTGAGCCAAACCAGACAGTTAATGATGTGCACAGAACAGACTCGATGACAACTGAGTAGAACTGTTTCAGCAACTCCTGTGGTAGGTTGAACTTCCTCAGCTGCTAAAGAAAGTACAACCTTAGTTGGGCCTTTTTTCTTTTTTTCTTTTTTTTTTTTTTTTTACAATGGAGTCGATGTGAGTGTCCCACTTCAGGTCCTGGGAGATGATAGATGCCAAGAACTTGAATGTCTCCACTGCAGCCACAGTGCTGTCCATGATAGTGAGTGGGGAAAGTTCTTTCCTATTCCTTCTTATTAATGCCCTTCAGAAGCTACAGAAGTTTTCATTTTCTTAATGCATCATGTTTCCTTCTGAAGCATCAGTAAGCATTTGACCTTCTGTAATAGTTGCATATGAGTCCCTCAGTTGTCCTCAGTGTGAAAAGATGGATCTCAAGATTATAGTCATTGTTGGAAAGGGTTCAAATATGAAAAAAAAAAGGTTAACTGTTCAGGACAAACAAGGGACAATAATAAATAAATAGTAAACAGCTGTGGATCATTCAGGTAATTTCACAGTATTAAGAATCAAGTGTATGTTAACTTTTGAACAGGGTCATTTGTAAAAATGTAACCTTTATTTTCTCTTGTGGACTATAACATCTTTTGTGTGAAATATCTTATTTAGGTCAGTACTAAATAATTAACATTTTGCAGATTATGCAAGGTGTATGTAAACTTTTAAGACTCTACTGGGGCTGGGGAAGGTGGAGGGTTTCTGAATCGTGCTGCAACTGCTGTTGCGAAAAGAAACCATCAGCTGCACCATGTGAATGATGTGTAATTTTATCAGATTGAGATAGAATGTATTGGCCTGCACCGACGGAGTTTCGTGACAGAATTTTGTATTAGCATGTCAAAATACAGAGTATTTATTCAATAGTAAAATTCTGAAATGTGCATCCACTGGACAGTGACTATTTTTCTTTTTTTTTTTTCTTATTAAATCCAGGACATACTCTGGCAGTTTAATACTTAGGGTTAGGGGTTTGTTCTAATCAATAATCCTCATTTTATACACTACAAATAATATGAAAAAAGGTAGAAAAACTGCATTTAGTCTCATGGGCTACCCCATTAATGAGCTACTTAATGAAATGATTGGCTGTGACCAGCTGTTAGTGAGACAATAAAAGCAAAGGTACTGACTGAATACCAAACATCAACCAGCCTGCATTCATCCCCCAGCATGCAATCTATCAATGAAATGTATCTATTGGTGATCCTTTGCCTTCTGTAATTAAAATGATTTGGCAGGTTACATCACCAAATGTGTGAAATTATCAGCAAGACCTTGTCAAAGCAGGTTATGAAGATATGACGATTTTTAATTAAACAATTCAGAGAAACAGTCTTACATTCTCCATTAGACTGTTGGGCCGATGCTTTAGGCATATGTTCGACTTGGATTTGCAGCTCATCAGCCTTCTCTGAACATTATTCACTCTCTGCTTGACATTTTATGCGTGCCATTTCCTTACAATGACAATGAAGATCATAATGAGAAAAAAGGCCATGCCGACAAATGCCTAATGCAAGATGCTCACGGTTATTAAGATATGAAATAGGGCTCATTTATGTTCTGGCTCATGCAGTACATTATTATATCCCCATTATGTACGACTTGATATATGTATCAGATAAAATATTAAATTATTAATATAATAAATATAGTTTGAAAAGATGGAAATCACATCTGCTAATTTCTTTAGCGGAAACGTTGACATCCTTGTGTAAGCTAATGGTCAACACTCTAGAGTCCAGTCTTGAGTAAATGTTTTAGCGGACTTGGACTTAAGAATCATATGTATTTAATGTATACAATGAAGATTACGTATAGTGTTTTATTTTTACATTTATTACTTCATTAATTGTTTGTAGTAGCTATTTCTGTAGTAGCCTTTACTATATAGACCAGTCTATGATATAGATCTGAAAAACTTATAAAACTATTTGTATTTTGATTAATATATTTATTCATCCCTTTGCTTGTAATTAGTTTATTTTCCATTCAGATGAAGAATTAAGAATGTTTTACTTACATTAGTTTAGTATTACTTTTTGCTATTGTTTTGAAATTATTGTTTTTTTTTTTTTTTACTATATGGTAAAAAGAAAACTAACAATTCCGACTTTTTCTCTCATATTAGTACGTTAATATATCATATTTCACACATTAGTTTATAAGTTTATAAGTTCTGATGGGGAAAAATCCAAAATTGTGGGATATAAACACGATTTTAAGTTTATTGTGGAATTTAAACTTGATATAAAAATTGTTTTAAGCCAAGGAGAAAAGAGAAAATTATGTGTTTATTTTTCTTATCAAAACTGTGAGGTATAATCTCAGAATTGCTCAAATAAATTACAAATTTTAAAATATATACTCAAATTTGCCTTTTTTTATTCTTTTATTTTATGGCTTCCGTAGACTTCTACTTGAAAACGTCTCAGGTTACGTATGTAACCATGGTTCCCTGAGATAGGGAACGAGACACTGCGTCCTCTAGGGGGCGCTAGGGGAACGCCGTCAGCGTGACTCGTGTCTGAAGCATACATACAAAAACTACAAGCAGTGGCCGGCGACAGCCTATGACGTCACTCGCGGCGCGACTCGTCGCGGCCGGTGCGTCACTACCGGAGCGGCTATAGTATAAAAGGACGCCGGTAGAACACAACATTCGCTTCTTCGTCTGAAGCATACGTCTGAAGCATGGCAACCAGCCTAGAGGACGCAGTGTCTCGTTCCCTATCTCAGGGAACCATGGTTACATACGTAACCTGAGACGTTCCCTCTCGAGGGAACATCGAACTGCGTCCTCTAGGGGGCGCTAGGGGAACGATATACCCACGCTGCCATGCTGAGGGGAGTGCATGCTAAGTAAGGCGAGCACTAAGTACCAATTCCCCAGACGTTTAGTGACGGCTGTCAGTGACATTATCCCCTTCGGCCAAAGGCCTGAGCTGTTACCCAACTTACCTGTAAAGGGTCAGGGGAGGACCCAGGGTAAAGCTCAGCCTTGGAATCAAGAAGACTCCTTCAAGGGGATACGGCAAGTGCCCAGGAGTCTAGGTTTGCCCGTCATGCAGGAGCTATTACTGGTTCTGTAAGGGACTGTTCCCTCAGGAACCGATCTACAGAGCACGTAGCAGCATCCTGTCCAAGGAAACATAGGTGGATTAGTTCTAGGAGTGTCTCAACAGGTCCCAGGTAGCAACTGCCCAATAGGTATCAAAGAGGATACATAATCGGAGCGGGGCCCAAGGTGACCGGGGCACAACCGACTCTAAACATGGGAACGAAGAGAGCGCGTAACCCATACCATACAGGATTTAAGAAAAGTGCCCAAAGACTTGCGTGTGCACTTACCACTATGTGGATTTTAGAAAAGTGCCCATAGACCTGCGTGGGCACTTACCACTCATGTGGATTTTAGAAAGTGCCCAAAGATGAACGTGAGCACTTACCATAACATGGGTTTCAAAAGTGGTGTGCCAGAGAGGTCACACTCAATAAGGCTCCTGCTCAGTGATAACAGGCAACCCGCGAGCTGCCAGTCACCACAAAGCAAAGGAGCTAATACTAGGGCAGAGAAAGAGGAGATGGTTAGGAACAGGTTCCTAACTCCTGAGAGACAGGGGGAACACCTGAACCGTCAAGAATGGCTCTTGAGAAACCTCTCCGCAGAGAGGGGCGTGAAGCCATGCCCTACCAAAGAGGCCTGAAACGGATCAAACATCCTACTTGATGTGACTGCATAAAGGCAGCTCCTCCTGCCCTCAGGCTGTAGGGGATAAGATCCAAGGGACATTAGCTACAACCCAAACAAATGTGGATTATGCTTTCTGTCTCGACAGAAGCATGGGCCCTGACTAGACCAGGCCGAATACTGCAAGCAGAAACCTGGGAAGATATTGCTCCTCGGAGTAAATACTTCAGAAGGGGTATCCGCAGAAAAACCCCCCTCACAGTCAGACCCACTCCGCAAAGGGGGGACAGCTAGAACGGGAAGCCCCTCAGGGCAGGCCTAGTGATGAGCCTCTAAAGCAGGGAGATATCAGGGAGGCATTCTGTGAAGAAAATATACAGAGCGCTTACCTGGAGGAAGGACTACAAGCCCTAAGATACCATACTGCAGGAGGGGACCTGAAGGTCAGAAGGTCCATGGGGAGTATGGCCAGCAAGAGCGGATCCAAGTAGACGAGCACAGCGAAACCTTAGTCAATAGACCAGAGGGGGGGGGCACTCGTAGAGGACCTATTCTGAAAGAAACAGTATAGGATTAGCACTTGGATATATACAAAAAGCGATATACTCATCCAAGAGAGGCTGTAGTCATGTATCGGGGCGCTAGCAACCATGGAGGCATCTCTCGAGGTTAGTTGCAGCCGCCAGCGAAGTTCTATCCCTGAAACATAAGAAAAACACGACAACAGCCATACATATGAACATACACATAGGTGATTCTTACGCACAACTTCAGTTAGAAGTCTAATTTCAGACCATCAGTAAAGGTAGCCTCTAAACCATAGAGGCCATCAAAACATCATAGGTCCGATGAAGCGCGCAAGAAACCCTCACCTAACCTCAGTTAAGTGGTGTCATGTAAAAGAGGGAAGGTAAGGGCAGATGTTAAAAACCCCTCTGAGGGAAGGGAGTAGATGTTTTTAAGATTTACTCTGATCCAGACGAGAACGTTGCCTCGTCTGAATCACTTCCCTCAGATCTGGTCTACCTCCCCTCGACCCGCGCCCTTTCCTAGACCCACTCGTGGGTGGAGGAGGAGCGCGGGTTGCGACACTAGTCTTCTGTGCCCGTCTTTGTTCCTCAGAACGAGATGGGCCAGAACCATGCTGTTCGGGCTCAGATCTGGACCTTCGAGGAATGAAGGTTTTAAAGGCCGCTGAGCGCGTCTTTGCCTCCCTAAACTTCTCGACCACCGTCTCAACGGAGGCACCGAAAAGCTCTGAAGGCGAAACCGGCGCATCAAGAAGAAAGCCCCTTTCTTTCTTCCCAATGTCAGCCAGGTTTACCCACAGATGTCTCTCCGTGACCACCATGGCCCCCATAGATCTACGCATGGAGGTGGCAGCCTGCCTGGTGGCACGGAGAGCCAGATCTGTGGTGCGACGCAACTCAGCAACCTCATCAGGGGACAGACCCTGACCTTTGTCCAGATCCTTCAGCAGGTCAGCCTGATAAGCTTGAAGCACAGCCATGGTGTGCAACGCGCCCACAGCCTGGCCTGCTGCTGCATATGCCTTGCCATTCAATCGAGATGTTATTTGAAGGGGGATTGATGGCAAGGAGGGAGTCTTGAGAGAAGATGTCTCACCTGTAGAGAGATAGCTAGCTAGCGTCTCTTCTACAGGGGGCATCTTCTCATAGCCATGGTCAGACATCCCCTCGATATTCGCATAATTAGCATGTTGGAAATTATGGATACGAGAAGAAAATGGCTTTTTCCAAACCTTCTCGATCTCCGAATGGAGATCAGGAAGAAATGGAAGACTCACTAGGGCTGGGGGTTTGTGGTCTGAAAGGTAGCGTTCGTCGAGACGTCCCCGCGGCGCCACCTTTCTAGCCCGCTTCCACGGTAAGTCAAGCCTTACCGTGGCGCGGTCCATAACCTCCAACAGCTCCTCATATGCAGGGCAGGAGGTTTGAGAAGGCTCAGCCTCAGCTTCTTCGCCCTCAGACATCTCCTGCTCTTCTTGGGTGGACCCCAAAAGAGCACTAGCTCCTGGATCAGATGACGTCAAGGAAACTACGTCATCCTCCAGGAGCTCACTCTCATCTCTGACGGATGAGCGCGAAAGGGAAAGCCCCTTTTTTAACTCATCAGCCAGATCGTGTGTGTCATCAGGTGTCAAATAACGTGGACACGGATGCACGCACCTCTTAAACGCCTGACTAGTGCTCGCCATGCTTATTACAGGAAAGAAACAAAATCAGTCTTACCAGAAAATGCACGCTTAGACAAACAGTCGCTGAAGACGAAGAAGAGAATGTTGTGTTCTACTGACGAGTCGCGCCGCGAGTGACGTCATAGGCTGTCGCCGGCCACTGCTTGTAGTTTTTGTATGTATGCTTCAGACACGAGTCACTCTGACGGCGTTCCCCTAGCGCCCCCTAGAGGACGCAGTTCGATGTTCCCTCGAGAGGGAACTGTCCTTTTCTTCCACCAGATAGGCTCCGCCCACAAAATCTTCATTATTGTTTGCAAACACTGAATTGGTCTATTATTCATTACATAACAAACTTTATTACCTATAAATGCATTAAAAATAAATAAATTAAAATCTACCCTGTCTACGGTCTAGCTATTCATCATATAATCACATCATGTAAATCACATCATGTAAATGTAATGTAATGTAAAACCCAAAACACACAGAGTCAAAATTCACCAAGCTACCTACCCACCCTTGAATTTATGCATTCACTATATAACAACAAATAACGTCAAGTCCTGCCCTATAATTTTTCACATTCTAAAAGCTGTTTCACTCTGAAATATGTCACAATACATAAATCAAGTCAGCCATAACTTCTGTTACATGACTTTAAGTTTGCTAAGCAGAGCAGGACACTAATTATGAGATGGTATGAAATCAAAAATCAAAATGGCAAAATGCAGTAGAGGTTTGCTTTTGTTACATTTAAACTGACATTGTGTTTTTCTAGTTGTAAAGGTTAAAACAATGTTAAGATACTGACAAACAGTAGTGTTTCATTGGACTCAGACTCAGCCCTTTGAGACTCAGACTTGAGTCCGACTCGGCCCATTTTGGTCTCGGATTCATCTCGGACTTGATTGGTTAAAGACTTAGATGGACTCGTCCTATTTTTATAGAAATATTTCCTTGAATTATAATGCATGCATAGTCATTTTTAAAAGGCTACAAAATTTCAGAGGAAATGCATTAAAGAAATGACTAGTATACGAATTATCATACTTTATTTTTCATAAAGAATTTATGGACTTCAATTTTGATTATAAAAAATATCAGTGTCTATTTATGCAAAATGGAAAAATCTGACCTTTGTCTCGTCATGCATCATTTGTGTACACTATTAGCTTCAACAGCAGAAGATACACAGCTGTCTCTTCTTATTCGTCTCATCATTTTTTTTTTCCGCTTCTTTCCTCAATCAGTGCATCACAGCTGGAGATGCAGTATATTTACACAGGCGTCGTGATTGTTTCCATACACACTTGAGTCTGGGCTGTTGTGAGGCAGGTGTCGATTCAAATGTCTTTGCCTCAGGGTGACAAGCATGTCAAATTCATCAAATCCCCCAACAATGATGGGCCAACCAAGGTTAATTTACTCATCAAAGTCCAAATTTGACTTTTTGTGGTTTTCCAATATCTAAAGGTAAATGCTCTTTTTATCCTATCATATTCTTTTTTAATTGTATTAACAGTAAAAAGCTAAAAAAACAAATTTAAATTGTTATATCAAGCATTAGCAATTTAATAATTTGTTTTTACTTTAGAAAAGCAGTTCTACACAAGTATTTTGAGCTATGCATAAATAACTGCTTGACATTTGAGGGTCACAGGTCTAATTGAGATATTGTTTTATAATGTATGTGTCAGGTAAAATGCAAAAGAAATGACACCTAATTTAATATATACGACAGCAGAAATACATGAGGAACAGTTTGTCTAACACACATTTACTGTAGCATGATGACTTTAATTGCTTATTGCTGTGAGTACAGCTGTATCAGAGTGTGGCTTCATGTCTTTCACCAGGAGTTAAAAAAAAAAAAAAAACACTATAATTAGTATTTCATTCCTCCCACCCATTTCAATCATTTTCAAGTCCAATGATTAACCTCTTAAGGTTGCGGAATCCCACAAAATCACATTTTTTACTATTCATAACAAAAGCAGTGGGCAATCCAGTCCAAGTAAAAAGACTGAGAAAGGACAGTAAAATATAAATGTAAATTCAACCAGAATACTGAGAAAAATCAAAAATAGTAAATGAGATTTTATTATTTTAATTGGTTATTCAAGACACCATTGAGATTAAATGGAGAGCAAAATAAGATTTTTTTTCCTAAGGAAAACAATACAAAATAAAAACAGTAATCTCTCATGTCTCATATAGTTTCAGAAGAGATCTCAACAATATCTCAAAAGGTTTTCAAGAATAATATAGAATATATAGAACAATATACATTATAAAAAAGGTCAATAGAATACACAATTAGAGAAATTTAATTAAAAAGTTTTTGTTAATTTTATAGACCTTAACTATTTTATATTTCTCCAAATAAATATCAACAGAAACATCTAAGACAATGGTCAATTAATTAAACAGCCATTTCAAAGCAAATTCCACACACATTAATTTAAATTCATTCCATTTTTCAGATCAACCAATTATATATGTATATCAGCTACCAAAATGTTCTAAAAGACATATTAATACAAGTTAAGTGTAAACAGTGGTACTGATGATATCAGTGTTTTCCAGTAGCCTATATGAACAATGATTGAGATTTGAGATGTAATGATGGATTCTTGGAAAGATGGAGCTATGGTGGAAATAAAGTTGCTCTTACCAGAGGTGAATGCAGCTGCCTCCAGACATGGTTGGACAGTTCTGCACTGAGCGATTTGGATACATGAAGCTGCTTTTAACACAATTATCTCATCCAAAGTGAAGTGGCTTCAGTGGGTGAAAGCCCACACACTGGACTCAAGACCAGATAATCATCATAATAACCGTCATTCAAAACAGCTCCATCATAAAATGTCAGATCGGTGGGAATGTATAAGCATCCTTGTTCACTCAGTGGAAAACAAGGATGACAAATCTATAGTGGAAAGCAAACATGTGTTAGGAGGACACATTGCTCATGTGTTCGTTAATAGCATGAGATACTTCTTGGAGTAAAGTTATGTTTCATTTAAGCTTCAAATTCATTCCATGATGTTTCTTTTAGAATTCCTACAATAAACACTGGAACAAATGAAACACCTACAGTAAGAGTCTGGGGATTTAAAAATGTTCACTGAAGAATTTGACTGGTTGACAAATCTGAACAGTTTGAGATATCCCTCCTGAAAAAAAAAAAAAAAAACAGCATATGCTGGTTAGGTACCCTGATAGCACACATACATCTCAGAGATGTCTATTTGACATCTGCATTTACATCTACAAGACATAGTTCAGATCAGATGTTAAATAGACATCTATTAGATGTCTTTAAGACGTTTATGATTTAGAATGTATGTAAAACTGAAATCTTACAGACGTCTGCCAGACGTTTGTACACAACAGATGCTTTCCAGATCAAGAGATCTTTAAAAAAACAATCCACTTTTTTTAAAAAAAAATAGGCTCATTTTCCAACTTTCCTAGAGTTAAACAGATGAGTTTTACTGTTTTTGAATCCATTCAGACGATCTCTGGGTCTGCCGGTAGCACTTTTAGCATAGCTAGCATAAATCATTGAATCTGATTAGACTATTAGCATCTCGTTCAAAAATGACCAAATATTTTTGATATTTATCCTATTTAAAACGTGACTCTTCTGTAGTTACATCGTGTACTAAGACCGACAGAAAATGAAAAGTTGCGATTTTCCAGGCTGATATGGATAGGAACTATACTCTTATTCTGGTGTAATAATCAAGGAACTGCTGTACCATTGGTGCAGCAGGCGCAATTATATTACGCAGTGCCTGAAAATAGTTCCCAGCTATTTTATTATTACCTTTAGTGCTGGTCAAGTTGGAAGTTACCTAGTGTAGGTAATGAATGAGAATGAGAGTATAGTTCCTATCCATATCAGCTTGGAAAATCGCAACTTTTCATTTTCTGTCGATTTTGTACACAAATATTGAAAATCTTTGGTCATTTGTGAACGAGATGCTAATGGTCTAATCTGATTCAGTGATTTATGCTAAACTATGCTAAAAGTGCTACCGGCAGACCTGGAGATCGTCTGAATGGATTCAAAAATGGTAAAACTCATCTGTTTTACTCTAGGGGAGTTTAAAAATTAGCCTATTTTCAAAAAAAGTGGAGTGTTCCTTTAACAGACATCTTGAAGACGTATGTGTGCCATCTGTGTGCCATCTAGGAGCTGGTTTATGCTGGTCATGTGCTGGTCCTAAAATGGTCCTGACCAGCTTAAACCAGCACATGACCAGCATAAACCAGCATCCATGCCTCAAAACCTACCTAACCAGCGTATGCTGGTTTTTACATCAGAGATTGTTTATGATCTCTTCTAAAACTCAATACTAGAGAAGACACATTTGAGATGAATAGGACCGTTTTATCATCTGAGAAGGAGATTTAAATATTCCATGTGCCATTTAATCTAATTTTCTGTGTAGTAGAATCAATTACGAAAAACATAAATGAGATCTCATTTAGAATTGAATCTTTTTGAATAAGTTTACTGAAACTACATGTTAAAAAATTTGGCTCTGAAAAATGCTCTGATAAAGCCACAATTGTAACCAACACACCGAGACATTGTGAAGTCAATATCTTCACTCCAGAAACTCATTACTCACACATGTCAATCAACTGATGAGTCTTCATTACTATACTGTAGTAAACATTCTAAAGTCTAAAATGTTTCAGAGGAACTAATACTTCTGCTAGAGCGAGACAGCATGTCTGAAAAAAATTTGTGAAATGCCATAGATCCTTTTGGCAGGTTTGATGGGCGCTGAGGGTTGCAGGCACGCGTCAATAGACTGATGCGGCCAATGATGAGGCCATTGTCGTGCAGGGGGGACGTGAGCTGAATGTGTTCCTGCTGGAGCACCGCTAAATCTGCTCACCATTGTGAGGGGCTACTGGAGCATGACTCCCCCCAGCTGCTGCTGGAGATAGCAGATGTACTGCTTTACAAGATCCTTATTCACACAAGGTGCTCAATCTGACCACCATTATTATATCACATTACTCTCAGGTTTCTGTCTGGCGTTTCTGTCTCTTTACATTTTCTTAGATTACAGTGTTTTCTCCATATAAATATAATTAAAAGCAGACTGCATTTGTTTTCTAAATGCATGTTATTAATATTATTGCGAACGATTCATCTATGCCTGTTTTAATACTTTTTTTAAAGGGCTCATGAACTGAGAAATCACCTTGATCTATTGACATATACAGTTGCAATCAAAATTATTCAACCCCCTGACCTGCAAGACATTTTCCTGTAGAGAACAATATTTTGTGAAAACAATATAACAAAGGCATCACTACACTATTAGAGAAAGCTTATTAATAGACATCTGAGTAATTCTGAGAATGTAAGTTGATGAATAGTAATAATTTAAAAAAAAAAATCGAATTGGCGTTATTCAATTTAATTATTCAACCCCCAGAATACTTGCCCCTCAAATTTGGTGCAGAATCTTTTAATCTCTAAAACCGCCAATAAAAGCTTCTTGGAAGTGCTTAGAAGCTTCTGTCACCTCTCCACTGCATTTCTCACCTGAAAAAGCTTTCAGATCACTGATAATCTTTGGTTTACACTTTGCCACTGCTTTCTTTAAATTCCACCAAATATTTTCCAAGAGAATTAAATCTGGAGACTGAACAGGCCACTAAAGAACATTCTACAACTGATTCCTAAACCAAGCTTAAGTAGATTTGGATGTATACTTTGGGATGATTGTCCTACAGGAAAGTCTATTGATCATCAGCTTCATTCTTGTCAAAATTGGCTGATACTTCAAAGAATGATGTCCTTCATACGGTGATGATTTCCACTTCCTGCTACCGTAAAACAACACCATAACAGGACTGGTCCACCTCCTAGTTTTACGATGACGATCATGCTCTTCTGCTCATCAGTTTTGCCTTTTTTGCACCAGACATACCACTGATCCATGGATCCAAAAAGTTCCAGTTTGGTCACATCACTCCACAGGACTAATCTAAATGAATTTTAGCATATTCAAGTCAGCGTTTTATGTTCTTCTTGGTCAAGAGTGGTACTCGGCCAGATGCCCCAACATGAAGGCCATGCTTGTCTTGTGTTCATCTTACACTCTGCATTGAAAGGTTTTTCCACCTTTCATTGGGTCATCTTGAAAGTCGTTGGCTGTACATTGCAAGTTTTTCCTCAGTTGCTCTAATCAAACATTTTAAGGAATAAGTCTGCCAGCTGTGTCTCTAGGAACTTTTAATGTCTTGGAAATCTTCATATAGCCTTATAGACTTAAGCAATACGATTATTTCTAAAGTAATGAAAGTGTTTCTTTCCTGTAGCTATCCTGAGAGCTCTGTTGACTTTGTAACATAGCTACTCAAACCTCAGCACATGCATGGGAGTTTCTAAATGTTTAATTGTGTTTTAAGACAATTTTGTTCCCCACCATACAAATAAGTGACTAAAAAACAGCAGTGTTAAATAGGGGTGGAAAAATGTTGACATAGCTGTGTTATTAAAAAATCCTAGAACTCAAAAATATTCCATTATATACTGACATTATTACTTTTAATATGTAATCTGTTATAAGTCATGGATCTTCAGAAAGGCCTGTATTTGTAAAGTACTGGAGTCTCGAATAATTTCATGCATTGATCATTGTATGAACATATCCTGTCCTTACTGCCTTCTTGGGCCTTGAACGTGGTTGCGTTGCTGTCTATGAAGGGTCAGAAAGCTCTCAAATTTAATCAAAAAACTGTTTTGGAATGACATAAGAGCGAGTAAGTAATGACAGAATATGACTAAACAGAAAAAAAAACGGAATGGAAGAAAAACCCAAACGGAAGTAGTTGTTGTTACTTACATTACGTCGCAGCCTTAAGGTTTACTTTGGATATTTTTTTCATTGCTACAACCTGTTGTACACAACCCAGCATGCTACTGCAAGTTTAACGACTGGAACATAAACCCTACAAAATTCAACTTAAAGACACATCACTCTGTGAAACACAAACCCACATGTGGTCTGCACTTCATTTTTAAGGCTGGTTAACACAGGCTGCTGAATTTTACCGCATTTGATGTGGTTTGTTTGAAGTCATTATGCAGCGCCTTGATTGAATCTATATTTATAGACGTCTTTGATGTACAAATTGAATTCTACATTTCATCTACATATGAAGTGAACTTCAATCTCCACAGGAAATGGTTCAACGTTTCTTTAATGATTTAATCAAACCTGTATTACCCACAAATAAATTGCATTTGCATAAATGCCTGGAATATAGAAGAAAACAGTGAATTAACAGAGTTAAACATGGTTTACTTTATGACTGTCACCAAAATTCCCAAAATAGCAGCATATAACTCCAAATTTGGTGTCCAATCTGGCTCCTGAAGCCAGACTTTACTGTCTGGAAGTTTCTAGTGATCCTGAAGACCTTGAGTTGGTTCAGGTGTGAGAGCTAAACACTGGTGGAAGGTGATTCTCCAGAAGCAGGGCTGAACACCCCTGCTATAACTAAACTTATGTTAGGGATGGGCAGCTTCAGTCCTGGAGGGCCACTGTCCTGCAGAGTTTATCCCCGACTCTAATAAAAACCCACCTGCCTGTAGCTTTCTAGGGATCTTAAAGCCATTGATTGACTTGTTCAGGTGTGTTTGATTGGGGTTGGAGCTATACTCTGCAAGACAGTGGCCCTCCACAACTGTAGTTGCCAAACCCTGAACTACGTCAATGTAAAGTCAGACAAGCTGACTACTAAGTAGACAGCTGGAGATGATGTTATGTGTCAGTGAGAGACCCCCAAAAGAAAGAGTAAATGGATCATCAAGCCTTCAAAGGTTGTATAAAACTTTATCCATTTCTATCTGCCAGAATAATGAGGCTTTCTCCAGCATTAAGAACAGTATGACTAACTCCTGTGGTACAGTAATAATTGTATTAATTGCCACCATGATGCTACAGTGTAGGTAGTTGTAAGGGCATTGCAATTCAGTTGTTAAGGTGTTTAGAGTGCTTTTAGTGCATTTTGTGTGGTTGCTGTGGTTTTCTGTGTGGTTTCTAAAACAAAAATAACAACTTTATTCAACAATTTCTTCTCTTCTGTGTCAGTTTTCAAAGTGCTTTCAAGAGAGTACCATGACATGTGCGTGTGGTGCTGCTGAGCCAGCATTCTGACGTAGAACGCAGGTTCAACAAAAAATTGCAAGTCATCCTCTCTGTCGGTATCTTCAGACATGTTTACATTTTATCAATGTCCTTACTACTCAGTCCTGGAAGGCTGGTGTCTTGCAGAGTTTAGTTCCAACACCAATTAGACACACCTGAACCAGCTAGTCAAGCTTTTACTTGGCATACTAGATACTTTTTCGGCAGGTGTGTTGAGGCAAGTTGGTGCTAAACGCTGCAGGACATCGGCCCCCCAGGACCGAGCTTGGGCATCCCTGGTCTACCCCTAATTAAACACTCTTGAACCAGCTAATCAAGGTTTTCAGAATCTCAACTGCCTCTAGCTTTCCAGCAATTCTGAAAACATTGGTTGGCTTGTCAGGGTGTTTTTGATTAGTTTAATTGGTTAGAGCTAAACTCAGGAGCAGGATTGGACACTGCTGGTCTATAATATTCTGGTCTATACACAAGGCTCAGAACCTACCTTCAGTGCAAGACTGTGGGTCTATGGCAGAGGTACCAAATCCCGTTCCTGGAGATCTATTTATTAAGTAATTATTAAGTGCTCCTGAAGATCTTAGTTAGCTCGTTCGATCGTGTTTGATCAAAGCTGGAGCTGGCTAGTAGATCTCCAGGAACAGAACTGGGCACCCCTGGTCTATGGTATTTTTTTCCCAGCTGTTTTACTGTTCACTAGTAACACTTAGAAATGTAATTGCAAAACCTCCAAGCATTGTTTGACACATCACTTGTCTGTAGCATGAACATTGCAGGACAACCCTGTTGATAAAAACAGCATAGGTTAGGTGTTTTTTGAAGCATGGCAGCTAGTTTGAGCTGGTTTAAGCTGGTCATTAGTTTGTCATTAGTTGGTCATGAGCTGGTTTAAGCTGATTCTGAGCTCAGAATCAGGTAAACTGGCTCATGACCAACTAAGAACCAGCTTAAATGCAGCTCAAACCAGCTGCCATGCTTCAAAACATACAGTATCTCACAAAAGTGAGTACACCCCTCACATTTCAGCAACCATTTTAGTATATCTTCTCAAGGGACAATACTATAGAAATTAAACTTGGATATATTTTAAAAGTAGTCAATGTACAGCATTTATAGCAGTATATATTTACTGTCCTCTGAAAATAACTCAACATACAGCCATTATTGTCAAAATAGCTAGCAACAAAAGTGAGTACACCGTAAGTGATAAGTCGTTTAGCCATGCAAAGCCACATGTCCTTTTCAACATGTTCATGTTTTGTCTGCTTGACAGGATCATACAAAGTCGTGTATCTTGTATTAGAGCAGTTAAATTTGGTGCTTAAAGTACATTTCTCTCATACTGACCACTGGATGTTCAACATGGCACCTCATGGCAAAGAACTCCACAAAGATGGCCTAGGCTATAAGAGGTTCAGTAACACCCTGAAACAGAGTTACACTACAGTGGTCAAGGTCATACAGAGGTTTTCCAAGATGGGTTCCATTCAGAATAGGCCTTGCAAGGGTCGATCAACAAAGTTTAGTACTCGTTCTGTGCGTCAGGTGCAGAACCTGGCTTCAAAGAACAGATGCATGAGTGCTGCCAGCATTGCTTTAGAGGTTGCAGAAGTAAAAGGTCAGCTTGTCAGTGCTCAGACCATAGGTCGCACACTGCAACAAGTCGGTTTGCATGGGCGGCATCCTAGCAGGAAGCCTCTTCTGAAGCTGGCTCACAAGAAAGCCTGCAAACAGTTTGCTAGGACAACTTGCCCAAGTACATGAATTACCAGAACCATGTCCTATGGTCTGATGAGACTAAGATAAACTTGTTTGGTTTAGATGGTGTCCAGCATGTGTGGCGATGCCCTGTGAGGAGTACCAAGAAAATTGTGTCTTGTCTATAGTCAAGCAAGGTGGTAGAAGCATGATGGTCTGGGGCTGCGTGAGTGCTGCTGGTACTGGGAAACTGCAGTTCATTGAGGGAAACATGCATTCTATTATGTACTGTACATTCTGAACCAAAACATGATGACTTCCCTTCAGAAACTTGTCTAACATGATAACGACCCCAAACATACCGCCAAGATGACAACTGCCTTGCTGAGGAAGCTGAATGTGAAGGTGATGGATTGGCCAAGTATGCCTCCAGACCTGAACACCTGTTGGGAATCCTCAAGCAGAAGGTGGAGAAGTACCATGTGTCTAACATCCAACAGCTCCATGATGTCATTATAGAGGAGTGGAAGAGGATCCCAGCAACAACCTGTGCAGCTCTGGTGAATTCCATGCTCAGGATGATTAAGGCAGTGCTAGGTAACAATGGCACTAGCACAAAATACTAAAACTTTGGAAACAGTTTTGACTTCACTTAGGGTGTACTCACTTTTGTAGCCAGCTATTTTGACAATAATGGTTGTAAATTGAGTTATTTTGAGAGGACATTAAATATATACTGCTATACAAGCTGCACACTGACTAACTAAAATATATCCAAGTTTTATTTCTAGTATTGACCCTTGAGAAGATACTAAAATGATTGCTAAAATGTGAGGGGTGTACTCACTTTTGTGAGATGCCTAATCAGCATATGCTGTTTTTTTTTTTTTCAACAGGGAATTTACACACTAAGGTTCAGCACTCAGGGTTAGCAAGTATAAGCAAAAGAACAATAATGATTGTCTGAGCAAACACCATTAATTAATTAATGTTTGTATTGGGGTGTCATCTTTTACTGGACTTCTACAATGTTGCCTAAATCATAACAAAAGACACTATGAATGTGTGGGGGTCGGGCTGCTGGTTGGTTCACGCTTCCCCAGGCCTGAGGGAGGATTTTCCAGCCGTCTCATCTAGCTCTTGTCCCAGTTTGATGAGTCTCTCAGCTGCCTACGTCACCTCGCCTGAGCACGACCGACCGCCAGCCAGTCAGATTCATGTTTATATTTCACTACATCCTCCCACATACGCCACCGTGAGGTAATTGCATTTGACACAATCAATGGAAAACACTACAAAAATGGACTGAAATAGTATCCATGCTAAGGGTAGAGCTATAGAAATATTTTGACCTAAAAGCAAAAAGCTAACCCACTGAGTTGCAAAAATCAGTGGTGTTTGCTAAAGCAAGTGTCACGGTTTGTCATACTTCCATTAAAATTCAGTGCATAACTTGTTCCAGCTACAAGCATGAACAATACTTCACATAATGAGTTATAATGCATAATAACACAGAACACATTTTTTGATTGCAATCCACTATTTTACAGTCTTTGACCATCAGGCATGGCACTCGAGCTGAAATAAAGTCAGCTTTTAAAAAAAAACTGAGACCTTGCATTTTTCCCATTCCACTACTTGCGGCTCATTTTTTTTTCTCAATTCAAAAACATGCTCTGTGTGGATACTCCCTTACGATTTTCTCTTGGTGGATAACATAAAAACACTGAATACAATGTCTAGGAACTAATATATCATGGAGACCTGAAAATGGGCTTTTTCCTCAAACTAGCAACCACACAGTAACACCCCCTCACAGTAGCGAGTTTTGCAGCATTCATTTTTTGTCCAGAAAATGTAATACTGTAGCTTTCTTTCTAGCATTCCTTTTGAATCACAGAGCACACACTCACAGCACTTACACATGCTCTAAAAACCCAAACGTTTCCTAAAAAAAAGCAAACGTTTCCTTTGTGGCTGAACAGGTGAGCCCATCGCTGCATCATTAACCAGGCTTATCGAAAGGGTCAAAGTGAGAGAGAAAATAAAGAATATGGCATCTGCTTATCCCTTCTCCTCGCAAAGGGCGTGCTTATGCCTTCCGAAGACCATTAATGGGATCATGGAGTGCTTAAACAGCAAATCATTGCCCTTACTTGCCAAAATCCCATCGCTCTTCACGGCAGGGCATTGTGTTTTAAGGCACCACCAGTACAATAGCACAAACCAATGTGTTTCCATTGGTTACCACTCTGCACCCCATCTATCTGTATTGGTTGATATGACAGGCTGTGATTGGCTGATAATGACCGGCAGTTTACATAATTTCAGTCCTTTTCTAATTTTCCCTGTCATTAACTCCTCGGAGAGAGAACACAAGGCGGTCAAACACCAGGCAATGTTTTTTTAGAGCACAACGTCACACGTATACAAAAAGGGTTGTAAAAAAGAAAAAGAAATGAAACCTCATGGTGTGTCTGTCCATAAATGAAGATGTGAGAAGGAGGGACTGAGAGAAATCTCTCTACGTACTTGTCCCTTGCTGACGTCTATTCGTTCCTTCGTCATAGCGCTTGAAGCCAACTGGGTGGAGGGGGTGGAAAGGGGCGTTTTGAGGCTTTTTTTGTGTGTGTGTAATGCATTACATATCATCAGCCTTCTTTGTTTTGCTGATTGTACAATTGAACTAATTGATTTAAATATACAGAATGCCAATATATAACCTCTGCAGTGCTGTACAAATAAAACTTCATAAAGCAAGGAAAGTTACTGAGACTTTCTTTAAAATGACACGATTGTGTCCTGTTATACACACCCTCCTGTCTCCCTGCATGTAATATCTATACAATCTGGCATCCCATCATGCACCTTGCGAAGCAGACACCTGGGGCATAAACCGTAGCTCATGACCCAGAAAATAGAGGTTGTGTCCTTTTTACATATCCCACAAGCCTCTGAGCATGAGGGGAAGTCTGCAAACATGGTTACAGACCCTACCTAGAGAAGACAAAACCACAAATACACATGCAGTTTTCAATGAATATCACAAAAATATGCCACTAAATGGTAAAAAAAAAAAAAAAAAGTTTGTTGTATTAATTTATTTATTTTTGTAAATGTGCTGAAATATTATCCAAATGCAAGCCATAACTGGAAATGCAAAACAGCTATGCAAATGCAAAAATAGGCTTAATTTTCTTTATAAAGCAAAGTAAAATTGTTTTATTTAATTCTTTTAATTTTGTTCTTCACAGGTTGAGATTCACCCACATGTCTGCAGTGTGAAATCAAAATAGCTTTTAAATTGCATTGTATATGCAAATATGTGACCCTGGACCACAAATCCAGTCATAAGGGTCAGTTTTTTTTTTAAATTGAGATTTATACATAATCTGAAATCTGAATAAATAAGCTTTCCACTGAAGTATGTGTGTGAGGATAGGCAAAATTTGGCTGAGATACAACTATTTAAAACTCTTGAATCCGAGGGTGCAAACAAATTAAAGTATTGAGAAAATATTACTAATCGTGCATATTACTAATCAAAAATTATGTTTTTATCTACACTACCAGTCAAAAGTTTGGACACACCTTCTCATTTAATGTTTTATTATGCTTATGCTTATCAATTTTCACTGGTCAAAAATACAGAAAAAAAAAATAAAAAAAAAAATAATATTGTGAAATATTATTACGATGTAAATCAATGATTTTCTATATTAATATACATGAAAATTTTATTTATATCTGTAATTAAAGTTTTTTTTAAATTTCCAGAATTTTTAATTTCCAGAATTACTCCAGTCTTCAGTGTCACATGTCATTCTATAATTCTATTATGCTGATTTATTATCACTGCTAGAAATAGTTGTGCTGCTTAATTAATTAATTTATTTATTTATTCAGGATTTTTTGATCAATAACAGGTTAAAAAAGAACAGCATTTATTCAGTAAATTTTTATTCTTTCTTTTTTTTAAAGAAATTAATACTTTTATTCACCAAGGATGTGTTCAGTCAATAAAAAGTGATAGCATAGATTTACATTGTTAGAAAATATTTATATTTTGAATAAATGCTGCTCTTTTTAACTTGTTATTCGTCAAAGAATCCTGAAAAAAAATCACAGGTTGATATATTTGGCAGCACAACTGTTTCCATATAGATAATTCTAATAATAAATCAGCATATTAAAATGATTTCTGAAGGAAGGATCACGTGACACTTAAGACTGGAGTAACAGCTGATGAAAATTCAGCTTTGCATCACAGGAATAAATTATATTGTAAATTATATTAAAATAAAAACCATTATTTTATATTGTAATAGCATTTTGCAATATTACTGATTTTTTCTGTATTTTTGATCAAATAAATGCAGCCTTGATGAGCATAAGAGACTTCTTTAAAAAACATTAAATGAGAGGGTGTGTCCAAACTTTTGACTGGAAGCGTATTTACTGTAGAAAATGTACAAAATATCTTCAAGGAACATGATCTTTACTTAATATCCTAATGATTTTTGGCATAAAAGAAAAATCAATAATTTTGACCAATACAATTTATTTTTTTACAAATATACAAGTGTGACTAAGGGTCAGATATTTGATCATTGAACAATTCCAACAGAACTGACATAATATCTAAACTGAAGTGGATTTATCCAGGAGCGTGAAACAGTATTTTTCCATTCAATCTCTGCCGCAATTTTGAGTTTGCCGTGACGATTTTTGGCTCCCCCTCTGGCCCTGAGAGCAGCCATTTTGTCTCTCTCTCTCTGAAATGGGGGTGCAGCGTGAATCATCAGTCTCAGAGAGATGCTCGCCTCTGACAACCGCACACTTCACAGCTGATTGTGCAGGGCAGGAGACGCAGGCTGCCGGCAGGGCCGTCTCAGCCAGAATACATTACGTCCCAGCTTTTTAAGTCGGTGAAGACTATTACCCAGAAGGCCTTTGGAAGTTCTTATCAGTGCCAACCAGATGGAGAACATGTGAGCGATGTCAGTACCTGCAGACTTGTTGATAAAACAACACAGCTGGAAATCTCAAATTGAAAAGAGATTGTACAGTTTACAGATTTAATTTGGTTAGTAATGAAATCTCATTAATATGTAACGTTTAATTGTTCAATATGTATAAGGCATTGAATTCACTAGGACGAATATAGCTCCATTAGTGATTTATACTAGAGACAATGAGCGAATGTAATATTTGCTGTGCTTTTGCTTTCCTGTGCAGACGTATGTGTTGATTGTGTTCGATTGACGTATGTCAACACTGAGTTTTATGGATGCATGTTACATGATTACAGGACATGGCAAAGCCACAGCATTTCAATTTGATTTCAGTCCAAGAACAACATACATCCAATCCACTCATATCCTATAAATACAACCCCAAACCCACAATAATCATGTTTGTCTGCACATGCCAGAAAAACATTTAACAATTCACATTCACAGCAGAATGCGTGTCTGCCCCCTTGTGTCTGAGAATAGTTGAGGACCTATCTAAAATGTTCAGGATATATTTCACCCCAAAATTAATAGATAGAAAGAAAGAAAGAAATACAAATTGCATTCAACTATAAAATGAAACAAAAATATGAAATATTTATTGCAGTGTTACATTACTTTTATGACAATTAAGAACATTTAGACAATATAACTCCTATAGTAATGTTATACATTATACATTATACATTAGTATATGTTCATTTTAAATTACACTACCAGGCAAAAGTTTTGTAATATTTATTTTCTCTCTTCTGCTCATCAAGTCTGCATTTATTTGATCAAAAGTAAAAGCAAAAACAGTACAATTTTGAAATATTTGTACTATTTTAAATTATTATTATTATTATTATCATTATCAATATTTAAAACAGAGTACATTTTCTGTGGATTATTTGATTAATAGAAAGATCCAAAGATCAGCATTTATCTGAAAAAATTTTTTTTAACATCATACACTATATCATTGATAAGCTTTATCTTAAAAAGCTTATGATTTATATTATCTAGATTTATATTATCTAAACAGATTTCTATTTCAGATAAATGCTGTTCTTCTGAACTTTCTGTTTATCAAAGAAACCTGACAAAAATTCTACTTAGCTGTTTTCAACCTAATAATAATTGTTTTTGAGCAGCACTTCAGAATATTAGAATGATTTCTGAAGGATCATGTGATTCTAAAATGATGCTAAAAATTCTGATTTGAAATTTGAATACATTTTATTTGAATAAATTACATTTTTAAAGATATTCAAATAGAAAACTTTACTGTTTTGCTGTGCTCTGGATCAAATAAATACAGGCTCAGTGAGCAGAAGAGTCTTCTGAAAAAACAAAACTTTTGACTGGTAATGTATCTTTAAATAACATTTAAAATCTTGTAAGAATCACCATTGAGAATACACTGTAAATGCACATTGCTGTTCAAAAGTTTGGTTAAGTAAGATTTTCTTACAAAAAAAAAATAAAATAAAAATAAATAAATAAATAAAAAGACAGTATTTAACATTACAAATAAATGCATCACAACTGATAATAATGGAAAATAAAATTAAGAAATATTTCTTGAGCAACAAATTAGCATATTATAATGATTTCTGAAGGATCATATGACACAAATAAACTATATTAAAATATGAAGAGTTCAGATGCAAAAGCCTCCAAATCCATCTGACATCTTTCTTTAAAAAATGCATTTTTATCATGCTCAGATGTACCGAGATGGTTTTTAGCTGGTTTTACATATGAACTCTTATTAACTCATATTAAATAGAAAACAGGAATTTTAAATTGTAATAATATTTCACAATATTACTGTTTTACTGTATTGCAAATGCATTAAATAACTATTAAGAGGGGATGAAATAGAAATAACTCAACACATTATTGATCTTCAGTCATTAAATAAAACGACTAAGGCCAGTGGTTCTCAAACTTTTTACACCAAGTACCATCTCAGAAAATATGTGACCTTGGACCAGAAAACCAGTCTTAAATCGCTGAGGTATATTTGTAGCAATAGCCAAAAATACATTGTATGGGTTAAAATTATTGCTTTTTATTTATTTTGTAAATTTCCTATCATAAATATATCAAAACTTATTTTTTGATGAATAATATGCATCGGTAAGAACTTAATTTGAACAACTTTAAAGGCGATGTTCTCCGAATTTTAATTTTTTTGCACCCTCAGATTCCAGATTTTCAAATTGTTGTATGTCGTACAAATATTGTCTTATTATTGCAGACCTTACATCAATGGAAATGCTTATTTATTAAACTTTCAGATGATGTATAAATCTCAATTTCAAAAAATTCTTATGACTGGTTTTGTGGTCCTGGGTCACATATTTGTCTCTCCAAGTACCACCATAATGACCAACATTAAAATACAGTAGCGTAGTAGGCCTAATTATTTAGCTATATCTATGCACAGTTCAAAAATTAAAATATTTATTATTGTCAGGCACTTTAAACATTGTAAATACAGTTTGAACATTAACATTGTGCTTACATACAGGTAAAAAAAATAATAAAAACTTACGAATGATGATGAAATTAAATTATAGCTTGTAAAATATAAAATATGTACTGTACTCCAATAATAATAATAATAATAATACAAGTACTGTACTTAAATGTAAAGTAAAAAATGTACAGTAGGCCTACTTGATCAACAAAAAAATTACCAGGCATCATTTAGACACCTTGCAAGCTTAATTAGGGTTACTCCACCCCAAAATGAAAATTTTATCATTAATCACTTACCCCCATTTCGTTCTAAACCCGTAAAAGCTTCCTTCGTCTTTGGAACACAAATATTTTTGGAACACAGATATTTTTGATGCATTCTGACAGCAATGTAATTAACACGATCAACGTCCAGAAACGAAGCAAGGAGATCAGTAAAATAATCCATGTGACATCAGGGTTTCAACCGTAATTTTACAAAGATACGAGAATACTGTTTGCACGCGCAGAAAACATAAATAACACCCTAAGGGGCCGTTCACATGTCGCGTATTTTGCGCGCCCAAGTTCGTTATTTCAAATGTAGCCGCGCGGTTTGCGCGCTCATAATGGAAGCGACGCACATTTTTCCAGGCGCGTCCGCACCGCATCGAGATAAAACAGTTTCAACTTTCAACAAAGCGCACCGCGAGTCATGTGACAAGAAACAACCAATCAGCTTCATCCTTCCCCTAACAACATCGAAATCTCAGCCAAGATAGATGAACAGCTGATGAATGCTGTTACAGTGATAATCATTTTTAAATAAATGTAGTAGCAGAGATACTGCAAGCGATGTTTAGTGCTGGAAATCCATTTATGCTTTGCTGTAAAATCCGTGTCTTTGTGAAGAACGCAGATCATTGTTGCTTAGCAACGGCAGACGCCAAGGAAGCGCAAGCTACAGAGCGCTTTGAAAAGACGGGGGAAGCGGCGCGCCTCGCGTTTTCCACGCGTTTTTAGGCGCGACATGTGAACGGCGCCTAACACCATTTTGGAGCGCTGAATGCAAACAGCGTACGCTGTTCTTTGTCAGCTGCGTCACGCTGCTTTCAGTCAAATCAAGCATAAACAGCGTATCCGCGTGGCGCAGCTGATAGAGAACATTGTACGTTCGATGCGTTCAGTACGCTTCAAAATGCATCAATTTGTGCATTCTTAATTTGTGTTCTGAATATAAACGAATCTTTTTACGGGTTTGGAACGACATGGGGGTAAGTAATTAATGACAAAATTTTCATTTTGGGGTAACCCTTTAGTTTACATTTAATTCAGTAATTTCTCTGCGTACCACCAGAGGGAGTGTACCACAGTTTGAGAACCAGTGACTAAGGCAATGACAACAGACCAGTATCCATAGCTGTCCACAGTTTAGATCTGTCATAATGTAACTGTCAGTGATATGCTGACCTACATTAAACAGACACTGTATCATTCTTCACATTAGCTTGAAGGGATAATGACCAGGATGTAGCCCATTGGTCCATGTATAGGCCTTTGGCAACCACTTCCTGTCCTGACCCACTTAGAATGGTGTGCTGGTTATTTTAAGACACCGGTCGCACACCCTGCAGCAGAAACACGCAGCAGGAACAGTGTTTTAGAGGATGGTGTGGCAGTCCAGAGCCAAGCTGGCGTGTGATAGCCAATAGAATGGCTGCAAATGACAGGGAGAGATTTTGTTGTTTCATGACAAAAACAGCAAACCAATCTGACGAGTGAGACAAAACAGGAAACACGATATTATGCTACTGCATTCCAGTAGTGGAGGTGGTTTGGTCAAAGAAAAATGAAAGAAATGCACTGTTACATTTGACTTTTTTAATTAAAAATTGCTCCAGGCGGCTCTGAGGGGAGAATAAAGGCCTCCTGTAGCAAATCGATACATTTCTGTAAGAAAAAACCTAATAATTACTTTTCTCTAGCTTGCGCTAACTCTCGTACACAGAAGCCGTTCCAGGCGGATGACGTAGGATGTATGCGTTGGGCATGCACTGCTGATCTTGCAAAAACCAGTGTTTGTTTACAGGAGCAAAGGAAACAAAGTTTTCTTACTTTAGCAAAGGAAAACCTCCTCCTCTTGGCTTATATAGAAATCCTACATCATTTTTTTTTACAAATCCTCCTTTTGTACTTCTAATTTGTGATTATTGTTTTGTTTTGCTCTCTCCTCTCTGCTTTCATGTTCATCATTTCTTAGTGTGCACAACACATACTTATTACATCATCCGCCAGGAACAGATTCCGTTAGCACAAGCTTGAGAAAAGTGATTACTAAGTTTTAAATATGAATATTTTTCTTACAAAACTGCATCGATTCACTAAAGGAGGCCTTTATTCACCCCCCAAAACCATGTGGAACACTTTTTATTATGGATAGATGCACTTTATTGGACTTCTTGTGGACTATTTAACAAAAACACCCACCCACAGCCATTATAATGCTTGTAAGAGCCTGGATTTTTATTATAACTCAGATTGGATTCAACTGAAAGAAGCGAGTCATATATACCTACGATGCCTTGAGGGTGAGTAAATCAATTTTATTTTTGGGTGAACTAACCATTTAAATTATTTTTGGAAATAAATAAATAAATGAATAAAATTTATTTTGACACAATACATATTTCATTCTTGTTTAGTTGATAGTTTTTAAAATTTATTATTTATTTTATAGTGGATTTTGATATTTTGAGATTGGTAGTATAGGTGAAGGCAAGGGTAAACAATACATTAAAAATGAAATGGGTCAAAATAAATAATGAAGCCATGGTAAAATGCATTATTAATATGATCTTCAAGCAGAATATGAGTTATATTATAACATTAAATCATTTTTTTTAATCATCTTTTACACAAATATTAACCATTGTAATACCAATGACACACACACACACATATATATGCATATTATATATATATATATATATATATATATTTAGCTTGGTGGCGAAATAATAGTCCCAATTTGAAATCTCTTCAACCTATGAACTTTTGAACTTTTTTTAATATAAATAAATTTTGTAATAAATTTTTAATAAATAAATTAATTAATTAATTTTACTAAATAATGTTGGTGGTAAATCAGGTATCAGACATTGGATTATTTCCCATTTTAATTTTAAATTTTATAAAATGTTATAATTTTAAATTACTATAATGTGAATACAATATAAAGTCTATTATATTATACCTTTTGTACGGTTACTCTGAAGGTTTGTTTGTTTGTGTTTTAATGCGACATGATGAGAAACATTTTCTGATGAGTAAAAAAATATGGATAAATTATATACGATTTATTTTTACTTAAAACTCTACTGAGGGACTCATATGCAACTATTACAGAAGGTTCAAACGTTCACTGAAGCTCCAAAAGGAAAAAAATATGCATTAAGATCAGAGTGAATTAGTAAACTTATTTCGTCTTCTGGGAAACAATCTTCTGTAGCTTCTGAAGGGTAGTAAGTGGAAAAATTATGCAAATTATGCAAAACAAGAAAAATGACACATTCCGTTCAAAAGGGTACACCCCTGGCTCTTAATGCATCGTTTTTCCTTCTGGAGCATCAGTGAGCGTTTGAACCTTCTGTAATAGTTGCATATGAGTCCCTCAGTTGTCCTCAGTGTGAAAAGAAGGATCTCAAAATCATACATTCAGTCACTTGGAAAATGCTGAAAAACCAAAGAATTTGTGAGACCTGAAGTATTTTTCTGAAGAACAGCGAAAGTTCCAGTTTCACTGATAGCATGTTTGATTTGGTTGATTGGTTTCTGTCATATTCTATATATAACTGTTACTGTAGAAAATGAAACTTTGGAGGCAGTTCTGAAAAAGCCTTCTTGCTGAAACATGTTCCCATATCATTCTGATAGATTATCATTCCCTACGTAGGGAATATAGCGTTCATGACTGGTCATCTGGTCAAATAAGCCTGCAGGTGTTCTCTATTTATCAAGTGTTTGGAATCTTACATAAGTGCAGATTCATGAGGAAGGATGGTGAACTTGGGTTTAAAATCATGCCACTGCACCTGCGCGTATGAAACCACCACAGCTGCTGCACTCGACCCTCATTCCAGTCACGTCGGTTATGATGCTTAAGGCTTTATTAGGTTCATAGCATGGCGCCCCCTTCAGTGAGACCCTCCGGTACCTTCAGCCTTCTGCAAGAGGACCACAGCTGTCTGCTCTGAAAGGACAGCAGGTGGACACACTCTCAGCTTGTTTGTGTATCGGAAGTCATCCCATCAAAAATGGAATGGAAGGTCTTATGGCAATCAGCAATCGCTGGTTTGTTGGTAAAAAAAAAAAGAGAACAAAATGGAAGGAAAGACAGACAGGAAGCCGAGAAAAAAAGTGTGTGAATGACAAAGAACCCACAGAAAGATAAACAGCCACAGCGGAGCCCTATAATGGCTTTACACTGCTAATTTGTCACTCCACTTGAACGTCAAACAGCAGGAAGACAGCGAAAACAGGCCGCACTGTCACTTCCTGCTTCCCAAAGACACGCTCGCAAGAACTTTCATCTGGGGCTCATTCTACTGGTGAAGACATTAGCTATATATAGACCTCTAGAGAGGAAACATCCACCAGAGGAAAAAAATAAATACAAATCACAAGCATGGCGTCTTATTACAGAATAAAAACGGAGAGATGCTGTCCTGGATGCTAATTGGTCAATACAGCATTCCAGCCACATCTTATAAAAAAGAGACACCTATGAACAATAAATCATGTACTCTCAGCTCAAGTTTTTTTATATATATTTTTTTTTTTTACAAAAATATAAAAACAATTAGTTTAAAAGTGATATTTACAATAGATTCTGTTTGAACATCTCATATTTTAGCCCATGTTTTTCACTAACACTGTTGTCTCCTGGGTAAATAAGTATGTTAACTTTTATTAAACTTAAGGGATCAAAACGTTTATTGTGATGGAATTTAATGTCCTGATGGAAGGACAGAAGTAATTAGCGTAAAAATGTATGTTTATTTTCACACAATAAATGAAATGTTCTTTAATTGGTTGTTACAAAATATTTCCAATTACTATGTTCATGCTTTTCATTTGTTTAAGATTAAAAGTCTGGGTCAAAGCTAAACAAAGTAAATACATGAAAGGAATTTGAAATGCAGTGCAAATAAAAGATGAAGGTAAAAGGTTTCCAACAAATTATTAACATGATCAGGGCTGCCAACTTTTGTGTTCAGCTTGGAGTGAGAATTGCACTCCCGAAATTTAGCTGCTTGTACAGGGCCGTTAGCAGGACGAAAAACAAAACTTTTATTCAAATTCTGAAAGGATTATATGTAGCCTTGACGTGCACAAATAACCCTTCCTTGATAATCACTAAAAAGGTGTCAATTACTTAAGTTCATTGCGATCTCACAAAGTTCCTTTATAATCAATAAACCTCTTATTTACAGTTAGAGGAGTGCACAGGGAAAAAATCCGGCGTTTAGAGGCGAGTGAACGCAATGGCCAATTACAGGTGTTCAAGAAATCATCAAACGTGTCTATGATTGGCTACATTGCTCAGCGCTACGAAAACGGCCCTGTCCCAAATGGAACACTTCATGTGCACTTGCGGTCTTACGGACTTACAATGGCTGCCGCGTGCGCGTGTCCGTTAAGTCCACGAGACCGTAGGGTGTCCCATTCGTCATTTTAGCGTTCAGAAGGGTGCTCGCGAGCGCCCCCTTTGCGGCCGTTTTGCGCCCTCGATACGCACTTCTGCCGAGCCCGCAATGGTGCGAGCTCGCAGCAGACTTCTACCCGACAGTCAAAGCGGCATTTACGTCACGAAAGTGCGGACTCAGAGGAAGACCGCGAGGGTTTAGGGTGCCGTTTGGGACAGGACCAACACGTTGTAAATCTGGTTTGCTAATATTTTCTCTTGAGGACTGTATGTAAACATTGTTTATGTGAAATATCTTATGCAGGTCAGTACTAAATGAAAAACAACATGCATTTTGTATGATCCCTCTTATTTTGGTAAAATTGTTAACATTTTGCAGATTCTGCAAGGTGTATGCAAACTTTTGACTTCAACTGTATTTTACGTATATACACAAAATGTTACAACTATGCCACCTGTACACAGTTAATTGTAAAAAAAAAAAAAAACTAATCTAAGCCAAAGAAGAACATTCTATATTTTATACATCAATTAATATAATTTAAGTTTTGTTTTTAATTTACAAAATAAATAAATACATTCAGAATCATTTAGAAACATTTAGAATCTTAGCTCTGCTTGAGTGATCTCATAGAGAAATTTAGAACGTTCGGCGGGACTATATAAACCTCGAAACTCACTGCTCACTTTGTGGCGAGTTAGGAGTTTGTTATCAACAGTGTTGACCGTGAGTTTACAGTTGTTGATAGCGTTTTATCGAGTTATTATGGGACAGCGATCTTGTCGTAGAGTGAAAGCGGAGAGAGGTGTTGAGTGTGTGGACGGGGTCAATCCCCGAACAACACTGACACCAACCGACCACACGGCGGAGCTCCATCCTCGTCCTGACGAGACGCCGGTGTGTATCGGTGAGGGCGGACAGGAGAGGAGAAAGGGGGAGACAAGACAAAGAAGAAGAGGCAGAAAAAGAGGAGGTTTAGGAGGTTTACCTCTTTCTTCTGTTGTTTGTCTCGCCCCAAATCCACCAAAGCTGAGGGTGAGCAGGTGGAGTGAGGAGGACCAGGGCACTGATGGGACCCCACCCAGGAGATGTACTGATGGTAAATAATGAGCTCTGAACATTTACACACACCACCATCACATTATACAAATGCTCATTAAAAAGTAAAGAAGTTTTTTCCACTACATGTAATAAATGTTTCAACATAGTTTGAAAAAGTTTAATATTTAAAGATTTCAAGTGACCAAAATCTTTCCCCTTAATGAGAAAAAAAAAAAGATAAGTATAAGCAGGGTGCGATTTGCCGGGGATTTCCCCCCCTCTGGTCTACACATCCCTGCCTCTGCTGAATTATTATTATCCCCGTATAGGGATAAAAACATCCCGCGAACCCGCTCCTCAGTTCGGTTCTGAATCAAATGATTCGCGATCGATACGCACTTTAAAGTCCGGTTCTGAATCACATGATTCGCGAAACGCGCTTTAAAGTCCGGTTCTGAATCACATGATTCGCGAAACGCGCTTTAAAGTCCGGCTCTGAGCCAAATGATTCGCGATACGCACTTTAAAGTCCGACTCTGAATCAAATGATTCGCCACACGTGCTTTGAAGTCCCTTTTTGAGTCAAATGATTCGCCATACGCACTTTGAAGTCCGGTTCTGAATCAAATGATTGGCGATACGCACTTTAACTCCGGCTCTGGACCAAATGATTCGCCATACGCGCTTTAAAGTCCGGTTCTGAATCAAATGATTCGCCATATGCGCTTTAAAGTCCGGTTCCGAATCTAATTATTCGCGATAAGCACTTTAAAGTCCGGCTCTGAACCAAATGATTCGCCATACGCGCTTTGATATCCCTTTCTGAATCAAATGATTCGCGATCTGATTGGAGCGCTTCGAAACAGTGAATCATTTTGCGACGCAGTGGTTGATCTTTGCTCGCTTATATAATTTATTCGTTGTTTGAAATGAAATCGTTACAATTAATAGGACTAACTAATGTTTTTATGAAATTGTGATCACATTTCATGACATGACACTCATTATCTGGTACTTGTCTAAAAAGATGTATAGCCTATAATGTGCAATGTTAACAGATTACACTAATATTAGTTTTCAAAAGCATCTCCCCCTCTGCTTTTTTCACAAATCGCACCCTGAGTATAAGTATGCAATATTTGAATAAAACAAGCTTTTGGTTGATATTACTCTCCTTGGATAAGACATCTCTACAGGACATTGTCTGTTCTGTGGACAATGATTGTCAGGAAGCTCCTTCCAGTGCTCCTGAAGTCCCCTCCCACTGCTGAGGACCAGCATATGGAGTGTGTCCTGCCTCAAGATCAGTGCGTTCTAGTCAGTCCAGACAACTGGACTCTGACAAAATCATGAGGAACGAGAGTAAGTTAACAATCGTAACCCAAAATATAACACACACAGTGCTTACAATATATGATTTTGTATGTACACGTATAAAGGAAAATGTATGCTTAAAATAATGCAGCTGCAACTACTGTAGCATTTCCTTTAATGTTTTATTTTATTACCATTTGGCTTTTTTTTTTGCACTTAAAATAATTATAATTATTTAACTTGTAATAGACCCCATTTGCTGGACATATGCCATCGGCGAGAAGTTGGGCGAAGGAGAATGCGGCTCTGTCTACGCAGGGAGCCGCATTGAGGACGGTCTTCAGGTGGCTATGAAATTCACAGAGAAGGACGAAAATGAGCCGTACCTCAGTCTTGTAAGTACACTGTGCTCTCGCTGTCTGCTCCTCTCATTCACTGTTTGCAGTTTATAACATTTTAGATTCATGTAAAACACAGAGTGCAGATATTTCAGTTAGACTAAGCTAAATCCTTATTTGAAAAAACACTTCCAGCTGACCATCATAAAAATCTGTCTTTCTTCTAGCCTGACCATCCCAGTCCAGTTCCTGCAGAGGTGGCTCTGACAGTGATGGCCAATCAAGGCCCCCGTTGTCGCCACATCGTTAAACTGCTGGACTGGCAGGACGAACCTGATCATTACATAATGGTTTTAGAGCATCCCTCGCCCTGCATGGACATGCATGATTTTTGGGAACAACATGGCGACCTCTTCAGTGAGCCGTTGGTGCGCCATTTCATGCAGCAGGCGATTGAGGCTGCTGTTGTTTGTTGTTCCCGGGGGGTCTTCCATCGGGACATCAAGATGGCCAATCTCCTGGTCAACACTGAGACCATGGAGGTCAAATTGATTGATTTCGGTGTTGGGGACCTCCTAAAAAGCTCACCCTACATCATCTTCAGTGGTATGTATTATCTCTCAAACATGTACTTTGGGACTTAACCTCAAGTTACCAGTTACAGAATGTCTTAATAGGATAGGACACAGCAAGATCTTAATATACATTACAACATTCTCTGCCAGTCATAATGTTGTGTTGTTGACTAAAATTAAATGCCATTTCAGTTAAAGTAAAGTGAGAAAAGTAGTAAAGCAAACTTAGACATGTGACACACTTTTTCATCCAGGGACAGCAAATTACTGCCCTCCCGAGTACTTCGCAAAGGGCGAGTACCACGGAAAGGAGGCAACGGTGTGGTCTCTGGGGGTGCTGCTGTTCACCATGATGGCCAACCGTTACCCGTAGAGCAGCGACATAAAATTGATGGACACTGATGTCTATGCTGAGCAGGGCTTCTCAGATGGTAAGAACTTCATTACAACAATGAAGAACAATTGCAATCTTAATCTTAATCATGCAAAACAGAGAAAAATAATGCATAAATAATGGCCTTATGGATAATATAGGAGTCTCTCACTGTTTAGAGAACAGGTGTGAAGTTTAAGGAAATAATTAGACATTGCTCTATTTTTTTCTGCACAGAATGCTGCCGTTTTATTCGCCGTTGTTTGAAGAGCAACCTGGAGCAGAGAATTCCTCTGGAGGAGATGCTCTCCCATGACTGGTTCAAAGTAAGTCAAAGACAAGCTAAAATGATTTTGACCATGTATTGGCATTTGTTTGTTTGGTGTGATTTTGTTGTTTTAGTTTGTTTATCAGATTATGGACATGAGCTCCCAGCTGCCGCTGTCGTATAATCAATTCATATATACTGCACAGATGTCATGTTATATTTTTATAACTTATGAAGTATGTTTGTGTAATTTGTATAATTCGTAATTGTGTTTCAGGTCCTGTAGGTCATAGTGAAGAGTGTCAGTCTTGCATCTGGTGGACTGACACAGGTGGCCCCTCCATCCCTCCAGCCTTAACGTCTTGCGGGGCTGGCAGGCTTTGGTTGCGTCTTGCGCTTTGGTCTGAGGCAGTAATTTTAGCATCTTGCTGATCTACTTGCCGAGGGATGTGTCCATATTGTAAATAGTTAGTTTAGTTTTAGGTAGTTAGCTCTCCATCTCTCCAGCCTTAGGCTGGCAGGCAATCTTGCGGGGCTGGCAGGCCTTGGCTTGAGGGAGCAGTTTTAGCGTCTTGCAGAACTACTCACCTAGAGATGTGAGTTGTAAGGCCCAGAGCTTCTCACTCAACCTCCCTGGTCCCAGAGGTTCCTGCTAAAGCCGCTGTGGTCTGAGAGGATACTGTCACAGCTGTATCAGACGATCCTCTAACAGCACCAGTGTTTCCTGTCACTCCTGTGATTCATCCATAAATACATTATGCACCTGTGTGCCACAATAAAAATATAATGTGATTATAAATACACAAAAATGTGTTGTTTTTATGGGAAAACATGACAAAACATCTGGAAATAATAACTATCCCTATTATGCTTATACTTTGATTAATAAACTCACAGCAGATAAGTAATAGCAGGTAAGTAACATCTTAGAGTAAATGCTTGTCAAGATGTTCAGCAGTACACTTTGACTTATGTATTTAAATATATTTGTAATTACACATTTTTAATGTTAAAAATTTTAGTAATTTAGTATGTTTAAATTATATTAAATTTAATTGTTATATCAAATCATTTTAACTAACTGAAATATCACTGCAGTTAATAATCAATACTTTACATGTGCTTTAGTATGTTAGTTAACACATTTAGCAAAAAATTATGTTACTACACTGTACTTACAGTAGGTACGGAAAGTATTCAGACCCTCTTAAATTTTTCACTCTTTGTTATATTGCAGCCATTTGCTAAAATCATTTAAGTTCATTTTTTTCCTCTTTAATGTACACACAGCACCCCATATTGACAGAAAAACACAGAATTGTTGACATTTTTGCAGATTTATTAAAAAAGAAAAACTGAAATATCACATGGTCCTAAGTATTCAGACCCTTTGCTCAGTTTTTAGTAGAAGCACCCTTTTGATCTAATACAGCCATGAGTCTTTTTGGGAAAGATGCAACAAGTTTTTCGCACCTGGATTTGGGGATCCTCTGCCATTCCTCCTTGCGGATCCTCTTCAGTTCTGTCAGGTTGGATGGTAAATGTTGGTGGACAGCCATTATCAGGTCTCTCCAGAGATGCTCAATTGGGTTTAAGTCAGGGCTCTGGCTGGGCCATTCAAGAACAGTCACAGAGTTGTTGTGAAGCCACTCCTTCGTTATTTTAGCTGTGTGCTTAGGGTCATTGTCTTGTTGGAAGGTGAACCTTCGGCCCAGTCTGAGGTCCTGAGCACTTTGGAGAAGGTTTTCGTTCAGGATATCCCTGTACTTGGCCGCATTCATCTTTCCCTCGATTGCAACCAGTCGTCCTGTCCCTGCAGCTGAAAAACACCCCCACAGCATGATGCTGCCACCACCATGCTTCACTGTTGGGACTGTATTGGACAGGTGGTGAGCAGTGCCTGGTTTTCTCCACACATACCGGTTAGAATTAAGGCCAAAAAGTTCTATCATGGTCTCATCAGATCAGAGAATCTTATTTCTCACCATCTTGGAGCTCTCCATGCGGGCTTTCATGTGTCTTGCACTGAGGAGAGGCTTCCGTCGGGTCACTCTGCCATAAAGCCCCGACTGGTGGAGGGCTGCAGTGATGGCTGACTTTCTACAACTTTCTCCCATCTCCCGACTGCATCTCTGGAGCTCAGCCACAGTGATCTTTGGGTTCTTCTTTACCTCTCTCACCAAGGCTCTTCTCCCCCGATAGCTCAGTTTGGCCGGACGGCCAGCTCTAGGAAGGGTTCTGGTCGTCCCAAACGTCTTCCATTTAAGGATTATGAAGGCCACTGTGCTCTTAGGAACCTTAAGTGCAGCAGAATTTTTTTGTAACCTGGCCAGATCTGTGCCTTGCCACAATTCTGTCTCTGAGCTCTTCAGGCAGTTCCTTTGACCTCATGATTCTCATTTGCTCTGACATGCACTGTGAGCTGTAAGGTCTTATATAGACAGGTGTGTGGCTTTCCTAATCAAGTCCAATCAGTATAATCAAACACAGCTGGACTCAAATGAAGATGTAGAACCATCTCAAGGATGATCAGAAGAAATGGACAGCACCTGAGTTAAATATATGAGCGTCACAGCAAAGGGTCTGAATACTTAGGACCATGTGATATTTCAGTTTTTCTTTTTTAATAAATCTGCAAAAATGTCAACAATTCTGTGTTTTTCTGTCACTGTGTGTACATTAATGAGGAAAAAAATGAACTTAAATGATTTTAGCAAATGGCTGCAATATAACAAAGAGTGAAAAATTTAAGGGGGTCTGAATACTTTCCGTACCCACTGTAAATGTGTTACGAAGCAGTCATGAAGTTTACTCTCTTCAAGTACACTTATGGTAAGAGACCTTTTATTTCAATTAATGTATATTGCCTAGTAGTTTTTTAGTGGTTTTAAATATTTTTAAAAATACTTTCACGATTTGAAATAAACCACAAGTGCACATTTAGTAATCTAATACAGATAATCTAACACAGTATATATTGTGACAAATAGGAGTACATTAAGATATCAGGGAGAAAATTTATAAATGTATAAATATAGCCTGTTTCTACCACTGAAAAAAAGCTTTTTAACTCACAGTTCTGACTTTTTTCTCAGAATTGAGCTATAAACTCCCAACTGCGAGCTATAAACTCAGAATTGCATGATATAAATTCATAATTACGAGTTATAAAGTCAAAACTGTGATATAAATTCACAATTGTGAGGTATAAAGTTCAGAATCGTGAGATATAAATCCAGAATTGCGAATTATAAAGGCAGTATTGTGAGATATAAATTCACAATTTTGAGTAATAAAGTCAGAATTATGAGATATAAATTCACAATTTTGAGGTATAAATTCAGAATTGCAAGATATAAATTCACAATTGCGAGTTACAAAGTCAGAACTGCAATATACAGTAAATGCACACTTGTGAGGTATAAAGTTAGAATTTGTCCCGTGTTTGGACTGTTTTTGTGTGTGTTTTCCCCATGTTCTCCATGACCCAGTTTCTCTGTCAGTTTCTGTCTGTCTTATGGATTATATTAAAAGTACTGTTGAAGTACACAATCTTCCCAGGCCTCCTTCACACCACGGACACTGGGTGCAGCAGCAGCAGAATACGTGAGCCATGACCCGGGCAAGGACCTCTCCCCCTCCGCTGCCTCTGGTCTTCGAGATTTCCACCCAGAACCGCTTCTCTCCTCTACGCGAGACAGAACACCATGCTGTGGTCGTCGGAGACTCCATCGTGTGGCACGTCCGTGCTTCCTTAGCTAAAGTTAAACACTCACTGTTTTCCTGGTGCTCGTGTTCTCAATGTTTCTGTGCAGATACCCACAATCCTGAAGGACGACGAGAGCATTGCACGATCGTTCTGCACGCGGGGGTGAATGACATCAAGCGGTGGCAGACGAAGGTCTTGAAGAAGAACTTCAAGAGCCTGATCAAGACAGTATGCAGCACAAGGCTCATCTTGTCAGGACTGCTTCCCACGTATCAACGTAGACTCGAAAAGTTCAGTAGACTTTTTGCTGTAAATTAATGGTTGTTGTCATAGTGTAAAGAACAGAAACTGCTCTTCGTTAATAATTGGAATCTTTTCTGGGAGTGTCCTAAGCTTTTGCCATGCTGATGGCCTGCACCCCAGCAGAGTCGGAGCAGAACTCCTGTTGGACAACTCCAGGACACTACACTCCATACTTCTCAAATAATCGTTATGATGGCTTTTGTTTTGAACGCTTAAATGATAGTATTTGCGCCTATCTGGCGCCATCCAATCTATAATGACTGCGTCTGTTCCTTGAATAGTGAGGTCAAAACATGAATTTAATGCAGGATCTAGAAAAAAATCAGATCGTGGTTAAACCAGAAAAATGCAAAATGAATGAACAAAAACTATTTTTAAAGCTTGGGCTACTAAACAGATCACTCGCACCCAAAACAGTTATTGTAAATGAAATGATAATAGTTTTGATGTACTCTGCTTGAATGAAACCTTTCTCAAACCAAATGATTATATTGGTCTAAATGAGTCTACTCTACCAAGTTACTGTTGTAAGCATAAGCCCAGTCATACTGGTCATGGCGGTGGTGTTGCAACAATATAGTGACATAGTGACTCAGTGTTACTCAGAAAACAGGATACAGGTATAATTCATTTGAAATACTTCTGCTTAATGTTACTCTGTCAGATACGCAAAAGAAATCTCTCCTATCCCTTGCTCTAGCTACTGTGTATAGACCATCAGAGCCATATGCAGACTTCCTAAAAGAATTTGCCATTTTTCTCTCAGACCTATTGGTTAATTTTGATAAAGCAGTAATTGACGGAGATTTTAAAATTCACGTTGATAATACAAACAATGTGTTAGGACTTGTGTTTACTGACCTAATAAACTCTTTTGGAGTCAAGCAAGATGTCACCGGGATCACTCATCATTTTAATCATATGCTAGATTTAATTATATTGCATGGAATTGATCTTACTGATATAGATATCGTACCTCAAAGCAATTATGTTATTGACCATTTACTTGTATTGTGCATGCTACATATTACTGATATTAACTAAAGGGCTCTGCATTATCGTCTGGGCAGAGCTATTGTTCCAGCCACCAAAGATAGATTCACAAATATTGCGGATAATCACACTCGGGCTCGGTTCAGGGCAACCATGCCTAGTGTGAGTACACCCTAAAATGGTTTAGACCCTACTTGTCCGATCGCTACCACTTTGTTTAATTAAACGGGAGTCATTTCAGTTATCACCAGTAAAGTATGGAGTGGTACAAGGATATGTCCTAGGTCCTCCACTATTTTCCATTGTTATGTTGATGATACTCAACTATATATCTCAACAAGACCAGATGAAATTCTAAATTATCTAAACCCAGCGGCTCCACCATGGCCCCTATCTCCCTCTGCTCTGCTGTGGCCTGGCAGTCCACTGGCTCCACCGGGCTCCCTAGTCATACAAAAGTGTTGAAAAACCAAATCATTTGTGGGACCTGAAGGATTTTTCTGAAGAACAGCGGGCAGTTTAACTTTTCAGGACAAAGACTCATGAACAACTATCACTAAACACTAAACAACAACAACAAAACAGTTGTCATTCAGGATCATTCAGGTAAGAAAGATAAGAAGTGAAGCATGTGTAAACATTTGAACTGGGTCATTTCTATAAATTCAACTATTACAGTTTTAACTGAGGGTGCTTTTTGCATGAGAAAATGGATGTGTGGCATGAGAAAAGTGCTAAATGCGTAAGAGTTGGCAGCTGTAATTAAGCAAGCATAATGTGTTACATCAACTGGGAACAACAAATATTACCAATAGTTTGATAAAACAAAAGCAGTGAACAGTAATACGCATTAAAAATACACATTAAAACGTAGGCAGTTTCTGTAGTGTCATGTAGCGAAACTAGTTTCCATATAAGGCCCAATTTTTAGCTTACCTGTCCACCACTATTGCTTAAGGAAAATGTCTACCCTAAAACCTGCTGAATCGTTTTGAAACATGCACTTGAAACAAACGAACTCTTGATGTAAAGCAAAATCTTCGCCCAACTGATAAGACAATCTTCTAGGCGACAATAAAATATTCAGTTTTGTATTGAGGGATTTTATTAGATTATTATAATGCTATGCTATTGTTTTGAATGATTTAATAGAACCTCAAGATATAAAACTTGTGTTTGCAATACATGTCGTCAGAAAATCTCCTTAGGAAATCTTCTTGTCTGTTCCAGATCTTCCAGGTCTGTCTGTCATCATCACACCAATATATGGTGATTGTCTTTATGTGTATTTTAATAAACCTAGATTGCATACCCAAAATTAAAAAGTCATTGAGCCACTGGGAATTATTGATAAATAAATTATACAGTGGCACCCTCTAGTGATTGTGAAATGCAATGTAAATTTCAGCCATGGTCTGTCAAAAGTATTTCAGAACATTTATATACCTATAGGTGCAACTCAATTTTTTTTTTTTTTTTTTATTGTAACTTATTCCAAAAGCTGAAACGTTCATATATTCTAGATTCATTACATGTAAAGTAAAATATTTCAAAAGTTTTTTTTGGTTTATTTTGATGATTAGAGCTTACAGCTCATGAAAGTCAAAAATCCAGTATCTCAAAATATTAGAATATTTCCTAAGATCAATCAAAAAATGGATCTGCAAAACAGAAATGTTCAAGTTCTTTAAAGTATGTTCATGCACTCAATACTTGGTCGACAGCACATATTACAGAAAATGACTTGCTCCTAGCACAAATTACAGCATCAGTGAAGTGTGGCATGAAAGTGATCAGCCTATGGCACCCGTGAGACACTATTGAGCCTTCAGATCATCTGTATATTGTTGGATCGACTGTTTCTCATCTTTCCCATAAATTCTCAATGGGGTTCAGGTCAGGCATGTTGACTGGCCAATAAAGCTCAGTAATATCATGGTCAGCAAACCACTTACAAGTTGTTGGTTGTTGTGGTTGTTTTCCTGCTGGAAAAGGAAATCAGCGTCTCCATAATGCTTGTCAGCAGATGGAAGCATAAAGTGCTCAAAAATCTCCTGGTAGATGGCTACATTGACTTTGCATTTGATAAAACACAATGGACCAACACCAGCAGACATCATGGCACCCCAAATCATTACTGACTTCAGAAACTTCACACTGGACTTCAAGCAGCTTGGATTATGTGCCTCTCCAGTCTTCCTTCAGACTCTGGGTCCACGATTTCAACATGAAATGCAAAATTTACTTTTATCTGAAAAGAGAACTTTGGACACTGAGCAAAAGTCCAGTTCTTTTTCTCCTTAGCCCAGGTAAGATGTTTCTGATGTTGTTTCTGTTCTCGTGTTCATCATTTTGGAGGGCACTGCTGCTTCTTTCGGAGGCTAAGCGGGCACGGCCTCTGCTGGTGGAGACCTGGCAAGCAGTACTGGTTCCTGTGGGGTGACGGCATGCACAGGGTCACTGTCAGGTAAAGGTGCTTCCAATGGGGACTTGGAAGGCATGGGAGCACCCTGTACAGGAGAAGCCTGAGGCTTCTGTTGCAGCAACTCCTTCCTCAGCGGCTCAGGTATCTTAGGCTTTTGCCACTCTGGGGTCTTTTGGGGCATGGGTGCTCCCTTCTCAGTAGAGGCTCGAGCTGAGAGCTGTAGCAGCTCCTGCCTCAGTGGCTCAGGTATCTTAGGCCTTTGCTGCTGTGGGATGTTTTGGGGCACAGGTGCTCCCTTCTCAGAAGAGGCTTGAACCGAGAGCTGCAGAAGCTCCTGCCTCAGCGGCTCAGGTATTTTGAGCCTTGGCCTCTCTTGGGTCTTGTTGGGCACAGGTACACCATGAGCAGAAGAGGCTCCAGTCTTCTCCTGCGGCAGGTCTAGCCTCAGTGGCTCAGGGATCTTCGGTTTTAGTACCTTTGGGGTAGGCACAGCTTGGTGCACATGGGTGTGTCTTGTGGAGACACTTTAGGCACTGGAGCTACCTGTGAGGGCTGAGCAGGCAAAGGTGTTCCCAGTTCAGAAGATGTTGCCTCAGATAGTAAGGGATGCTGAGCTTCCCTCTCCACTCTGAGCCAGTGGTTTTAGGTGGGTCCTGCAAGTACTACCTCAGGCTTCTTCTGCCTCCACTTCTTTTGCTGTTACATCTCCTGCTTAGTGGACTTCAGTGTTATATTTGATAATGCTTAGTCTCCACCCTCAGCCTTCTTAGATCCAGCAAGCACAGGTGCTCCCCGAGACTTCTTTTGGTATTCTGTGGTCTTAATTGTTGCATCAGAGAAGTCTGGGTGCAGAGACTTAGCCTTCTTGGATGTATCATTGAAGACCATGGATGAGGTGTAGTCCCTCTTTTTGGTATAGGCAGGCACAGGTGCTCCCTGTTGGGACCTGAGTGTAAGGACTCAGCCTTCTCAGAATTATCACTAAAGACCAGAGATGTGGGGCATGAAGTTTCTCCTGCCTCCATTGATCCCCACCACTGCACTGAGGTGAGGTCCCCATACTCAGGCTTCTCAGATATAGGAGAAGAAACCTCCATTATTGCCCACCACTGCCCTGTGACGAGGGCAGCGGTGAGCTCATCTGAGGGTTCAGGAGATAAGGACTGCACTGCACTCTCAGTAAAACTGGTGGGGATGGTTGACATACTCATGTTGATGTTTAATTTGATGGTAAAATATGATCCAAATGAGTGAACAATGCACAGTACTGCAATGCACGACTGTCTTTCTAGCTGTAAAACACTGACAGAAACAGAAATGGGCACAGCTGAGTGCAATTACTGATATTACAAACTGTTTTTTTACTAGTTGACATTTAACTAATAAAAATACAATTACAGATATAAAAAAAATTGATAGTATTTACTAGTTGAAATTTAATTTTTGATATCAAGAATTAACATTTTTTCTAGTGGAAATTTAATTCCTGATATAGAAAATTGCCATTGTTTTTTTGTTTTTTTTTATGAAAACAGCAATACAATAACAATAAAGACAAACTCACTTATATTAAACAAAAAAATCATACTGTCAATGTTGGCACAATTTGAATAATTTGATGGTGATTTATTTAGAAATTTGACATAATGTTGTTTGTGGAATTCTGGGATCTTGTGTGTTAAAGCATTTTAAGTGTAAAAGCACTGTCCAGAAATTGCATTTTCGTAACATAAAAAACAAGTGAAGGAGTCTCATATCTGCCCATATGAATCTTAATTAGAGTGCTTTGCATTTCCATTTTTCACCACAGATTTATATTGGAAAATAGGCGCTGTTGACCTCGGGAGGGCAGTGGCACCCTCTGCCTCTCTTAGTACTTACTTTCATTACATAGCCATAAAATAAATAGTCTAGAAAATAGTCTAGAAACTCCAAAAATGTACAAGTTAACAATTTAAGGATTGATTTAGCCACAAAAGATGAACACATTTTGTGGTCCCCAAAGTCATACAGTTTTGAAATGACCTGAGGGTGAATACATTTTTAAGTGCTGATGAAATATCCATAATAATAATAATACATTTATAAAAACAACATAACTGTTCAAAACTCATTCAGATAAATTAATAACAATAATAAAACAACAATAAAAAAACAAACAAATGTCTGACCATTAAGAGTCCATTTAGTTACAGTTTATGCTCTGACTTGAACACTTTCCAATTAACCTTTTCCAGTTATTTCATCTAAATTCCCTCGGCAGACATGAAGAGAGAGCGCATTGGTGAGGCTCTCAATCTGTGAGCGGAGGAACCTGCGATCCTCCTGCAGGTCATGCACTTGTCTCTCCAGATCTGCAATCCTCTCCTGTTTGCTTTCCACCAGACAATGAAGTTTAGTGATGGTTAGCATAACACTGCTAGGTAAACCCTCCAGGGTCGGAGATATTGCTGCTGAGAAAATAGAGAAAAACATTACAATATTTCTATGTACATGTGTCCAGTGAAATTTTGGTTTGCGAAGGAGTCTGACAACAGCCAGTGCTCCACACAGAGATCTGATCTCATCATCCAGTCTGTCTGGAATGACTTAAAGAAACAGAACAAACCGAGACAGACTAAATCCAGAAGAACTGTGGCAACGTGTCCAAGATGCTTCAAGAAACCAACCTGCAAAGCTACCTGAGAAACAATGCGCAACTGGACCTAGGGCAAAAACCATTTTAAACGCAAAGGATGGTCACACCAAATGTTGATTTATTGTAGTTACTAGAAGTTAAATGACAAATAAGTTTATTTATGACATTATTTTTGACAGCATCCTCATTTTACAGTACTTTTACACAAGTGCCTAAAACAGTACTGTAGCTTGCAGGTAGGTTTTTTTTAAGCATCTTGGAGCAGAGCATGTGAGCGGAGCGGAGCGTGTAATATTTCCTTAAGAGCGCAGAACGCCTTTCTGAAGTTTCCGCTCCGCTCGCTCAATACGCTCAGCGCCGCTCGCTCAACCCAGAATACCCTTTGGTGATTTACTTGTTCGCGATCGATAAGCTGTAGAGATCGAGAACAGTAGAGCAGTTATGGAGTTCAGATATTGTTTCAACGAACTTGCAAGCCTTATACATAAGTGTAAAGTACTACGCAAACATGGTGTAGGCTAAGGTTATATTCGGCCGTACGGAGCCCCGATCATCACGGCATGCAGACAAAATCACGGCCACGAATTTAGAGCAGTTCAGTTTTTATGCGAATTAAATTCATTTTTTCGTTTAGTCTAAATTATGGCCACGAATTAAGCATTCGTTCTCTTGTTTAGGCTTAGCTGCCAGCCTGCCACGAATTCATTCGTTCGTTAATTCGTTCCTTCCCTAGATTTGGCTTAAATTTTGGAACGAATTATTAGGATATATTTCGTAATTAGGCCTACTTATTAAAATAATTATTGCTTAAAATTAATAAATAATAGGTAGACCTAGGCTACAGAATGTAGGCTAGATAGGCTATATGCATCAGTAATTTATAATCTAATATAACGCACGCAGATTTGTTCTTTACAAAAAAAAAACTGCAAAAGGCCAAAGGGAGATAAACAATTTTTTCCCTCTCCATTGTCCCCAGTTCCCCGTGTCCGTGTGTTTACTTTAACAGGCTTTATAATAGAGGTGAATTTTGTAAAGATCTGCGCACAGTTCATCTCATGTGTGTCCGTTTGTGTTTTAAATGTTCTATTACACAACAACGGCAGCTATTCACGGAAATAAAGTTAACGAAAATCAAATACAAGTTTTTGCATTTTAGGTAGGTTTGCTAAGGTTATTCGTGTATTTAATAGCCTACATTTTAATTAATACAATTAAGAAGAATGTAAGAATTTTGCTCTGAAACATGCATGCTTAATTTTAGACAATTATCCAAGAATTTCGGTACAAACAGTAAACAATAGGCCTACTAGAGAAATTTTATGTCAGAGCGGGATCTGAGCGGGATTTGGTTTACCGGTGAGCGTGAGCGGAACATTAGCGGAGCGTTTTGCTTTGGCCATGAGCGACTGAGCGGAGCGCACTCCCCCAGAGCGGAGTGCTGAGCGGAGCGTCACGCCGCTCCGCTTCGCTCACATGCTCTGTCTTGGAGACATTGCCACAGTTCTTCTAGATTATGTCTGAGTTTTATTCTTCATGCCAATCTAAACAGACTGGATGATGATGAGATTAGATCTCTGTGGAGCACTGGCTGTTGTCAGACTGCTTGTGCTAACAAAAACCTCACTAGATAATTACAATTAATGCCCAAATGAATGTTTTGAAATGTAAACTGATATTTCCTACTGATACACTACAGCAAAAGATAGAAATAACTGACTTTAAACCATTTTTTGTTGGTGAAAATACTAGTGGCCTATAACTTTTGCACAGTCTCATCATTGTTTTTTAGTGATGCTAATGAGCTAAACTTGATTCTCAGTAAATGGCAAATCACATACTGGAGTCATCACTGCTTGGAGTGTTGTCCTGCTGCGTTTCAGTGGCTGCTGGCAGTGTGTTTGTATTGTCCCACTGGATTACTACAGTCTCTGGTTCCTGTTTCATCCAGCTACAGCTGCTCACAGGACTGCCCTGTCTTGCAGAGCCAGAGTCAACTTCACTGCTGGGAGAGTATGGAGCAAAATCCTGCAGCCATTCAGAGTTCATCTCAACCTGAGAGCTGCAATATCGGCAACAATCATGGCATAATTCTTTTTATGCATTACTTTAATAACAGTAACTTTAAAATCAATGTGAAATCAAAATGGACCCTATGCACAGTTGATGTCAAAAGTTTACATACACCTTGCAGAATCTGCAAAATGTTAATTATTTTACCAAAATAAGAGGGATCCTACAAAATTCACATAGAAGACATTCACATTTAGTCTAAAAGAGAAAATAATAGTTTTATTTATAAAATTACCCTGTTTAAAAGTTTGCAATGGCTTGATTCTTAATACTGTGTTGTTACCCGAATGATCCACAGCTTTTAAACAGCCTGCTGTTAATCTGAAAAATCCTTCAGGTGTCAAAATTCTTTTGTATTTGAACACTTCCCAACAATGACTGTATGATTTTGAGATCCATCATTTCACACTGAAGACAACTGAGGGGCTCATATGCAAATATTATAGGTATATAAAAGGTTTAAACTCTAGAAAGAAACACAATGCACTAAAAGCCAGGAACCAAAACTTTTTGAATTTGAAAATCAGGGTAAATTTAACTGATTTTGTCTGGGAAACGTAAATAACTTCTGTAGCTTCTGAAGGGCAGTAATAAATAATAATAAAAAAAGAAACTTAGGCAATATAAGAAAAAATTTACTCATCTACATTCTGTTTAAAGTTCCTTCTGAAACATCAGTGAGCTTTAAACCTTCTGTAATAGTTGCACATGAGTCCCTCAGTTGTCCTTGGTGTGAAAAGATGGATCTCAAAATCATACAGTCATTGTTGGAAAGGGTTCAAATACACACACACAAAAAAAATGAAAAACCTAAGAATTTGTGGGACTTGATTCAGGACGAACAAGGCACTCGTGAATAACTATCACTAACAAAAAATAACTCAGCTGTGGATCATTCAAGTATCAAAACAGTATTAAGAATCAAGCGTATGCAAACTTTTGAATGGGGTAATTTTTATAAATTCAACAATTTTTTTCTCTTATGGAGTATATGTAAAATGTCTTTTATGTTAAATGTCTTATTGAGATCAGTAATGAATAAAAACTAACATGCATTTTGTGTGATCCCCCTTATTTTGGTAAAATAATTAACATTTTACAGATTCTGCAAGGTGTATGTAAACTTTTGACTACAACTGTATATTCTTAATACTGGTCTTTTTGTGCAAGATTCATATATGCATGTTATTCCAATATTGCTTTATATTTGTATTTGTTAACAAATGACTTTAGATGGATCTTTAAAAATAATGATGGTTTCTACCATAATCAGATTTGCAAACAATTAAACGGGATGTGGGAACACACCAGGATTGCTGTGGTAAATTACGAATCTTGCTCCTGCGACTTCTCTGGTACAGTCTCCATTTCTGCCTCAAAGCGTCCTGTCTGGCCTTAGAGAGTTCAGCTACTGGAGGATGTTTAGTCTTTCCTTCTCTCTTTCTTCGTTGATAACTAAGAATTTGAAACAAAAAAGGTGTTTTAGTACAGAATAAAATTTTATAATGTCATATTTATATAAAAGTGTTATTGTTCTATATTTAGCATTACTAAGAATGAGATAAAGGCCATTTTGCTAGTAGAATTTAAGATAATTTGTGGAATAAAAATCAAACACCTCTCTCTTCTTTTCGCAAGGTATCTGGCCCTGGCAACAGGGTCTGCATTCACCTTTGCTCTGTGTCGAGCCGATTTCTCATTGTTTGATAATCGCATCTAGAAAATAAAATAATATATACAAAATTTAAGTTTCAACACAATTATATTCAAATACAAAACGTGTGGAAGGAATATGCTAAAGTCACAAAAGGGATATGGATTTAGGCTACAGTTAGACTTGACTGATATATTGATAATAATATTTAATGAATTTAAGTGTTTTTAGATAGTAATGCAATTTGTTTAAAAAAAAAATAATAAAAAAAAAAAACGGGGATGCTTTTTAAAACTTTTTTCTCTCTCCGTAGGCGAAGGTTGACCCAACTCCAGTGTGGCTATAGCCTAATAATAACCTAATGTTTGTGCAATCTCTTAACAGCGCACATTATATACTCGTCTTTTTAAGCAAGTACCATGAGTGTCATGTCATGAAATGTTTTTAATACGACGGAAATTGTCTTAAGGTGATCCCATTTCATTTTAATATAAACACTGTAAGTTGGGTCTATTAATTGTAATGTTTTCATTTCAAACAACGAATAAATCAGTAAACCACTAGGTCGCAAAATGATTTACTGTTTCGAAGCACGATCGGATCGCAAATCATCAGCGCGTATCCCCCCGGCAAATTGCACCCTGGTAATGTCATATATTACAGTACATACGACAACTGTATTAAGGAAGAATGATAACATCTAAAAACAACATTGCTCTAGGAACTCAAATTACATTTTCATCATCAAGAATTCACCGTAGCTCGTGTGCTAGATCTTGCAGGAAGTTTCAAATGGAGTAACTGGTTACACCACTTGACATTTCAGTTACCACATTTTTCCAAATAAAGGTATTTTGATTCATGAACCTAAGTTTTCCAGAAGACATTTCCTGTAATATAACCTCAACAAACCTCTGTCACATCACAGAAAGATAAAACTACACTATTTGGAAAGACGTACTAACCTTGACACAGCAATGATAATTTGCAGGGTTCCTCTCTGAGACACCATTTCCTGTTTCACGGTCACATGACAACAGCACGCTGTCCTACATGTCGGTTACACCAGAGAGGGAGGAGGGGCTCTGGTTACACCACACGGAACAGCACCACTTGTTTCAGTGAAATTATAATAAATACCAAACCGCTGTTTGTCTTTTTTTTCCTTTTTCAAAGATTAAAAGCATTTGAAACCCTTTCTCTCGAACGGTTACACCAACTAGATATGTTTTGTTTGTTTGTTTTGACAGTTTGTTTGCACAAACTGTCATGGACGATTGTTTTGCGGTGCTTCCCATAGAATCGGTTTCACTGGTTCACTAACCCGGACAGAACGCCACGTTCACTAATTGGACCGAATCAGTACGACCAAGCCTGGAGTCGACCGCTTAACATTAACAGTCTCTGTCATGCCTGTAATGAGCCAATGACCGAAAAGTGCATAAGGTTCAAACTAAAGACTTTACCTGGTCATCCTTACTGCCTGACTGGATTAAAAGTCAGTCGCTTTTAATAAGTGAAGAGCAGAAAAAAAGAAAATTTTCGTACTGATCTAAACGAGGTTCTAAACAAATTTTAGAAAGCTTAGAATTATTATTTTTTATTATTATTATTATTCAAACAATAATCAATTAAATGAACTCTATTTTTAAGTCTTAAGTATTATTAATATTTAAAGACCATAATAAACAGAAGTATGGTTATACATAGGGCTGTCCCACAGTTTATGTATTTATTTATTTATTTTTTATTTTTTTGGAGCATGCATTGCCTAATTCAGTAAATCAGGTAATTACTTTATGATAGATAAAGCAGTAGTGTTGGGGGTAACGCATTACAAGTAACACAAGTTATGTAATAATATTACTTTTTTCAAGTAACTAGTAAAGTAATGCATTACTTTTTCATTTACAAGAACATATCTGATTTACTTTTTCAAAAAAGTAACACCAGTTACTTTTGTTTTCTTTATGTATTTAATCTAATTTTATTAGCCAATGACCTTGCTGCTGACCTTTGTTGATCCAACTCAACCATACACTGTAAAAATACTTTACTTAGATTTATTTTTTTTTTTTGTCTAGGTTCCAGCCAAAATAATAATAAATAAATAAATAAATTCTTAATTGAAGAAGGATTTTCAAGACAAGTAAATAATTATCTTGTTTTCAGAAAAAACAAGTCAAAATTAAGTGAGTTTTTGCTTAGAACAAGCAAAATAATCTGCCAGTGGGGTAAGCAAAAAAAAAAAAAACAAGATTATTTTTCTTACCCCACTGGGAGATTATTTTGCTTGTTTCAAGCAAAAACACTTTTGACTTTGAATTCAGGAAAAAAAACAAGACAATTTTTACTTGTCTAGAAAATCCTTCTTGATTTAAGAATTTGTAGATATTTTGGCTGTAAACAAGACAAAAAATATATATATTTTATTTATTTATTTTTTTTTAAGTGTACTAATAAGCAAAACTTACTTTATATGAACATTTGTGCTTTTTTCTTGTTGCTGAAGAGTGTTGAACTTTCTTTTTCTACAGTTCTACTGTACAGACGTCAATTTAATTTTCCTTTAGCCTTAGGCTTATTCACATAATTTCATTTTGGTGAGAAAGGGCTTTTACATTTGCTAAGAATCAATTTTTTTTTTTTATATTAAAAACAAACAAGCAAGCCCTACCCAGATTAAAAAAAAAAAAAAAGAAACACAAAAGTAGATTTTAGGAAGTAACACAATACTGTAAAGCATTACTTTTAAAAGTAACTTTCCCCACCACTGGAAATAAGTAGGACATTCCCTCCGACATTGTCAAACTGAACTGAACTTCCAGGGCCATGGCTTTGCTGCTGCAAATCGTTGTCAGTGTGGAAGACATGTCCATGTGGTTGACTAAAACTAAAAGTACTTTATTTAAACAATGGCTAAAATGTCTTGCAGCACCGTAAATTGTTAAACAACTTGACAGACAGGCATTTTTAAACATTTCAAAACCATAGAATAAAAACAAACATTTCAAACATAAAACCCATAAGCAGTGTTCTTGAACTCTAGCTCTTGAAGGCCACTGCCCAGCAGAGTTTAGCTCCAACCCTGAACCAACTCCCCAGCCTGTCATTTTCTAGTAATCCCTGAAGACCTGGATTAGCATGTTGAGGATCATTTGATTCATTTTGTAGCTAAACTCAGTAGGAGAGTGGCCCTTGAGGGCCAGATATGAAGAACCCTGATAATAAGGGAACGCAACATTTTGTGAGAATACAACCTTAGTAGAGATTTCCATAAACAAACAGACACAGAAATCAAACATCTCAATTATATCCATCACAACAGATTTCAAATGTCACTCACTATTTTATTTCCTTCCAGCACCATTTTCATTCAACAATGGTATCAGAGCGACCTCTAGTGTTCAGTCATGGAGAATTCTCGTTGCACTGCAAAGCAGTCGTTCTCCAGAAGCTTTCATTTGCTCCATCCTTTCTGCAAGGGCTTTATCAGCATAAAAGAACTGTTCAGTTGTGATATCAATTAGTAGGGCAACCCGGAAGACTAGCTCATCATGGTTTTAGGGTTTTACTTATGGTTTTCAGAATAACGGTTTTCAAATGAAAATCAACGTTCACATAAGTACAAGAAGGTAAGTTTGCGTTTGACAAATTAACAACAACTTGTGTTTTAAAGCAACAATATGACCTCACTCATATGTACTCATAAATCAAAAACCCACTTGAGCAAGGCTCAAGCCATGTTAAATCTTTTTAGGGTTGTTGAATTACAAACTGAACTGCTCCGTTCTGGAGAGAGGACACACTGCTGGGCGTAGCTGACTTATGTTTCCTCACAAGGCCTGATCAGACCCACCAGACGAACAGATTTGTTAGCAACCTGGTGCAGTTCTATGATGAGAGCCGTGTTGGGGACGTTGTCAGGAAGGGGCAACCAAGAGCGCTTGCACGGGCCATAAGATGGAGGGCCCAAATTAGGTCCTTTATGGCACAACCTACCGTACTCTTGGGCATATGGTGGCTCGCTTGTAAAAAACTGTCCTGGGCCCTGTGACCTTCAGTGACGCACTTGGGCGGAAAGCCCTACTCATGCTCTTCTTCTTGATAAAGGTTGATCAAAACCTAGTCACGATGTGGAACAGAACCTGTTGGAAAGAGATCGAAATGCAGCTCAAAATCAATTTCAAATTTGGGCTTTTTTTTATACAAGTAATATTAACTATCACTTATATGTAAGGAATAATCAACAGGTTGCTGTGCATTAAAGGATTTTAAATGCACAATGGGGAGTGGACGGTGGTTGCCTCTGCTAAGTGCGTTTAAAATCATTTAATGCATGGCAAGCTGTTAATTATCCTTATTCCATGGTCATTTGCAGAGCTGGGTAGTAACTGATTACATGTAATCTGGATTACGTAATCAGATTCCAAAAATGAAGTACTTGTAATCAGAGTAAGTTACATTTTAAAGTACTCGTAATCAGACTACAGTTACTTTTTTATGGATTACATGGTTACATATTATTCACATAATAGTAACATATTATTCATAACTCCTTAATTCTCCCTAATTTCTCCCTTTGATTTTTACATTTTCCTACCGATTATATACACTCAGAAAGTCCAGTTTTTGTGGACATTCACACATACACTAGTCATTAGTCAGGTGGCAACACAGCATTTGACCACTGGATTTACAAAAGGGTTTCAACATTGCATCAGCTATGATGAACACATTCATCTTTATTTGAATTATCACTCTGTAGTTTTTTTTTTAACCATGTATTATTGTGTTATTAAATTTCAAATTCATTATTTTGTCTTTCATACTCATTAATATTTATTCACTTATTTATATGCAATGCAGGCATTCCCAAACTTTTTGTCATCTAAACCTTATTCACCAAATAATTTTTCTTTAATTACCCCTGAGATTTTAAATGAAATATTTCAATAATTATGTGATACTTCACATTTACATGTTCATGGTTTCTTTGATGCTGATTAATGGTCACATGGCATGCAGGTAAATTTAAATATTTAATCTTTTTTAGCAAGTGTTTTATTTTAATTGTTATTTTAAAACAAAGACTAATGAAACACAATGACGGTTCACTCCTATACTTATAAATGGGAGAAACTGCAGTGCGCAATATGGAGGAATAGTACCACCTTCTAAATGAAAGAGACAAATTTCCCATAGAAACCTGAGGCTAGACCAGCCATGCGCATTTTCTGGTCTAGCTCGAAAAATAAGCCTTTTAAACAATATTTGAGCATAAGAAACAACATTCATGGGGTAATTAATTGAAGATTTTTGTTGCTGATTTGATATATGTCATTTAATTGTGAGTTCAGTGAGCGGTTTTTTAGATTTCAGGATTCCGCCATTGATTAAGATAGGACTTGGTCTTGTATGAGCTGCCCGGAGGCATTGCAAATATGGCCACCAAGTAAAGAGAAAAGGACTTTGTTTTAAAATGATTTATTACATTTTTTTTTTTTTTTTTATGATTTAATTAATTGTTAGCTTTTCATTAAACCCACAAACTCTCTGCAGTTCTTGTTTGAACCTTAGTTTGGGAAACCTTGATGCAATAAAATGTTTAATGCACTTGATGTTGTTAATTACAATGAAGGAAACATATTTTCTTACTCTTTGCATGTTTTACATCATTATGCTACAAGATAATCCTATTTAAATCAATCTGATAAACAAGCTAAATCAAAAGTAATCTAAAAGTAATCTGATTAGATTAGATTACCTAAAATATGTAATGTAACTGATTACACTACTGACTACAATTTTTGTCATGTAATCTGGAATCAGTAACTCAGGGGTTTTCAACCCAGGGGGGCCGCGGCCCATCAGCAGAAAAATAAAAGAAATAAAACAGTAAACAGCCAAAGGGTGTAACTTAGAAAGGGAGACGGATCAGTACGTGAAAGGTAAGAGAAAAGCCATAAATGAAGTCACACAGACCCAGGCAGGTGCTAGTCATTCAAAAGCTAAATGCAGAAAATATGAGGAGACATATCTTGACCTCAGCTTCATTCACTGCGTCTATACCGGACGCTACAGTTGTTGCGTCGTGCCGCAACAGCTATACACGGGATGCAACAAAGACATTAATCTGATGCCTTGTTCTGTGTATGACATACTGACAACGGTCGTTTTGTCGCGTCCAGTGAAGAGCTACTGAGTTTTGCCGCGACGCGACAACAGTAGCGTCTGATGTTTATAATTGTATAAAGTGTACTGATTATAATGGTGTGTACTGTATTTTTGTGTGGAAAGGCCTGTCTGTGTCCTATGCCTTAGCGACAGCATGAAACAGCAAAAATAAACAAATAACAGAGAGAATAATATTAATAACAGTTATTCTCTCTGTGCTATTTTAAGTTTAAAGTGTTGCAGGTGTTTTCCCCCTGTAGATTGTTACAATTAAAAAGCTTTAATTGTTTTTGTTAGTCTTGAGTGGGATGGGGATTCAGGAAGGGGGGGGGGGTCGGGGGGGCGCCAAATTTTTTTTTATAGGTATAAAGGGGGGCGCGATCAAAAAAAGGTTGAAAACCCCTGCAGTAACTGATTACAATTTGTAAGTAATCTACCCAGCTCATTTGCCAAGTTATGGATGACTTAAACTAGTATTGCTCTTTGCAGCGCAATATTTGACCAAATGGGTAAAAATTAGAGAAAGAGGTCGGAGATTGCAGCTTGCGCTGCACACACATTTATATTCTAAAATAACTTACATAATACATTTCTTGCCAAATAAGCGAAACGTAAACACTTAAAAGCAGGCACTTAAAGTGTCTTATGTCTGTGTGACAAGTAGCCTAGACAGTATCACTGAGTTTTTCTTCATTTCAGGAAGAGGCTCATAGTATGGCGTTATTTTAATGACAAATGTCTTGAGTGCATTATTGTAGAGTCAAAGCACAGTAATAGAATGCACGAGCACGAATCTCTTCGCTCTCATGCAGATTTCCTTTGCTCTCACACAAAACTGGACACTAGGTTATTTACAAATCATCCAAGCACCTGAGCATTTCTAATATTTGATTATTATGACAAAGTAGTATTAAATTGTAAATAAATTACGGATTCATCTTTGAAATCTGATTGGTTGATAACCTTTGACAACATTTAATTCAGGTGCGAAAATAATTAATATCTAGCGCATGAGCACAGAGAGATTTGCACGTGCAGACAGTTTGAGTGAGAGGAGAGACCAAACGGCAACCTCCCGCTCTCGCTCTTGAAACAATACGGAAGTGACTGAAGCTGCAGTTCATCGGCTGGCCGCTTGAGGCTGGCTCCAAAAGGGAGTAAATCCCCATAGACTCTCGTGTTAAAATGTTCAACTTTATAACAGATAAAAATGTGTTTACAGCCTGGTACAAAAACTGGTTTTGGTTTTTACAGCTAGTTTTGCCTTTCATGACAACTCTGAGGGGGGTGAATTTTTTTCTAACTCACCCCTTTAAATTATATTAAGCATTACAATTCTGCATAATTAAGGGTGTGGCCACTTGAGTGACAGGTGTCAGGCAGCCGTCACATTACCTCAGCTTATTCCAGCAGTTGAACATGGCATCTCAGCCACGTTATTGCTGTTTTTTCTTAGTGTGTTACTTTATCAGGATTATTTTAATAAGCCGGTAACGTTTAAATTTCGAATCAGTTATACAGGCGTGGTTTCAGCAACCAGACATCTTAGCTCCACCCACGTCCCGCCTCTTTGTCCATTTTCTATTTTCCTGGAGTGACGCGTTTCCAAAATGGCGATGACAGGCCCCGCCCAACTTTTGCTTCAAAAACGCTATTCAGAAACCTACGGGTGACGTCACTGACACTACGTCCATGTTTTTTACAGTCTATGGGAGAGACACGTTTTAACTGCACACGCTCTCTCTGGGCGAGAGCAGCCTGTATCTAAGCATGCGCATCCAGTTTTTTAGCAAAGAAAATCCACGTGCGAGCGGAGAGATTCACGCTCGCGCATTCTATTACTGTGCTTTCGCGCTACAATAATGCACTCTCGACATTTGTCATTAAAATAACGCCATATCGTAGAGACCAAGAAAAGACAGCAAGCGCATTTTGTCTGCTTTATTTTACAAAAGTATGTTTCACTGTTATTTTGAAGGTACACAAATAAAAATAGACTGTTTTGAATGATGTTTTGCTCTTATCTGATGGATATCACATCTTTCTGCTGATATAAGAAATCCAAGATTTCGCACCGGCGCGTCCCGTGCACACAACATGCAATCTAGCATTGCAAACTTGACATTGCAGCCTCTTTATCATCAAACTAAATGAGACAGTTAAACATAGAAAAGGTATTTGGTGACTGAATTTAACTTGTCTGTTGTACAATATGTTTTGCTGGTCAGCATAGCATCACTTTTTTTGCGGATTTGAAGGATGCTGTTAGTAGATATTCAGACACAAGAGATGTACAAAGCATTCTGCACATAACAAATAAAAGTTTAGCAACTAAATGTTACACCAAATTATCTAACGATTCACTCATGAAAACGATTCATGCCAAATGAGAAATTTGTGAGTCCACTCAATTTTAAAAAAGCTGGTCATATTGGTTTTTGTAAAATATCTCTTGCAGTTTGTAACGTAGCTATTCTTCAATGTAAACAGTCTGCAAAGTTGTTAATAAAAAAAAAAGTGCATTATACATGATACTGTCTCTCAAAAGAGTCGTTTTAGAACTGCCTTAATGAGCCATTATTTTTTTTAATCTTCTGCCTGTTACCGATCTGTCACTCGATAGCACTTTTGCATAATCTCTGCCTTTCCGCAAAACACCAACAGTCTGACCTGTGCACAAACACTTTCGCTAGTTAGTGTTTACATCATGTCGAGAAGACGCTGTGTTCTGTGCTGTGAAAGCAATTTTGTTTTTGTTTTTTCATTGCCGAAAGATGACAATGTGAAGAATCAGTGGTTCAAATTTATTTTTTCCACGATACCACAACAATATGATCCTTTGATTTTGAATCTTCTTTATTTGGACTAACAAGCGTCTCTGAACCACAGCCTGTAAGTACGATTGATACATTATGTGTACAATGCCCTTCAATGTGTTCTCAATTGAGTGCAAAAAATATCTTTTTTTTGTGTGCAAATATGTGATGTATACCTAGTGCAGCTTCAGGTTTCCAGGTAAACTACAATATTACTGTCTTGCTGAAATATTTCTGATAATACGTGGTGAACCCATTATTTCCTAAGAATGTGTCGATTAATGTAGACTAATGTAGATTAATGTTGTTGTTCTAATTACTTTGTTTAATAATAAAGAATGTAGTGTAGCTCACAGAATTTATAATCATTGTGAAATTGCTGTATATTTTGCTAGGTTAGGCTGGTGCGTCTGTGATACAGTTGTTCTGCATTTTGATTAAAAGTTATAACGCAGTGTCTTTCGTCTGTCGTTCTTCAGACATTACAGTAGACATATTTTGGTTTACAAACTGTATTGTTTCATCAGTTAGTCACGTTAGCACTCGGCTAACATATCCATCATTAATGTTTTGTGAAGTGTTTTATGTAAAGGTACATAGTAGGATTGTCATGTTGTCAAATTAAAACCTGCCCAACTGCTACTCGTTTTGGGGGATCCCTGTTAAAAATTGTTCCGGTGTGTAAAATACATGCTTTTTGTCAGGGTTCCCCTGGCAAATTCGCTTTCCAGGGGCTAAGTATGATGTTACTGGGGTCGCTTCCACCTGCAACATCAAAAGTACTGAGGACTTGGCAACACAGATGGTAGGGCTTGCTAACTTGCTCAAATACTTCTCTTTGTGCCAATCACAACAGGCTTGGTCAGCTGACCAATCAGAGCAGATTAGGCTTATGGAAGGGAGAGGGTTTATAGACATTATGCTCAATATGAAATCACGGACAAATGACTGTGTATAAATGTATATTTTGGGAAAATCACAATGTTTTCTGACCTTGGATGCATTTAAACCGGTTATAGGGGACTCCCAACACGATATTAGGACACTTTAGAAAAAAAAAACACAACAACAACATACGACCTGCTCTGTTTCATTTTAAATAAGCTTGTTATAGACATAGCAAATAATAAAAAAAAAAAATAAATAAAAAAAAATTCTATATTTTTTTAAAATTTTAAATATACCTGTCATTTTTACCTATTCTGTCAAATATTGCGCTACAAAGAGCAATAGTAGTTTTAACTTAATAAGCGGTATAATCAACAGCTTGCCGTGCTTTAAAGGATTTAAAGCTTGGTGGTTCTCGGGTGGTTCTCCTCCACGTTGTGCATTTAAGTGAGGGGTAATCAACAGTTTGCTGTGCATTAAAGGATTTTAAATGCACAACACAGAGGCAAAAAACCACTCGCAAACTGCGAGTGGTTAAAAATCCTTTAATGCACGGCAAGCTGCTGATTATCCCTCTTATTCCATGATTATTTGCCAAGTTAAAACTAGTATTGCTCTTTGCAGTGCAATATTTGGCAGAATGGGTAAAAATTCAAATAAATGTGATTTTACTGCATTATTTCATCTTTCTGTCAGCTAACGTGCCATAACCGATGAAAATAATTCATTTTCATTTCATCATTTTTAGCTGTCAGGTCAAATTTCACTGCAAACATCATTAACGGCTTTAACTTTTCAATGCTGGCAACTGACCACAGTATAAGTGGGATAATGCATGGCTAGCTTTGCATTAAACGATTTTAATGCGCTTTGCGATGGGTCGTTCTAAGCCTCCATTTCGTGCATTAAAATAGTTTAATGCACAGCTAGCGTGCATTATTCCTTACTTATTGCATACCTGCCAGTCAATCAGAATCCAGTATGTAGACAGACCATGAAATAATTACTGTTAAAACTCCATCTTCTGTAAATTACATCCTTTGTGTAAAAAAAGAAACGTCCTTAATTCTAAAGAATGTTTGAACTGTAGTGTTTTTTCCAATTATAGATTAAAAAAAAAAAAAAAAAAAAAAAAAAATATATATATATATATATATATATATATATATATATATATAAAGTATTAAATTGCAAGTTTATTATTGTAAATGTGTTATTACAAATGTGTTATACATGACATACATGTTTCAATAGAAATTACATTAAAGTATGCTTTAGTTTACCATACATGCTTGTAACCATATTTCTAGACAATAAAGGTATTTTTAAAATTACATATGTGAACCTGGACCACAAAACCAGTCTTAAGTAGCATGGGTATATTTGTAGCAATAGCCAAAAATACACTGTATGGGTCAAAATGATAGATTTTTCTTTAATACCAAAAAGGATATTAGGATATTAAGTAAAGATCATAAAATAGTAATATGCATTGCTAAGAGCTTTATTTGAATAATTTTAAAGGTGATTTTATGAATTTTTAGATTTTTTTGCACCCTCAGATTCCAGATTTTTCAAATAGTTGTATCTCAGCCAAGTATTGTCCTATTACAAACCATACATCAATGGAAATCTTACTTATTCAGCTTTCAGACTATGTATAAATTTGGTCCAGGGTCACATATAAAGATGTACTTAAGTGGGTCAAAAAGTTCAAATATATGCAATTTATGGACAATACAGATGTGCAACTGTTAATGTAAAAGTGCTACTTATCGTATACCTCTCCTCCCTTTCTTCTTGTTTCGTCTCTTTTTTCTGACCCTGCTGGACTCTTCAGTTGAAGATTCATCAGTGATGCTTTCATCATCGACATATGAGCTGGACGAGCTCTTACGCCGCCTTCTCCGTGACCTGGACTCAGAGAACACTGATGTGCTCGCTGCAGCAACAGAGAATAGTAGAATAGTAGTAAACAACAGCACATGTGTAAGCACCAATGTAACAGGAAATCTGTAAATTCATTAGTTCATCAATTCATAATTTCAGCTTACAATACATTAACATGAAATGAAAATACTGGTTTTTATAACCATATCTATATACTGCATCATGAAACCTTGCCTTTTGTCAGTGTGTTTATTGCTTTAGTTATTTTACGTTCTTTATTTCTAAAATGAGAAACTGTGCATAGTTTAAGTGTTTTATAAACATGAATAAAGCTTTTTACTAACGTTGTACTGTGGCCTAGTTGTATTTTGGTCTTAACTACATTTCTGCAACATTTCTTTTAAATGTAAAGATTACTTTAAACCCTAAATAAAATACAAGCACTGCCATTTAAACTGGTTTTGTTTTCACAATGAAAACATCATACTAACATTTTGAAGATTTAAAGCGATAGTTCAAACAAAAATGAAAATTCTGTCATTAATTTTCTCACACTTATATCGTTCCAAACATGCAAGATCTTCATTTACCTTCGGAATACAAATCAAGATATCTTTAATTAAATCCGAGAGCTTTCTGACCCTGCATAGACAGCAACGCAACTACCACAATGAAGGCCCAGAAAGGTAGTAAGGGCACTGTTAAAATAGTACATGTGACATCAGTGGTTCAACCTTAATTTTATAAAGCTACGGGAATATGTTTTTGTGCGCAAAGAAAATGAAAATAACATTAGAACACATACGTTGTACTCTTGTGAAGACTGACATGGAAGAGAAACAATTGTAGAATAAAGTCATTATTTAGTTTTTGTGGTATTTGTGTTGCTGTCTATGCAGGGTCAAAAAGCTCACTGATTTTATTAAAAACAGGGTTCCCACTCTAAGCCAAATGTCAAAATCCCTTTTCACTTTTCCCTGGTTTTCACGGATTAAAAAGCTGAAATTCCATGACATATAATGAACGGATCTATCCATCTACAAGCTTTATTTACAGACGTTTTAGTACAAAACACACATATACACAACTTTTTTTTTTTTTTTGCTTTTACTTGTTAAATGCACTGATATTTTTCTGTGCTATTTCTACAGAAATTCATTTATGTTTTTTATGCTTTCAGAACTATAACAATAGGCTAAACACGTGAAACAATGCAATAAAACAAAATGCGGTATAGAAAAAAACTTAAAGCAACAAGCAAAAATCCCTGATATTCAATGACTTGGACAAAATAAACAAAATTCCCTGACTTTCAATGTCTGGAACAGACCTTTTAAAATTCCATGATATTCCAGAAATTCCATGACCCGTGGGAACCCTGTAAAAATATCTTCATTTGTGTTCTGAAGATGAATAAAGGTCTTATGGGTTTGGAATGACATGAGGGTGAGTAATTATTAAAATAATTTTTGGGTGAACTATCGCAACACACAAAGTTATTCATACATAAACAAATCTTTACTGCAAAAGGCAATTCTAAAATTCATTATAATACAGGTCTGATTCTTGGGCAAGGTGGTTTAGATGTTTTTCCGTCACACCTTCTGGCACTGAAATCAAGCGAGCGCCAGTGAGGTTCTCAATTTGTGAGCGGAGGAACTTGCGATCTTCCTGTAGGTCCTGCACTTGTCTCTCCAGAGCTTCTATCCTCTCCTGTTTGGTCTCCAGGAGGCACTGAAGTTTGGTGATGGTCAGCATAACACTGCTGGGTAAACCCTCCATCGAAGGTACTGCTGCTAAAAAATGAATCAATAAATTGATATCCTATCAGTGAACACTGATGAGCTCATTGACATGGATTCTCATGAAATGAAAACATGTCGTACTAGTGACAGCACTGTTCAGATTGTTGTCCTTCTCAGGATCTTTGGCGGCCTCAGAGTTTATGACTTCAGGCTCTGGTTCCCGTTTCACCCAACTGTGGCTGCTCACGGGACTCTCTTGCCTGGCAGAGCTGGAATCAACTTCACTGCTTGGGGAGTATGGAGTGGATTCTGGCTGCTGCTGCCACTGGGCGGTAATCTCAACTGGAACACTGCAAGAGAACACTATCATATTTGCATTTTCTTATTTGTTATTTTAACATGACTTGTTTAATTACTACTTCCAAAAGTGTTATTTCATATGAGAGCACTGGAAAGTTTCACTGTTTGTATCACTCTGCTTGTCAGGGCCTCTTCACCTGTCTAGGTTTGCCACATTTGCTTTAGAGTATATGATGAGTGGAAAGCAGTTGTGAGATTTTGTGAATGCTTATAAACAACAGTTTAATAAACAGGGTAAAGAAATGCATTGTGTGTGCATAATTATTAAACATTAACATTTTAATATAACATTATAGTCATCATATCCTTTAGAAAAATGTTTTTTTGAGGAGGTGGGGTAGTGCACAATAGGCCCCTGCGGTGCAGCCTAAGCTTTTGTCCTTAATGGCATTTTTAAAGTTGAATTTCCAGAATCATTACTCCAGTCTTCAGTGTCACATGATCCTTCAAAAATCATTCTAATATGCTAATTTATTATTAGTGCTGGAAACAGATGTGCTGCTTAATTTTTATTTTTGGAACCTGTGATACTTTTTTCAGGATTTTTTGATCAATAAAAGGTTAAAAAAGAACAGAATTTATTTAAAATAGAATGGTTTTCTAACAATATACACCACTGTTCAAAAGTTTGGGGTCAGTAAATTTGTATTCTTTCTTTTTTGGAAAGAAATTATACTTTTATTCACCAAGGATGTGTTAAATTAATAAAAAGTGATAGCATAGATTTACATTGTTAGAAATTATTTATATTTTAAATAAATGCTGTTCTTTTTAATTTGTTATTCAAAGAATCCTGAAAAAAGAATCACAGGTTGCAGAAAAATGTTTGACAGCACAACTGTTTCCAACATTGATAATTCCAATAATAAATCAGCATATCAGAATGATTTCTGAAGGATCACGTGACACTTAAGACTGGAGTAACAGCTGATGAAAAATCTGCTTTGCATCACAGGAATAAATTATACTGTAAAGTACATAAAAAAAACAAAAACATTATTTTATATTGTAATAACATTTTGCAATATTACTGTTTTTTCTGTATTTTTGATCAAATAAATGCAGCCTTGATAAGTATAAGAGACTTCTTTAAAAAAACATTAAATGAGAGGGTGTGTCCAAACTTTTGACTGGTAGTGTAGTTCCAAGTCAGTTTTATCACAGACGAAAATAACAAATTTTTACCCATTCGGTCAAATATTGCGTTGCAAAGAGCCACTGATTTTAACTTGTCTATAACTCATCAAATGACCATGGAATAAGCAGGATAACGGCTTGCCATGCATTAAAGGATTTTAAACACACTTTGTGTCAGGTGGTTCTCCACGTCATGCATTTAAAATTCTTTAATGCACAGCAAGCCGTTGATCATCCCTTACATGAAGCCTATTTAAAAAAGTCTTTATGTATTTCACAACACTTCAGCATGTTATTCTTATTAAGTGAGGGTCATTTTTTAGGATTTTTTTTACCCAAGAAAGGTCTCTGAGAACTTGACACATTGCACTTCTGGAGACTCCAGGTAAGTTGTAGTTCTGGAAAATGGTGGCACTGGAGACTAAATCGTTCCTGATGGTTTCACACCTGATTCTTCAGCCTAATTCTTAATTATTTTGCAGTTAACATGTGTCTTTTCGTCTCCACCTGGTTTTTTTTCTGGCCCTGCTGACCAAATGAGTATTTTTTCCATCCAATGGTCATGCCTAAAGGATTAGTTCACTTCCAGAACAAAAATGTACAGATAATAAACCCTTGTCATCCATGATGTTCATATCTTTCTTTCTTCAGTTGGAAAAAAAATATGTTTTTTAAGGAAAACATTTCAGGAATTTTCTCCATATAGTGGACTTCAATAGTGAGTTTGAACTTCCAAATTGCACTTTAAATGCAGCTTCAAAATGAGGAATAAAGGTCTTATCTAGCAAAATGTATGGCCATTTTTATAAATAAATTAATATTTATACACTTATGTGTTTACCTTTTTTTACCTTTCTTTTTGTAAAGGTCATCTTTGCATGTTCACTTTGTAAACACTAAGTCAGTACTTTTGCATACAGGACGATTTTAAAGTTGGAGGGGAAAATGAGATGGAAGCTTTTCGACATACCCTAACTGTACTGAACCCAAACGCACAGAGTACGCATCGCAGAGCTAGACAAGATGAGCATAAAGTGTATAAATATTAATTTAAGAAAATGACAGATCGTTTCACTAGAAAAGACCCTTATTCCTTGGTTGGGATCATTTAGAGCCCTCTGAAGCTGCATTTTGGAAGCTCAAACTTGCACTGTTGAAGTACCACATATGGAGAAAATTTAAATGTTTTCCTCAAAAAGAGTTAAAAGAGTTGGCTCAATTTACCTCTAAAAGAAAAAAAGGTGCCTAATAATTATGCACACTTGAATAGAAGGAGTTTTTTTTACACATTCAGCCTTTACTGACAATTATATCCCTTATAAATTATTAAATGCAGAATGCTGTTTATTAAAACTGAGGTGGTTTGGGATTGTTAAAATGCGCTTGGAAAAAAAACAAATATGGCCAGAATATCAGTGTGCCGAATAATTATGTACACACTGTAATTCACCTTTATGTCGTTCCATACCTGAGTGACATTTTTCCAACTGTGGTCCATACAATGAAAGTCAACGGGGTCCAAAGCAATGTTGTTCAAACAACTGCTATCGTTTGCGTTCCACAAAAGAACGATTTGCGTAAATTGTGTCAGAACGTTCAAATCTGTGTGAACTATCCCTTTCAATATTAATTTGTTTTCAGACACAAGGCGCTCGACTTTGTTTATCTTTGCCCTTCAAGTGAACCTAGCTTCAAAATAGGTGATACAAACAGACGTTCCAGTGGAACGCTCTTTGGCTGTATGACTGTGTGTTGCCAAGCAACAACTGACAAGCAGAGTGAGACGTTCCAGGCCCAGTGCTGTTATACAAAATATAAGCCACAAACTAACTTTTTACGAATAATAATTTGGTGACAGTGTATGAAAACTGGAGAGGACCCACTACTGTAAACATACCTCTGCAGACACACCGCCACGATCTCTCTCGACTCAGTCAGTCTTTGAATGGCAGTGAGCCTCAGACTGTGATTAGTGTACGTCGTTCTCATTCCGGCTTCTTTGCATATTTTGGGCAGCATTTGGGACAGATAATTGACTCCCAGGGGAAACGAAGTATACCACATCTCGTCGGTGATCACATACGTCCTTTTGGGCTGCAGATACAGAGCTTTTGCGTCGGCTGGGATTTTGCTCAGATATTTCTCCAGAGATGCAACAGGGCACAGCGGATTGCCGGGCTCTTCATACATAGACCTGCGGGGTTTCTTGTCCTTTTCCTGTATGTTTTTCGCGTCCTCGCTTAACGCCATCGTAAAGTATTTGAATCCGTTTGGGTCTCGGTTCAGAGCAAACGAGTCTGGTTGCAGGTGTCGGTTGCCCTCCTTACCCCTAAGTCCAAAATGCAACTGGATGTCATACCAGACCTTATTTAACAAGCCTTTTGGATTGCCAGGGTCCAGTGCAGGAGAATGTTTTAGTAGGTGTTGGTCCTCAGGTGAAATCGGCGGGTAATGTGTTGTTATGTCTCTACCGGAGCGTCGGATCTGCTTAACGACGCCTTTAAAAACATTATTGGCGGCCCTGAAGTCTGTGTCCTGCATCAGATTCCACGCACGGTTGATGGGAGGCTCATTCATAAATCTATTTAATCCAGCCCGAAGCCCGACATAGCTGCTGATTCCGTACAACTCCCCCTTGCTTGTCCGAATAGAGCCATAAAACTCGCGCAGCACCGGGTTTAGCTCCGACTTCTCGACGGTTTTAAAGTCGATCGTCAGCTGCTTTTCACGTAACCAGGCTTTAAAACAGTTCACAGCCCATACTGTTTGCTTCACAGTACTAGATTCGTTCCGGTTGTGCTCTAATTCATCTAAATCCGCTTGTGTGACATTCGCACACCTGGATATTTGTGCTGTTAAACTGGACTCTCCTCCCTCCGTCTCTTCCTCTTCACCTGAAGAGCTTTCACACTTCAGGTCAAACATTATATTCATGGGAACAAAATCCGTTGGTTAAACGGTTGCCTGTCTTCTTTCTTTCAGTGTCATAAATGTTCAAGGCGTTTGTAGACTCATACTACATTACATACATACTAACATTTCAGCACAAAGCTCAAGCAGACAATTAATTGAAGCGACTTGCTGACCTGTACACACAGCCACGAGTGTATTCAGGATTTCTTTGTTGTTCTTCTTCTACGAGATGCTGGAGGATGGAGCGCCACTGAAACACGCCGCCACCTACTGTTTACTGTGCGAACAGCATGCGATCTAATCAATCCAAACCATAATAATTGAGCTCACCATACTATTGAAATTTCTTTAATGTTATGTTAATGTTAAATGCCGTTTTATTTGATTTTAGCTAACCTATTGATATTTTGTCACTAATATGTTATCATACATGCAAAAACAAAAGGCTTGTTTAGCCATGCTTGTTTAGCCAAAACTTTTTTCTTTTAATTTACAGAAACAAGTGTCCAGATTAAAAAAAGTAACTCAAACCATTATTAAATTAAGCTTCAGAATTATAGAAATATTAAGAGTTGAATAGCCTATTCTTCAGGTAGCTATCCAACTCATTAAGTTTTTAAAGTAATCACGTCTACTAATAATTTAACATTTGTAAGATTTTATTCACAAAGCTTTCCGAAAGTATAAATTATGTTTAAAATTGACCTACCTCATGGTTTTTAAAACCGTGTAAATCCTCGTTTTTGTTTAGTGTGAATTAAAATAGGAAAATCTTCGCTTAGTCTAGTTGTTTCACCACATTTTAATGCTTGTTTTGTGTTATTTTAAAACATTCTTATATATGTCATCGAAAAGACTTTTAACAGAAAGTCTCAGAAAGCAAATCTTAATTTAAAACTTTTTGAATCGTTTTGATCAGGTAATTACAAATTGGTAACTGATAAATTGGTATATAACTGATTTACAATGAGAAACCAGCAACAGAAAATGTACAGAACAGAAAGATTGTTGATTTAAGTAAGTAAGTTCACAATGAACTTAATTGGTCATTTTGACAACCGAGAAAAGTAACAATATATAATATAGATGCAAGCAGTGAGGGCTCAAACGCTTTAGGGCATTTAAGCACATATGGAAAAAAGTCATTGCATATTATTAAGAAATGATTTAAGAAAAAGCATTTTTGGCAAGTCTAGGCAATTTTTCATAGATATGTTTTTTTTAATATGTTTTTTTAATGTTTATGTTAAAGTGGCAACTGTGGTCCGATCTCATTAAACTTTTGCATGGTTATTTAGCATCCAAAATAAAAGTTTATGTTTACATACTATATGTGTGTTTACTTTGTATATTTATTATGTATATATAAATACACACACATGCATGTATATATTAAGGAAACATATTTTAGATTTATATCTAAAATATTTATATTTATTTATGATCTAAATTGTATACAGGTATAAATATATATACATATAAATATTTAGTTTTAATACATACATGTATGTGTGTGTATTTATATGTACTTAATAAATATACAAAGTAAACACACATATAGTATGTAAACATAAACTTTTATTTTGGATGCGATTCATCTTGATTAATCGTTTGACAGCCCTACAGAGGAGTGAATTTCGAGGGGGGTCGACATTTAGTTAGACTTAGACCCCGGTGGGAGGGAGGTGTGTATTTTTATGTTTTAAATAATTAATCAAATTACATCTAAAGTCATTATTCACACCTTTACCTTATCTTAATTTTTAAGTAAAAACTTTTATGTAACCTATTTTTTTTTTTTCTATCAGTCAGTGTTGATTCTGAATGAAAACACGCAGTGTTTGTTATAGTAACATTCAGTTTTACCAGCTTTAATCTGACTGACACAACCGCACTTATGGTTATGGTTATTTTAGCAAATTTTTGGCTTCATAAATTCAATTTAGTCTTCAACCGCTCAAGTAATGTCAGTACAACCATTTTAGGGGCTGCCAAAATTACATTTTAAAATAAGTCAGAGCTGTAGAAATGCATCTTAATATTTACAAGTAAATCTCCATATTATGCGTAGGCTACTTTCCGATCTCCAGTTGAATGACCAAAGATTTTCGGTATTTTTCCTATATTTATATATATTTATATTTCCTATATTTATATATATATTTAAAATATATTTTAAATTTTAAATTAATTTAAAATATATTTTAAATATATTTAAAACTTGTCTCTTCTGTAGTTACATTGTGTACGAAGACCGACAGAAAATGAAAAGTTGCGATTTTCCAAGCGGATATGGATAGGAACTATACTCTCATTCTGCTTAATAATCAAGGAACTTTGCTGCCGTACCACGGGTGCAGCAGCCGCAATGATTTTACGCAGTACCTGAATATAGTCCCCAGCTATTTTACAATTACCTTAGTGGAATAGTGCTGGTCATGTTGGAAGTTACCTAGCTGGGGACTATTTTCAGGGGCTGCGCAGTATCATTACACCTGCTGCACCCATGGTACAACAGCAAAGTTCCCTGATTATTACGCCAGAATGAAAGTATAGTTCCCATCCATATTAGCCTGGAAAATCACAACTTTTAATTTTCTGTCAGTCTTAGTACACGATGTAACTACAGAAGAGTCAAGTTTTAAATATTAAAAATATTGAAAATATTTGGTCATTTTTGAACGAGATGCTAATGGTCTAATCAGATTGAATGATTTATGCTAAGCTATGCAAACCCGGAGATCGGCTGAATGGATTCAAAAATGGTAAAACTCATCTGTTGAACTCTGGGGGAGTTGGAAAATGAGCCTATTTGGAAAAAAGTGGAGTGTTCCATTGTCTGATTGTGCTCTATTTTTTTCTTTTTCATATAAATAATATTTATCCAAAAATAGTTCCAAACAAAGCCACAGCTGAACCACTACGCATGTATAGTCTTTGACACAGTGCTGTTTCATTTATTAATGAAACTGCACTTTTGAATGAATCAATTTAATTATTCAGTCTTATTCTATAAAAATCTTATTATTTTAATTAAATCTATTAATTTTTGAAACTCAATAAAGTTGGAAGAAAATAAAAAACAACAACAAAAAAAAAAAAAAAAAAAAAACGCCTTCTAACCTAGAATCTCCCTAGTGAATTTTGGCCATTCCACCACTGGTTGTAGATGGTGTGAGTACTGCCATTCCTTAAAGGAATAGTTCACCCCAAAATGAAAATTTTGTCATTAATCACTTACCCCCATGTTGTTCCAAACCCGTAAAAGTTTTGATCGTCTTCGGAACACAATTTAAGATATTTTGGATGAAATCCGGTAGCTTTTTGACTGTCCCATTGTCTGCCAAGTAAATTAAACTGTCAAGGCCCAGAAACGTATGAAAGACGTTGTCAAAATAGTCCATATGCCATTAGTGGTTCAACCATAATTTTACGAAGTTACGAGAATACTTTTTGTATGCAAAGAAAACAAAAATGACACCGTAGCGCCATTTTGGAAAGTATCCACTGGACGTATCAGCCACAACACACAGAGTTTAATTTAAAGTTTCAAGTCTTTACAACTTCTGGTTTGGTCTGCATTTTACATGGAGTTTGCTGATCCTTGGCCATTTCAGCGCTATATGCTTGCACCCCTAATAAGTGAATAAAGAGAAAATTACACAATAATAATGCTAGTCATCCAGTAACTTTGAACCGCTTTATTTTATTCAGTTCATTACTTGGAATGAAATCGAATTGTGTTAATACAGAACATACTATTCCAGATTTCCTCAGATTCCATCTCATATTTATTCAAACTATGGTTTATGTAAATAGTAATTTTTCAAATAGTAAGTCCTGCAATTTAGTCACACAGAATAAAACATGGGCCCACACAGTATCATGAATGTTCTTTATATTAATCTGATAAAATAGAATTGTTGGGAGAAGAGCAAAACTCTGCCTGTATTCTTGTGTTCAATATATTGGAAGTTATATTAAAATATTCAATGTAAATAATATAAATACTTTAGTCTTGTGTTAGTTATAATAGCATATACTAATTGGTGAGTAAAAACTGCTTCAATAATCCAGATATTTTACCACAAGTAGACAAATCTGCAGAAGTCTCATAAATATGCAATTGTTTTGCAGACCGTAAATGTTACATTGTAATTTTAGCATTTCTCTACATGTTTCACAAAGTCATTCACATACATATTCAGAATTCACATTGTCATGCACATTTTGAAACAGTAAAATTGTGAGCTTTTAGTGTGGCAAAATACTGGCGTATCACGACTGCTACTGGACAGAAAACATCTCAAATTTGAATTGCCATAATGCAACAATGTCATCTTGTAATCCTAGAAACCACAAGACTTCACTTCAACTGGCCAATTTTGCCTCAAGAATAAGGTATGTCACAGAAAATAGCCACGAATGCATGTTTGTGTTTGTGAGGACAGCTGCTCATGAGACTTTTGAGTGGTGTTATACATCTTCATAATATATATGGAATACATATCAGTGTAATAAAACATTGATAACAAACATATTGTACTTGAAGGATGTGTTACTAATTTTGCACTTTAAAATAAGCTTTATAAAAACACGTTTATAGACAACAGGACAGAAAATAAGTCATGTTAGTTTGACGACTGTGAACCACCTTGGTCCTATCACTTGGATTGTGTTTCTCTTAATGAAGGATGGCCAGCAGGAGGCGCTTGAAATCTCCGCCGCATTCTGAGCTGATGGCGTCTTTTAGAGTCACATCATATTTCTCTAGGTACATGTCTTTAATGGTCTCCAGATCAATCTATTCAAACAGAAAAAAATGTACATTACAGGTTGATGTACAAAATGGTCTAATCTAAACTTTGTGTAAATACAGAACTGTATACTTCATGCAGTATACTATCAATATATATGATTTATGGTGGATCTGCTACATACATAATATTTCACAGTGTAATGCGTTTGACAGTTCATTTCTGATTTGACAACTGAACCAAAAGTATATGGTAGTAGTGAACCACTACTATTCAAAAGTATATGGTCAGTAAGATTTTTATTTATTTTTTTATTTATTTATTTTTTTTTTGAAAGATGATAGGGATGCACCGAATGTTCGGCAACCGAAATTATTAAAAAGCTATTTTGGTGTTTGGCCGAATAAGCGAAAAGATCGCATAAACTATACCGAACAATAACGAGACGCGATCAAATAGAGGTGCGCACTAATGTAGCAAACATGTCCATAGTGTGGAAGCATTTAAAACTGACAGAGAAAGACGCTAACATCATTACAAGCACCAACAGTGAAAGACTGTTTAACACCGCATTGCATGTTTTCGATGAGAAGAGGAACGGGTGGTTGTTGCGGGTTACTGTATGATGACTGAACTCGCGAAACAGCCTTAAACCATTAGTAAATAAACTACAGAACGTTATTTTTTCTGATACACGCACAAATTGTATGCATTCTGACAGCGCTGCATGAGCTCGTTAGCCAAGGTTCAAAGTCCAAAGCGCAAGGGAAATCTCCGCCGAAACAGCTTAATGAGAGAATCATTCATAAATCTGCTCCTGTCAACAACAAAAAGTACCGACATATTTTTATGCGGGTTTCCGCCAAAATAAAAGTCAACATTCATAAATGTTAGTACTGTAATTTTACTGTTGTTCTGAAAATAAAATAAAAAAAACAAAGTAAGAAAAAAATAATGATAATAGTAATTAAAAAAGCTCTATTAATACTTATTTATTTTAAATTAAATTGTGCTTTGTTGGTAGCCTATAACGTCTACTAGAATGTTAAAAAATGTTCAGTGTTAAGTTAATATTTTTAAATTGAATATTTTTTTTTCAAAACTGTAAAAAGGGCTTTTGGCTTTTTAAAATTGGCTAAAAATATGTGGGGAAAAACCCCGAAAAAAAAAAAAAAAAACATTCTGTAATCGGCCTTCGGCCCAGTGTTTCATTTTGTTCGGTTTCGACTTCGGCCAAGAATTTTTATTTCGGTGCATCCCTAGATAAGATAACTGTTATTATACCTCTGAGCGACACACAATGATGCGGATGAGAGTGTCTTCATCAGTTCCAGCACCTTTCATAGCAGCATTCAGCTTTCGGGCAAAGTATAGCTGGGGGTTCTTAGCACACCTCACTGTGGGTTAGATGGGAAGTGTTAACCAGTTCACTGTAGAATTACTATGCAAATAATCAAAACTGGAAATGTTAATATTGTTGTATTTTACCATGACACCCAGTCCAATGTGTCTGCATATAATAATGACTTCACCAGTTCACCAAAAAAATTAAAAGGTTGATGAGTTTGAGTTTTCATTAAAGGATTACTCCACTTCCAGAATAAAAATGTCCTGATAATTTACTCACCCCAATGTCATCCAAGATATTCATGTCTTTCTTTCTTCAGTCACAAAGAATTTTTTAAGGAAAACTCCATATAGAGGACTTCAGTGGTGCTCAGCGGATTGAAGGTTAAAAAATGCAGCTTCAAAGGGGTCTACACAATCCCAGCCAAGGAATATAGTTGTTATTTAGCGAAACTACACTGCAAAAAATGCCTTTCTTACTTAGATTTTTGTCTTGTTTCCAGCTAAAATATCTAAAAATTCTTAAGAAGGATTTTCTAGACAAGTAAAAATTATTGTCTTGTTTTCAGAAAAAAGAAGTCAAAATTAAGTGAGTTTTTGCTTAAAACAAGCAAAGTAATCTGCCAACGGGGTAAGTAAAATAATCTTATTTCAAGCAGAAAGCTAGATTATTTTTCTTACCCCATTGGCAGATAATTTTACCTGTTTCAAGCAAAAACTCACTTAATTTTAACATGTTTTGTCTGAAAACAAAACAATAATTTTTACTTTTCTAAAAAATCCTTCCTGAATTAAGAATCTTTAGATATTTTAGCTGGAAATAAGAAAACAAATCTAAGTAATAAAAGTATTTTTTGCAGTGTATTAATTATAAAAAAAAAAAAGATACAAATTTATACACTTTTAAACCTCATATGCTTGGCCATTTGAACCTCAAAATCTTGTCTAGCTTTGCAATGTGCATGCATATTTTGTGCACTCCGGTTCAATACAGTTCAAGTCTCATTTTCACCTCTAACTTCAAAATTGTCCGACTTCGCTGTTTTACAGTTTTTTGTTTTGGAAAGAGCATTTGACTTTCTTTGCACGTTCACTTTGTAAACACTGGGTCGGTACTTCTGCAGCAATGTAGAACGATTTTGAAGTTGGAAAAGAGAATGACATGGGTTTTTCAACCTACTCCAACTGTCTTGAATCAGAGTGCACAGAGTACACATATGCTTCGCAGAGCTAGACAAGACGAGCATTTGCGGTTAAAGAGTATACAATTTTATTTTTTATTTTTTTAACAAATGACCGATCGTTTTGCTAGATAAGACCAGGGCTGGAGTGGGACTCATTTGCAGCTCTGGAGTTTTATGCCTTAGACCGGCCCACTTTAGGCAATAAAAGTCTGCAATAATGCACTCCTCTCTACAGCCTTGTAATTCATTGCATTTTTCTACAGCCTTTCTATCTATTATTTTTTGCTTGCATATATCCAACGAAATATTTGTACTGTACCATAATGTAAATCTGCAGAGATAATCACATTTTCTTAACAACTGAACGTCTATGAAACATATTTTTAAAATAATAATATTTTGCTAAACACTAAAATAGGTTATTGCAACCATATAGCCTATGAATGAAAGTGCATATTTTTCAATTAAAGAAAACTTAGAGAGTGTGAGCTGCTTCTGGTGCTTGGATTTCTACTTCAACATAATGAGGTCTAAGTTTAAGAATGTGCTAGAATTTATTTATTTATCTTTTTAAGTGAAGCCTATTTTCCCCTCTGTTTAACAGCATTAACTTACAGTAGTGAAAAACGTCTTCCCTCAGGTGGATTGAATGTTTTCCTGCCTTGCTAAATGTTGAACTCATGATCAATAAGTTGCACTCGCCCGAACTGATTTGCCAAAATCAAAACGTGAAGGGAATTGCTTTTAAGCAGTCGGGAGAGGATTCTGCTTGGTCTTAAAGCCTTAAAACGGCTACAATCACAAATAACACAATGATTTGCGCAAAAAGAATGATTAATTATGAATTGATAATCTTATACATATGGGCTGGTGGTCATATGGCGTACGCCTGCGAATACGGGACAAACTGTGTTACGTCTTTCATACGGGACACTTCTTTGATGCCTTAAATATGGTCATCCATATGTGGCATGACGGTACCGTATACCGTATACCGGTAGCTAATCCGGGCCTGGATAAGACCTTTATTCCTCGGCTGGGATTGTTTAGAGTCATCTGAAGCTGCATTGAAACTGCATTTTTAACCTTCAATCTGTTGAGCACCACTGAAGTCCATTATATGGAGAAAAACCCTTGAATGTTTTCCTCAATAAAACTTAATTTTCTTTGCGACTGAAAAAAAGGAAGACATGAATATCTTGGATGACATGGGGGTGAGTAAATTTTCAGTAAATTTTTATTTTGGAAGTGAAGTAATCCGCAGGTAAAAGGTAAAAGAAATTTAGCATTACATCACTTGATCACCAATTGATCCTCTTCAGTGAATGGATGCTGTCAGAATGAGAGTTTAAACAGCTGATAAAAACATCATAATAATCCACAAGTAATCTAAACAAACTCCAGTCCATCAATTAACATCTTGTGAAGTGAAAAGCGGTGTGTTTGTAACAAATCCATCAAGATGTTTTTAACATAAAACTATTGCTTCTGGCTAAAACACAAGTCCTCTATTTATAATATTACTTTCTCTAGTGAAAAAGTCATCTTGTCTGAATTAGGATGTAAATACACACTGATCAAGCACTGTTTACTAGCAAAAACAGTCCAAAACATTTCTAAACAAATATGTTGGTGGATGGACTTTTTCCTTGGAGAGATAGACTGGATTCATGTTGTTTACTTGTGGATACTGTGATGTTTTATCAGCTGTTTGGACTCTCATTCTGAGGGCACACATTTACTGCAGAGGATCCATTGGTCAGCAAGTGATGCCATGCTAAATTTCTCCAAACCTGTTCTGATGAATAATCAAACTGAGGGTGAACTGATCTCAATGAAAAAGAATGAATCCAAGACACCCTATAAGGTGTAGATATGCCAAAAAAAAAAAAAAAAAATGCATTACACTGCACAAAGTCTGTGTTTAATACAAACCAAGCGTGATGTAGCAGTCCTTCAGAGTTCCAGAGGTTTCCTTATCGATTGTATCCAAAATTTCTGTTCCAGAAATCTGTTGGAGAACAAGATACAACCTGAAAGTCATCCAGAGCTGTTTCATGTGATTTAACACAACGTATTGTGCTTATTGTACTAAGTTACTGCCTTGAGATCAAAGAACAGAACAAACTTACAGCTTCATAGGCTTTGAATGTGACCTGCAGTTGTAAGTAGTTTCTCGTGGCCAGAATGTAGCTGAAAGTTGACTCATCTGTGCCAAAGCTGCCCTCTCCAGCCTTACAGAGAATTAAAACATATATCAATAAACAGGAATAGAACTGGACATGTGACTTAATATTAAATCTATATTTTGACATGAAATGCCCCAGGGTGATTTCATTCATTCATGGGTATTTGCATGTTCTAATGAGGTCTTGTGAGTTGATAAAAGCTAATAATCAATGAAATGTAAAAAAAAAAACACTTACTAAAAACAGCTATATATATATATTTTTTTTAATTTGTTTACCTGAATGTTGTGTGGCCATTAACTGACTTTTTAATGTTAAATGATTCAAATAATAATAACATAATATTAAATAAATATTACACATTCAAGACTTGGAGTCAGTAAGATCTATTTATTTATTTATTTTAATTACTTTTTTTCTCTGACTTCTATTTCAAATGCTGTTTATTAAACTTTCTGTTCAATAAAAAAATCCTGTAAATAATTATCACAGCTTCCACAAAAATATGAAGCAGCACAAGTTTTTGACATTGATAATGTCAAATGTCAAATCAATATTTTAGAATGATTTCCGAATCATGTGAAGAAATTTTAAAATAAAAACTGTTACTTTAAATTGTAATAATATTTTTATGTATGTATTAGAGATGTGACAATGATCTGACTAGCCTCACGAGAACATGATGATATCCAGAAATTTTTAAAAAGACTTAAGCAATGAACATTGTGTCAGAACATTACTAAAATTACATTATTTTGTTTAGATTTCTAATCTTTTTTTTCTTCAGAATCATGAGAGAACTGTGATCTCCAATTTAAAAACAAATTGTGATTTTCAATTTATCCAGAATCATGCAGCTTTGGTTTACATGTTTATTACTGCATATAATTCAATAAAATAGAAGTTCAATTTCATAAAGTACATATCAAACTGCACCTATATATATATATATTTTTTTTTTTTTTTTGCATTTTGTGTTTTTCAGTTAAAATACAATTTTTCCCTATATATTTCATAAAAAAAGTTTAAAATCTTCGTTCTCGTGAACCCTGTCTCGTGGGATAAGTGTCTCGTCACACCCCTAGTATGTATGTATGTATTTAATTGTTTGTTAAATGCAGCCTTGGTAAGCAGTAGCATAAATCCACTAAAAATTACCCTAAAATTCAATATTCTATGAATCTCAAAGAATATGTAACATTTATATCTAAAGTTATACATAAAAGTAAAAGAGTCATATTTTAGATGTTATCCACACATATGTCTCCATGATGTGGTAAAACCAAGCTACATGTGTGAATATCTAAATGCAGTTGTGTTGAATGTCCCCTACTTCAAACAGTGAGACGGCATCTTGCTCTGCCAGTGCTTCGTCCACCTCGTAGCTCTCGTCTCTGTTGCCCTACAAAAGAGAAAGTATTGACGCCCTTGACCGAGAGAGTGAAATCCAATCTGAGTCACGTCACTGAATCCTGCTTCTACTTATCTAATGAAAGGGGATCTGAAACACTGCCAAGCTCCAGGGCTCTATAGGGACGGGAGGAAGAGGGAGGGGTACTAAACACAGGCCAACACTGAGGGCTTTATGTCGCTCAGGACTGTGTAGTAGTCATTTTGTAAGACCTAAGCAACCATTTTGATTTAGAAGAGGATTTACCTCAAGAAGCAATGTTAGTAGTCTCCTAACATCCCCGCTGGTGTCTCCTTCAATGTCTGCTTCCAAATCCCTTTCATGCACTGTAAACAAGAACACAGTAGTACTTTGCTTCATTTGCTAAAACAGTAGATAAACTGTTCAAACTGAGGAAAAACATACTGTCTTTGTTCACCTCTATAGAAGTTTGGACAACTATGATTATTTTCACTTATAAGAACCCCAGAAATATGAAAAGTGTCTATATTCTTTTCCCCAGATAATTCTAATATTATTTTCTCCTATTGGATTTCCTAATGACTCTTTATCAAATTATATGAGCCATAATGAATCTGAAATATGGTTAAATCTTGGTACAAATTCCTATGTTACATTCAGAGGATTAATAACAGTATTTTCTTTTAATAAATGAAAATATAATAGATTACACAGATGCACAGTTATCAGGGGAGACAAAGATGTTTTCAATTGCATGACTATTATAACAGAATTTAGCAGTTTTATTGTACTGAAGTATAATGAATAGCATATGAAGGAAAAGTCTTAAAGTCTAGCCTAGAAGAGTTATTGAACTATTTTAACTGGTTAACTACTTGAAAATACAAATCAAATTAAAGAAGTAAAGTAATGTAAAGAATTAAGTAATGGCTTTAATTAGTTTTAGATTTAATTTTATTTTTAACCATAGCTTTAAAAAGGACATATGAAAAGAGAGGTCCTGCATTTAAACTACAGCACTTTATTCACAGATCTATTTTGAAACAGGCTTGTCAGATGTTTTGTCCTGTTCGTTGCTATGGATATCAGTGTTAATCATAGCCATTTCAGGAGTGACTCACAGAACAATTTAGCAAATTCACTCCTGTAATTGTATGCGTTTGTCATTCCTGAAACTCAGCAGTATACGTGGACATAGGTCCTCTTAGCAGCATGACAAACTAAACTTTTCTTTCTTCAAATCGTGAATGGATTATATGTGACCCTGGACTGGGGACGTCGCTGGGAATTCATTATGGTAGGACACCACTGCTGACACAAAGGGATAAAAAAGCAAGACTGGAGTTTGCCACAACTTATGTGACAAAACCACAATTTTTGGTAACAGACATCATGGCAATGTTTACAGAAAAAGAAATGAGGCCTTCAAAGAAAATAACACAGTCCCTACAGTCAAACATGGTGGAGCTTCAAATAGGTTTTGGGGTTGCTTTGCATTGGATGCCCTGATTGTGTGAACAGTATCATGAAATCTAATGATTTTTCCAAAGGCGGTGCTACCAAATATTAAATAAATAAATAAACATTTGCAGCTGCAACAATTTTCTGAGAGAAGAGATGCATTTTCTGACAGAATTGCAAGGGTGCCGAAATTTTTGGCCATGTCTGTAAGGGTCAATTTTATACATTGTCTAAAATAATCAATAAGCTTTCCATTGATGTCGATATTTGGCAGAGATACAAATATTTGAAAATCTGGAATCTGAGGGTGCAAAAAAATCTAAATATGGAGAAAATTGGCTTTAAAGTTGTCCAAATGAAGTTCTTAGCGAAGCATATTACTAATCAAAAACTAAGTTCTGATATATTTACGGCACGAAACAAAATAGCAAAATACAAAATAGCTTCATGGAATATGATCTTTACTTAGTATCCTAATGATATTTGGCATAAAAGAAAAATCAATGATTTTCACCCATACATTGTATTTTTGGCTATTGCTGCAAATATACCCATGCTACTTAAGAGTAGTTTTGTGGTCCAAGGTCACATATAAAAAAAAAGAGCAAAGAGTGCTCCTTTATAGCACGACTAACTGAGCTTTCATGTGAAAAATTATAAATCAATTAATCAAATTGCTAACAACTTATTTATATTGAGTCATTGCTTTGTTTGTTATAATAGGAGGATCTGAGATTGTGTAGAAGTCAATTAATTTGCGCTATACAGAAACTTATTTAGTGTTTTAAAGATGCCATAAACTGAGAAACCAAAATTCCACTGATCTTTTAACATATAGGAGGTCACCTAAAAACATCCTGCAAGTTTCAGAACTCAAAACTTTCTTGTTAGTCTAAAAACAGCTTGTCTGTTTAGCCTTGCCCACCGATTCACACATGTAGTGTTTACAAGTGAGGCGAATGTGTCTACGCAGAAACCAAACGCTAAAGATGCTCTAAAGACAACAAGACGCTGTGAAGTGTAAAGATGTGGTATTGCCTTCCTTCTGATCTCAGCGTTAGGAAAGAGTGGATGAACTTTATTTTTAATGAAGCTCCAGACCACTTTGTTCGAGCACGGTCCTTTGTTCAGTTTATTTTACCACAGATTTGTTTACAAACAAGACATAATTCGACGCAAGATTTTCAGAAAGAGTAAAACTAAAAGACAATGCTGACTATACTGGATCCGACTGTAATGTTGCAACACACACAAGTGTTAGTAAATGTTTTTATTATGTGATCATTATTGCTTTGTCTGTTAAGTGTTTATGTATTTTTAACCTAAATCACAGCAGCGTCCATTTGTGAAGACACAGACTGTCAAACATACAAGTGTAAGCCAATCATAGGAGTGGCAGATTACTTCAGTCTACAATCTGCTGTTCTGATGTTAAAAACAGGACAGAAAATAGTCTATTACTTCTAAATTATGTTTTTTTGGTATAAAAATCTTGAGAACATTATAAGTGCACCTCAACAATACAAAATAAAAAAAAACAGAGGCAGTTCATTACCCCTTTAAAGGATATTGAGTGAATTCTGACTATCCTAGAGTAAACACTTCTGATTGGCCCTTGCTTTCAACAGACATGCCTGTGATTAGCTACAATAATCAATGCTGCAAAAACATGTTCTAAATAAAAACCTTTGCATTTGTAATTAGAAAACAGTGCCTATATGTACGACAGCAGTTGCCTTTCAGCGAGTACATAATTCAGTTGGTAATACTGGTATCCCAATTTTACCCCTCCACCAAATTAAAAAAAGTCATTGGATCTATGCAAATCACAAATATGACCTATTCTGGATTCAAAAGGGTGAATTTTTCCCCAAAATTGCAAGTTAGCATCCCTAAGATTAAATATTTATATAGTAATTATAACCAGAAATGAAACTATGATAAATTAAATACAGTGAATTTCAAGTAAAAAAACAATATGTTGAGTCATTTTAAAATAATTTGTTACCTGGCTGCCTTAAAATTTTATGTTGAAAAAAGTTTAGTCAACTTGAAATTTTATGTTTTACTAAGTGACAACTTAGATATTTGAGTTGATTCAACTTAAAAATTGAAGGCAGCCGAGTAACAAACACAGCTGTTAAGTTTCACAATATTTTTTTAGTTTAGTCAACTCAAATATCTAAGTTGTCACTTAGTACAACTTAACATTTCAACTTGAATAAACTTATTTGAGTTGACACAACTTAACATTTTATGGCAGCCGGGAAACAAATTATTTTAAGTTGACACAACAAATTGTGTTTTTGTTTTTTACAGTGCGCAGTGGATTTTACCAAACTGTTTAGAATAATTGTCAGTCAAAATGCTAAAATATACACAATATTGTGCCACTATGGACAAATTTATGGACAAAATAAAATGAATTTTGAAATCAGAAGAGTTCGAAATCTGGCTTTCAAAGAGGAAATGACACTAAAAATGCTCTGGAATATATAAGAATATTATAATGAAATAAAAAACTAATTTTCACTGTAAAAGCAACTACATATTTTCCATACGACATGTCAGTTCTTTGAAACTACATAAAAACCCATATTAGACCGACAAAACTTGCCCAAATGCTGTCTTAATTAGACAAACACAGTTCTTTCCTTTGTAAGGTGAATGTGCCTTCAGACACAAATATAGCACTGTTCTCTTCACAAATTAAGTGTATTATATTATATTTAGTAAAAAAAAAGTATACTGATGAAAGTATACTGGTTAAGTCATTCTTACCATGGGCGTAGGTTTCTCTGTAAGTGGCAATATCCTGTTAGAAAACAAAAAGTAGTAAATGACTCATTTCATGGACAAACATTTGTCCCAGTTTTGGGAATGACAAACACAGGAACTCAGACCCTTTCAATTCAAAACAAATTAACTTACAGCATTAGTAGCAGTGCACAGAATCTCCACCAGGACATCCTCATCTGTGCCAGCGCCCTTCATGGCCTTCCTGAGCTCTTTAACAGCAAACACATGAGGAGGATCCAACATGGCAAGAATGGCATTCTCAAAATTACCAGTCAGCTCACTCTTCAAAACCTCCACCAGTTCCTTTAGAGAGAACATAAATCTGTGAAATGCTCTTTTTCTTGCCATTCTCCAAAGCTATTTCTGTGATGTTTTCACAATAACTCACATCATCATATTTCTCAAAGTACGCATGTTTGATCTCCAGCCTCTGAGCTGCACTTCGATTGGCTAGGATGTTTATGATGGCTTTCTCATCAGTTCCTTGAAAATTAAGAAGAAAGACCACAAATATATCCTCCAGTGATAAAAATATCCAGTAAATAGCAGACTAACTATAACAGCAGTAGAACTGTAATTGTAAGGGAGATTTATTTGATAAACATACTGAATGCTGATTACAATGTAACACTGAATTATGCATCTTACCTAAACCTTTGCAGGCTTTGCGGATGGCCTTTATGTCCGCAACTACATCAAAGTCGTCATAAGGAACTATGGTTGGCTGTCAAACAGAAGCAAAGAGAATCATTTCCAGTGTTCATGTTTGATCCTGTTCACAATAAATGACATACAGTTGAGGTCAAAAGTTTACACCTTGCATAATCTGCAAAATGTTAATTATTTTACCAAAATAAGAGGAATCATACAAAATGCCTGTTTTTTTATTTATTTATTTTTTTTTTTTATGATAGTTGTTCATGAGTCCTGCCCGCTGTCTTTCAGAAAAATTCTTAAGGTCCCAGAAATTTTGTAGTTTTTTTTAGTATTTTTGTGTATTTAAACCTTTTCCAACAATGACTGTATGATTTTGAGATCAAGAGCCGGAGGGTGATTTTTTTTTTTTTTTTTTTTTGAAGATCAGGGTAAATTTACTTATTTTGTTTGCTTGGAAACATGTAAGTATCTTTTGTAGTTTCTGAAAGGCAGTACTCAATGAAAAAAAGCATAGTTTTTCCCTTAGTTGTCCTCACTGTGAAAAGATGGATCTCAAAATCATACAGTCATTGTTGGAAAGGGTTCAAACACTCAACGATTGTGAACCTTGCACTACCCATGACACTAGCAGTCATTACTATATTTGAGGACATTCATATGTGCCAATAGTAGTAAATATTGACCTTAATATCTAATTTAATACAAGTCGTCATGTTACAACTACTCCTGCTATAGCAAAGATTTGTTATTACTAAAAAAAAATTATAAAAACAATTTATACAGCTATGAAGAAGAATATAAGGTGTTTAAAACAAGTGGAACCATAGGAAAAAACACTTTTGCTACAGTTTTTGCTTGGACATGTAAAAAATCTTATCAGTTTGGGTAATACATTTTAATTATAATTTTGCAACTTCTAAAGCATTAATACAAGTTTTTGATTTACATATTAAAACTACTGTAGGAAATAGCAAATGTAAATGTAATTTAATTTTAATTTTGCACTAAATGGTGCACATACGTATTGGAAAATGTACGTTTAAATACAGAAACACATTGCCTTTTTTCACATTGCATTGCCATTTTGCATATTACATTTCAAACTGAATTTCGCTATCCATATGCTTCCATAGTAGAGTAGAAAAGTTTCATCTTCTAGATCCTTCCACAAAATAATTGCTTCTTACAAATTTTAAAGGTTTAAACATCCTAAAGTATGTTTTACTCTTGCAATGGTCCCAAAACACACCCCTGATACAATATTTTCTGGTAACTATTAGTGTTAACTTCTAACCAACAAAATACAGATGAAATAGATTCACAATTTGCACTGAGCACCGCTCTTTTAGTGACTGAAGAAGTTTATTGTCTTACTAGCGCCCCCAGTCTCCCCCATATGAACAAAAGCCCGGCTCAGGAATGCTCAGGGGAAGCGCCCTGTCCTGTCCAAACACTGTAATCCCAGATGGAGGCCCCTTCGCAGGCCAAAATGAAACTGAGTTTGTCCCAGCCTCCTCCCAAACCGCTTCCTCTGACTCATTCACATAACGGGACTCTGATACATTCCTTCTCTTTACAAAATCATATTTAACTAAATAGCTCTAATACATATTTGACAAGTGAAAACATAAACGGATTTTCAGTACTGAGCAATAAAAGCAGTCCTAGAAAGCTCAGAAAAGAAACATGAGACGCATAATACGGCATCCCTTTCAGAGTTCAGGCAAAGGACTGCGGCTGTCAAAAGCATCTTGGCAGCGGAAACGCAGCAGCTCAGATTGTTGAGATATTTTAACTGTCTTTTCTTTTTTTTCTCTTTATTTTCATTTTTTCTTTTCTCCGTTTTCAGACCGCATTGAATTGATCGATTATGCGACGTGTCCCTTACAAACTCTGCGCAGGATGTCGAAGTAGGCTGTTACATCTCTCTCTTACGTTGACATATGTAAGGTGCGCATTAGCAGATAAAAATGAAATGAAATACTCACCTGACAGTTTCCCATGGTGAGAGTTTCTGCTGTTTGATGATCAGATGATCTGACCGCTGTCCGAACTGCAGGCCACACGCGCAAGAGTTTCTGTAAGTGACGTCAGCACGCAGGGAAATAACGGGATGGATTTTAAACGTAACGATGCTTACGAGAGCCAGCATTAACGCGTTTGGCATCTTACCATACAGTCATCTATACATTACTTTTGCATACATAATAAACATCAATTATAAATAGTATATCAATTATTAATATAATTCTGTAAGTCTAACTTTTTTCAAGCAGTAATACATCTTAAAATAGCAACACACATGACCTCATGACCTCAAGACCTGAAACCACATACATGACAAACTGTCATTAAGTTACTATATTCTATTTTCCAATATTACAACTGATTAGAAGATACAAGAATATGACATTTAATTTGTTTAGCACATATAGAAAGAGAAAGCGCGCCCTCTACTGAGCAATCATCATTTGGATGAGCAATAAACCATCCATAAAACATCCAAAACAAGTGTTTTGCCTCTGAATCTACTGTAGTCAGCAACACTTCAGTTACCTGCCTCACGATGACTTAACATTAGACACATTCAGAAGCATGACGTATGTATCTATTTAATGTGTTTTATGTTTTGTTTTGTTTTTTTGCTCTTTTGATGTAAAGTGTAGAACATTATAATGTACAGACTAATAACTTCACTGACACTGATTCTCCTACAAAACTTGATAAAACTTGATATAAACTATTGACTGCATTCAAGCAGTTTACATCACATTTGTGTCATAATGAAGAGGAGCATTTAAAATTTCCATTATTTTGCCTTATAGCCTTTATTTTTTGTTAATGCTTGAATGAAGTTTAATCTACTAACAGTTGTGGTCATTATTTAATTTTATTATATTATTATTATTATTATTATTAATGAACCTTCCTAGCTCCTTCCTGGCCTCTCAGCAATCTCTATTTGACATTATTATTATTATTATTATTATTATTATTATTATTATTATTATTATTATTATAACTGAGCCCTTGAAAAGAGACTCAAGTCATTTTTAAAAATACTATAAATATCTGAAAAAAAAACTGCAATATAATTACAGTCGAACATCTTTTCTGCTCACCAAGCCTGTATTTATTTGATTCAAAGTACAGCAAAAACAGTACAATTTTAAAATATTTTAAACTATTTAAAATAACTTTTTATTATTATTTCTTTTTGAATAAATTTAAAAATGTAATTTATTCCTTCTTCAAAGCTGAATTTTTATCATTCTGATTTGTTAAAAAAAAGAAAATATATATATAAATTATTATTATTATTATTATTATTATTATTATTATTTTAAAAAAGTATTCTTATTCTTATTATTATTATTATTATTATTATTAAAACTGAGCCCTCGAAAAGAGACTCAAGTCATTTTTAAAAATACTATAAATATCTGAAAAAAAACTGCAATATAATTACAGTCAAACATCTTTTCTGCTCACCAAGCCTGTATTTATTTGATTCAAAGTACAGCAAAAACAGTACAATTTTAAAATATTTTAAACTATTTAAAATAACTTTTTATTATTATTTCTTTTTGAATAAATTTAAAAATGTAATTTATTCCTTCTTCAAAGCTGAATTTTTATCATTCTGATTTGTTAAAAAAAAGAAAAAAAATATATAAATTATTATTATTATTATTATTATTTTAAAAAAGTATTATTATTATTATTATTATTATTATTATGTTGAAGTATATATTTTTCAGGTTTTATAGGAACAACATTTATCTGAAAGAAATATTGTGTAACCAGTGTTGGGGTTAACGCATTACAAGTAACACGAGTTAGGCATTACTTTTTAATTTAAAAGAAAATATCTGAGTTACTTTTTTTTTTTTAAATAACAACAGTTACTTCTTGTTTCCTGTATGTATTTAGTCCCATTTTTTAAACCAGTGTCTTTACTGCTGAGCTTTGTTGATCCAATTTAACCATACTAATAAGCAAAACTTACTTTAGATTAACATTTGTGCTTTATTTTTTTCATTGCTGAAGAGTGTTAAACTTTCTTTTCCTGCAGTTCTACTGTACAAAAGTGAATTTACTTTTAACATTTAACTTTTTGGTATGAAAGGGCTTTTTTTAAAATCTAACTTTTTATATTAAAAACAAACAAGCAAGCCCTGGCCAGATTTAAAAAGTAACGCAAAAGTAATGTAACACATTACTTTTAATAAAAACTTTTTTAGGGAGTAACACAATATTGTAATGCATTACTTTTAAAAGTAACTTTCCCCAGCACTGTTTGTAACATTGTTATGTTACAACATTATGATGTCTTTATCATCATCATCTTTGATCAATTTAAAGCAATAAATAAAAGTAGGAGCAGGGTAAGTAGGAGCATTCAGGTATGAGTCCTTTCCCAAATGGGAGACCAGACACCGTGACTCTGTGTGTGTCGTGACTTTTATAGTGCCGGTGTGATTAGATGATGAGGAACAGGTGTGTGTGATCAGAAGTCAGGTGACTGTGAGTGTTGATAGGGGTGGAGCCTGGTGTGTCCGTGACAAAAGTCTGTTTTTTATCAATTATTTTACAATTATTATTATTTTTTTTTATATTTTTTACAATAAATGAACACAAGATATATATAAGACATTATTGTATGCAAAAAAAAAAAATAAATAAAAAATTATAAAAAATTAAAAAATATAAAAAATATTAAAATGCAATAATTATTTTTATTAATTATAATGGGCATCCCAAAGTTTTGCGAAAAGCTTCTAACAATTAATTTTGGTGAACCGCCACTTTAGAAACTCTGGGAAACTGAAATATTACAGAATCCCAGAAATGATCCAATGCCTGAAAATCACCACTTTGACCTTGTTCTCAGTTTTGACTTGGTTAAAGAGAATGTCATTCCCTCCTAAGGGACTGAGAGTTTGGGACCGGCAGTTGCGAAAATTCTTTATTGCAAATGCTGAAAAAATAGTCGTAACTGTTCAGGGTTCCCACTCTAAGCCAAATGTCAAATCTCCTGACTTTCAGTGACTAGCTAAATTTTTCATGACCTAAAATGAACAGATCCATCCATTTGCAAGCCTTATTTACTTGTTCACAGCAGTTTTAGTACAAAACAGACATACACGCTTTTTTGCTTTCACCTGTTTATATGCACTTTGATATTTTCTGTACTGTTTCAAAAGAAATTCATTTATGGTTTTTATGCTTTCATGGATTAAATGTTCCAAAGTATTTTCTCAAATTGTAATCAAGTTCATTATTCAGTCTTTTTATTTCTTCACATTTAGTTTTTGCTTTTTTATCATCTACTTTTAACACCCAGTCTTTGAAGTGGTCATTTTGTAGCCAAAACTGTTGAAAAAAAAACCTCTTTCCTTGTGACTGTATTTTACTTAAATTATTGCCAGTTGAAGAGTGGGAAGGGAATAAAATGGCAATAAAAAATATAAACATAACAATACTTTTTGATAAATGGAAACTAAATTTTAAAGCAACAAACAAAAATCCCTGATATTCCGTTGGTGCCGATAACTTTGTGGGCAGTGCGCCGACGTGCGCGTTGCGCTACGGGCGTCCTGAATTTTAAATCCCGGCTCGAGGACCTTTCCCGACCCCTTCTCTCTCTCCCACTTCGCTTTCTGTCAGCGATGATCTGTCCTATCATAATAAAGCCAAAAAGGCCAATAATAAATCTTAAAAAAATCCCTGATATGCTGCAAAAAAAATTTTTCTTACTTAGTTTTGTCTTGTTTCCAGCCAAAATATCTAAAAATTCTTAAATCAATAAGGATTTTCCAGATGAGCAAAAATTATTGTCTTGTTTTCAGGAAAAAAAAAGTTAAAATTAAGAGAGTTTTTGCTTGAAACAAGCAAAATAATCTGCCAGTGAGGTAAGCAAAATAATCTAGTTTTCTGCTTGAAATAAGATTATTTTGCTTACCCCATTGGCAGATTATTTAGCTAGTTTTAAGCAAAAACTTAATTATGACATCTTTTTTCCTGAAAACAAGACAATGATTTTTTCTTGTCTAGAAAATCCTTCTTGATTTAATAATTTGTAGATATTTTGGCTGGAAACAAGACAAAAAAATCTAAGTAAGAAAAGCATTTTTTGCAGTGTATTCCACGACATGGACAGACAAAAAAAAAAAAAAAAAAGAAATCCTGTGAGACCTGGTTGACCAGCTTCCCTCGACAAAATAGTGGCTGGTGTCTTGGGTGGAACTGTGGTGAGACTTGGCTAAGCGGTAGATATTGTTTGCCTCTTCTGGCATGCCCAGCTGTGCATACAGGTCTTGGCAGTAGCCTCCACCCTTTTTACTGCCATTTTCAGTGAATCGTGTACTCCACTAGGTGTTGAGTGCCAGCTTCTTTTCCTTAATTACCTGTTGCACTTCATTCCAACACCACATTTTCTTGTCAGTGAATATTTGCCCTGCCTTTGTTCCTCCCACAGTTGTTTCTGTTCCAGTGTTTCAGATAATCTCCACTGTTTGATCATGAATCACCACAAAGCTGGTCAGTGCAGCTGTCATCTTTTTCTTGTCCATGTTCAAATTCCACCACTTAATCTGTTTGGGCCCACTGATGGCATCTTTTTCCCATTGCAGGTGGTCTATTTGGATGTCCAGGGATGCTATCATACAGGGTCACTTTGATGACCCCAAACTACATTTCTGGAAACATTTTAGTTACACTGCTGCCTATGTCTTTGTGTTCTGAAGATGAACTTACAGATGGTGACCGCACTATGCATTATAAATTTGTAATAATTCTCAATAGTTAATTTGCTGTTATTAAGGGAAATATTTAGTGTAGGAAACCAGAAATTATGTCATGTTTAATTTGCAGCTGTAGTCCAAGGCTGTATGCTCAATAAAGACACAACATGTAAAATTGGAATTGGCCACTTGTCATTTGTTTACGTTTAAATTGGTGAAACTGTAATATTGTTTGTTAACTTTCTAATGGTGGGAGGGATCTTTTATCATAGGTTCGATTGTAATGTTTGTGTCAGCTTCTCTAGTAGAATGTCCAAAACTAGGACTATATTTCAGCATAACTATATGTAAAAAGTCAAATGACACAAATTTTAAGTGAAGTTAGAAATACAAAATAATGTTTTTCTAATATATATATATATATATATATATATAAAATAATAATACTTAAAAGGTCATTCCATGTCAACCCAACCAGAGGTCCTCGGCTCAAATTTTCGATTTGGCTAATATTTTTCTCTGAAGAAAGATAGACATGTATAGTGACGGAAGCCAAATTATTAAATGTCATGGATTAATATTTACTGAGTAATCCACTATTTTGTAGAGGGAGGTAAAAATGGCAATTTTCACCTTACGCTGTATGCATAATTATTAGGCACGTTGATATTCTGGTCATATTTTTTTCCAGCAAATTTTACCAATTTACCATCCACATCAATCATAATAACTACTATTAGTTTTGTTTTTAATAATGTATAAGTGATATATAATGGTCCATGAAGACTGGGAGTGAAAAACTCCTTATATTCAGGTGTGCATAATTATTAGGCACATTTTCTTTCACAGCCAAAAAAAAAAAAAAAAAAAAAAGAGAGATTTAACACAGACTGAAAAGTCCAAAATTAATTAGCAATACTAACGCAATACAAGAATTTGTAAAGTTAAGGCATGACCATTGGACAGTGAAATGCTTGTTGGGTTTGCACGGTCAGAAAAAAACAGGTGGAGGAGAAACACTTAAGCATGTTATTCTTGCAGCATAATCCTTTTTAAGTGAGGTTCATTTTTAGGATATTTTCACCCAAGCAAAGTCTCTAAGAACCTGACACTATTTTGGAGACTCCAGGTAGGTTGCAGTTCTGGAAAATTTTGGTGCTGGAGAGTAAATGGTTCCTGATAGTTTCACACAGAATTCTTTACCTTAAGTTTTAACTCTTTTGCAGTTAACATGTGTCTTTTTCTTCTCTGGTTTTTCTGACCATGCAGACCCAAAAAGCATTTCGCTGTCCAATGTTCATGCTTTAACTTTGCAAATTCTAGTATTTCATTAGTATTGTATTCTTCTCATGGGCATTTACATTTTTTTGACATTTCAGAGTTAAATCTCTTTTTTTTAGCTCATTTTATATATATAAAAAAGCCTTCATGGACAATTATAGATAACTTATAAATAATGAAATACAAAATGAATAGTTATTAAGATTGATGTGGTTTGGAATTCATAGAATGTGCTTGGAAAAAAAATATGACTAGAATATCAACTTGCATAATAATTATGTACACAGTTATTCAGAGTCAAGTTAAAGTGGGTTAAAATGACTTTAGAAAGATTGCAGCATTATTATCTTATTTTTACACAGAGATTGGTAGTTCTATTAGTAAAATCTGTTGACTTTAGTAATCTTTGTTGCATTATGTGCCAATTGTGACCATTCAAAAATGGGGAAACAGCACAAGTTTTTCTCCAAAGTTTGCATGCCTGTAACTCAAGAAGTATTAAAGATATTTGAATGCCCTTTTAAATATTGGGTCTTAACAAACTTTCCTTTTGGCATCTTTATTTTTAATGCCCTATGAGATTTAGATATATTGGAATTTCAATATGGCCCTGGGAGTTTATTATTAAAATGTACACATTTTCAGTGGTCAAAAACCAAATGTGGGTATCTTGTTTCTTTCTGTCAAGACAGCTGCATTGAACATACCAGTCTGAGTGCCATAAATATTCTGTTTTTAAAGTTTGTGTGCCTATAACTCAAGAAGTATTAAATATATTACATATGAACTCTGGAAAAATAATATTTATGGCACTCAGACTGGTATGCTCAGTGCAGTTGTATTGGCAGAAAGAAACAAGATACATCTCTAGTTTTAACATTATTTGTTTTTCAGACATTCTTCTGAAGAAAAGAAGCATCGTATTTTTTCAAACTGACTCACATTTGGTTTTTGACCACTGAAAATGTATACATTTTAATTATTTACTGCCAGAGCCATATTGAAATCCGATATCTCTGGAACCAAATCTCATAGGGAATTAAATATAAAGATGCCAAAAGAAAAGTTTGTTAATACCCAATATCTAAAAGGGCATTTAAATATCTTTAATACTTCTTGAGTTACAGGCATGCAAACTTTGGAGAAAAACTTGAAAAGTGCTGTTTCCCCATTTTGGATGGTTACCATGTGCATATAATGAAACAAGGATTGCTAAAGTCAACATAATTTACTAAAAGAACAACCAATTTCTATGTAAAAATAAGATAATGATGCTGCCATCTTTCTGAAGCCATTTTTACTCCCCTGTAACTTGACTCTGAATCAAAGGTGAAAAATCGACATTTTGACCTCCTTTGACAAAATAGTGTTACTCAGTATATATTCATGCATGACATTTAATATTTTGGCTTTCATCGCTATACATGTCTATCTTTACTCAGAAAAAAAACATTAGCAAAGTCAAAAATTTGAGCCGGGGAAGTTTTTGAAATTTGGTTGATTTGACAAGGAATGACCCTAAAGTTAAAATGAGCATAATAACAATAGGAATTACGCAACTACCATATATTCTTTGCAATCATGTCAAATCATATCTTTAACAGAATCAGACCTACAAAAGTGTTGTACTGTACATGTATGTAGGCACGAGTGCATTGCTAGGCATGTTGAGTAACTTAATGTGGGTGTACTGCCTGTGGGTGTGCTTAAAGATTGTATAAAGCATTTGACAGCATAACAATATATACTCAATGTTAAAGATCAACATGCTAATATATTCTTCAAAGCTGATAAAGTAGCCTTTAGCATATGTTTAGCACAGATATATAAGTTAGGTGAAGGTGTTTGTTGCAGTGTGCAGTCAGCTCATAGTGACGGCTTAATTTACAATGGAGATTCTTTTTTTTTTTTTTAATAGTACTGCACCTGTTCTAACAATGTGCCATTCATACTAAAAGCAGAATAATATAAGGATTTCTATTAAATTAAATGTCAAATTTCAGTAAGAGGTTATGAAATGTTAAATAACTACATTTACATTTATTCATTTGGCCGAAGCTAGTACAGGAAGGGACTGAGAACAGTTTAAGGGAATATAGAGGGTTTGTAGGCTACTGTAAATCATACAGAGAATAACATAGGAAAGGGTGCAAAATTTTGTCAAACTAAAGTTAATAGGTGGTAAAAAATACATACAAGCAGTATTAATCAGAATATTAGCCTAATATTTCACCTACCTGACCGGAAATGATAAGAACAAACATGTTGTCAAGACCTGGAAATCCCGGTTCTTGGCCAGCCACAAATGCCTTTTGTTCCTCAGATAGTTTTTTGCACTTGCCCTTGATTTGTTGTAACTTTTGGCTAACTTTCTATAGTACTCCAAATGTTTTTTCCCGGTTGGATAGATTTGTACTTGACAATAACTGACCATTTTCAGCAGCAACAATCAGCAAAATATGTGAGTTCTGTTCGGTTCAGTGGCATTGTTTACATTCAGTGCTGCCAATATGGCCAATTGATTCCTTTTTTCGACCTGTTTTCTACATGTAAAACACAGGATAGTTCATTTAATGTCATCATTATTGTTCTGACGTTCTTTCATCACATTCTAATTGTTCTTTTTTCCACTAGATGTCAGTACACCACAATAGTAGAAGGTTTAGAAAAACAACTGGAGCAGTGTTGATGAGGAGTTCTTCTCTGCTGGAAAAACTGAAATCTGCAAGAGGAAAGAAGAAACAAACAAACAACGGACGTTTTGGTGGTTTGTTTCAAGAAATATTCTAGACTTGGCATTATTTGAAGATGTCTTGATGTTGCAAAACATCGTACGCTGATGACACCTGCTGGTGAAGACGTTGTAAATGCAATGAGAACATGGCCATGTCTAATATCATGACAAACACTGTATGATTTGTGTTCTTTTATTAATTTTTTAGTTGTGTGTTTTTAAATAGGTCTTGATAAACAATTAATGATAAATCTCTGTTTCCATTATACAAATGTTTTTGTCATTAAAACTAAACCTACATTTTAAAGTTGACCCACTATCAAAACCATATATTAGACACTAGGTTCACCAAATAAAATCCCTTTACCATTGAAATTTCGAAACGGAAGTTGTTTGACATGACATAAAATAATGCACATAACAATGCTGGTTTGCTCAAATCAAATGGCTCGGAAAGTTTGATACATTCTTTGAAACAAATTCATAAATGTTTCATAACTTCACAAAAGCAGTTTGCTAAAGTAGGCCTACCTATCACTGGAAACAAGAAAATACATTGGCTTACAGAAAAACAGTCCAGTAACCACAATGATCTTATTTGGACAAACTTTTTCAATCATTTTTCAGGTTTGATCTAGAAGCTAGCAATAATCAGTGTGATATATGATGTTTTAAATGCTGACTTTGGAGCCTAATAATTTGATTCTGTCAATCATCATCATCATAAGAGTACATAAGCAGCAGTCGCTGAGCTTTCAGGCATTCATCCAACATCCCATCTTCTTCTCTATTCTACGCTACCTTATTCTATATAATCTGGGGGTTTATCTCAGAGCTTCCTAAAGGAAAAAAAAAAAAGCCAAATTTGTTTACTATATCATTTATCAAATCGGTTGGCCAGGTGAACTTGTGAATATGTGTATGCATTAAAGGGTTACTCCACCCCAAAATGAAAATTTTGTCATTAATCACATACCCCATCAGGCACGTGCAGGGGGGGGGGCGGAGGGTGCTCGAGCACCCGCCCCTTTTGCTCAGATGCCCAAAGTGCCCTTCTGTCAAAGGTCTCCGCCCCCCCCTTTACGTGCCCCGCCCTTGCATAAAGTGAAAGTGCCCTTTCGGTCTGGTGTAATTGCCCCCCGGACCGCGATTTCTACCGAGGATGAACCCCCCGTCTCCCAGGACCGCGAATATGCCCCCTTAACGTCACTTCGCCCCTGCTCGTCCCGAGGTCTCTGCACGCCACTGTACCCCATGTCTGTTCAAACCTGTAAAAGCTTTGTTCATCTTTGGAACACAAGGTAAGATATTTTGGATGAAAATCGGGAGCTTTGTGGCTGTCCCATTGACTGCCAAGTAAATAACATTGTCAAGGCCCAGAAAAATTTGAAAGGCATTGTCAAAATAGTCCATCAGTGGTTCAACCATAATTTTTATGAAGCTATGAGAACGCTTTTTGTATGCAAAGAAAACAGAAATAACGACTTTATTCAACAATTTGTTTCCTTCGCGTCACCGTAGCGTCATTTTGGAGAGTATCCACTGGACGCAAACAGCGTATGCTGTGTTCTCTGTCAGCTGTGTCACACGGATACGCTGTTTTAGTTTAAATCAAAGAGTAAATAAAAATGTATCGTGTGCTGCGGCTGACAAAGAACAGCGTATGCTATTTGTGTTCAGTGGATACTCTCCAAAATGGAGAAAATGGAAAGTTGTTATTTTTAATTTTTTTGTGTGTGTGTACAAAAAGTATTCTCGTAGCGTTTTTCAAATTATGGTTGAACCACTGATGGCAGATGGACTGTTTTGACAACGTCTTTCATACGTTTCTGGGTCTTGACAGTGTTATTTACTTGGCAGTCAATGGGACAGCCACAAACCTCCCGGTTTTCATCCAAAATATCTTAAATTGTGTTCCGAAGACGAACTAAGCTTTTACAGGTTTGGAATGACATGGAGGTAAGTGATTAATGGCAAAATTTCATTCTCATTTTGGGGTGGAGTAACCCTTTAAATCCATGTAAGATTTAGTTTTCTACATAGTAGTTTAGCTGCATACTGTGCAGTATTCACTTAGCCATAAGTGAGTATTCCATTCTGAATGTACCCTGTGTGTGTGGCGTGGGTGGAATCGTGGAGTTGTAGCGTTGGTGCTGACAGCCAGGCACAGAGGAATTTCTCATGGAAATGATCCTCAGTGTAGAGAAGGCCTTTAATTGGGTGAATATGTCATGAGGGCTCACAGTTAATCATAGCAAATAGAGAAAAAGAGGACGGCTGAGAGGAAGTTTGGGTCGTTTGGGAAACGGTGAAGAATGTGGGCTGTTGTAGTTGGGTTTTAGAAATGTGTGCCATATGTAATTGCTGAATGAATTTTGTAGATCACTAAATGTTTCTCATTTATGTGATGGAAGCAAGAACTTTTTAAAGCCACTATTCTTCAATGCCTCTTAGATGATACAGAGTGCCATTTTATATACATTAGTGACATAGACATTGCACTGTAGGCCTGTACAGTAAATACTGACTCTTATATAAAGGCATAATTGGTGGGCAATTGTATGTTACATTTAACAGCTACTCTAATTCTAAATATTCAAGCTTCTGGCTAAGCACAGGATCATGGCAAGATAAAAATAACAACACAGCTGGTCTCGTGGTGCCATTATGTGCTATCACAAACTTTATTTTTTAAGTCCCACAATGAACTTGACAAATTTTTAACTTCACATTGCTTCTATAATTTTTAACTACCATATTCCTATTTATGATCATTCTGGTAGCAGTGAAAACAGGCAGAGACAAAGGTAGCTTTAGCAACATTAGCCTTACAGAGTGCCAAGAAGGGCTTTCAGAAAGACAATTTGGAAAATAAACACACAATACTTACTTTATCTGGAGCTGACGTTTGCGCATAAAGCGTTGGCATTGATCTCTAAACATATAGGGGACTTTACCAATTTTTTCCCTTGACATTTCCTTCGAAAATTACATTTAACCAGTGTCCTCAGCGTCTCAGATGAAGGTAGTCTATGGACAGGGCTGTGTCACCCTTTTGCAACCTTTATTTTTAAAAGTGTAGACGCTTTTGCAGTGATGCCATGCATAGACAAACCATTTTTGGTTCCCTAAAGAACCTTTCAGTGACCAGCAGTGTTGGGGAAAGTTACTTTTAAAAGTAATGCATTACAATAATGTGTTACTCCATAAAAACAAATTGTGTTAGTTTTTAGCAAATGTAAAAGCCCTTTCACACCAAAAAGTAAAATGAATAAGCCTAAGGCTGAAGGAAAAGGAAATTCACGTTTGTAACTGTAGGAAAAGGCAGTTTAACACTCTTCAGCGATGAGAAAAATAAAGCACAAATGTTAATCTAAAGTAAGTTTTGCTTATTAGTATGGTTGAATTGGATCAACAAAGGTCAGCAGCAAATACATTAAGTGATAAAATGGGATTAAATACAAGAAGAAACAAGAAACAAGAAGTATTTGGCATTACTTTAAAAAAAAAATAACTCAAATATTTTCTTGTACATGAAAAAGTAATGCATTACTTTATTAGTTACTTGAAAAAAGTATTTTGATTACGTAACTAGCGTTACTTGTAATGCGTTACCCTCAACACTGGTGATGTCATGAATCGGGTCTATGGTCCCGTCCACTCACCACTAGAGGTCATGCTATCCCCACATTAACTCTCACAACACACAGACTGTTGTTTATCACCTGGACTACATTTCCCACCATCCTTTGCACCAATCACGTACACACACCTGCAGCCAGTCAGGTGTGCCGATTGTCTGCCACATACCTTCTTGACCAAGCCTGTTTTATGGATTACTTTATTGTTTGTTCGCCGCCTGCCTCGACACCCCCTTGCTTGGACTCTGTTTACGGAGGGACAGAATCGGGAGACATATCATACATGGCATATAATCCAACATAGACAAATCCGAATCGTAAACATAGTCCAAGCAAGGGGGGGGGGGGGAACAAACAATAGGGTAATCCATAAAACAGGCTAGGTCAAGAAGGCAGGTGGCAGAAAATCGGCAGAGATAAACAATCCAGGTAAGCAACAGGGAAACAGACAGGGAACACACTGTGTATGAACAGCTAGGCTAGGACAATACTCGGCGAGTATACAACAGTCTGTTATGTGGTGTGAGGTAATGTGGGGAGAGCATGACCTCTAGTGGTGAGTGGTGAGCCATGGACCCGATTCATGACTGGTGAACAGTTCTCAAAAGAACCATTTTGTAAAACATTTTAAAAGTCTGAAGACTTTTCCAACTATAAAGAACCTTTTCTGCATTTGGAATTTTCCATGGTTCTTCATGGAACCATCAATGCCAACAAAGAATAGGGCAGAGATGATCACAGATGTTTATAAGCTGGTTGTTTTCACACATTGCAGCCACAACTGGTTCAAACACCTTATAAAAGTGATTTTTGCATAATAGGTTCCCTTTATGGCATTTTAACTTTAAACTGTCTCTTCCAGGCAAAATAAAAATCCATAACCCATAATAATGCTTCCACTAATGGAAAAAATCCATACCCTGTTGTCCTCACATAAAAATCCATCCATTTGTTGTTTTAGACTTTTTGCACTTGTAAACATTGCTTGATCTGTGCGTATTTCTCTCCTGATTCAGATAAGATCTTACTTTTTTTAAAACTAGAAAAGCAGTATTATGTATAGATGACTATTTTAGCCAGAAGAAATGGTTTTAAGATTTAATTTGAATTTACAGCTTTTAACTTGTTTAATTAAGATGTTAATTGATGGAATGGAGTATTGTTGTGGATTATTGTGTTTTTATCATCTGTTTGGATTCTGATGGCACCCATTCCCTCTAAATATCTATTTAGGAATTTTACATTTTTGGATTGAATTTTCCATTAAATATTTTGTTTAGTCAGAATACATAGCTACTTCTGAAAGGCAGTCACTGGAGAAACAAGCCAGCAGGAGCTAGCTGCTGAAGCAAACAAGCCAAATCCTACCTGCTGAGTATGGCTATTTTACTGAAAGACAGTTGGTAACTGACTAGTTGGTTGAAAAATGAAAGCTTGGTTCATAAATTTTAATTAGATGTTTAATTTTAATGTGTCTGGGCACTCCAGGAAGTTTACAAAGGTACGTCAGCACGACCTTATTCATATTCATGACCTTAGTCTTGTAGGATTTGTCACATCGCCTCCGGAACACCTTGATGAGTCATGAATTGTCCCAATACAAATGCGTGGCCCCGCTGTATGCTGCCTAGGGGAATGAAAAACTTGTGTGGGTGTCTTGCGCTGGATTTATCTTCTGAGCACAGCCAGAGCTAGCAGGGATTTAGCTATACCCCTGAGCTCTGTGGGCATTAGCCCACCCACTGTGACGGTCAGAAAGAAATTCTAAAGCTCTTCTTGATAATTCATGCAGATAAGACATCAAAACATTTAAATAGTTTGAATGTGCAATACCTTTATTTTACATAATGATTGTGTGACTAATTTCTAAAACCACCAACAACAATACATCTCTGGATAATAGACAGAGGCTTAATAAAATATAACGTTTGAGAGAAACAGAGACAGAGACAAATCAACACAAATGACAGTGTTTATGTTTGGAGGTCGACTACAGAATCGAGAATTCATCATTCTTCTTTCTTTCTTTCTTTCTTTCTTTCTTGATTAATTGATTTAAATTTTGCAAAACCATTCATGTTTTAGATCTACAGGTCAAAAGTTAACATACCTTGCAGAATCTGCAAAATGTCATGAGTGATCATACAAAATGCATGTTATTTTTTTAATTTAGTACTGGTATTTCATAAAAGGTGTTTACATAAAGTCCACCAGATATAAAGATTACCCCGTTCAAAAGTTTACATACACTTGATTCTTAATACTGTGTTGTTACCTGAATGATCCACAGCTGTTTGTTTGTTTGTTTTGTTTTGTGATAGTTGTTCATGAGTCCCTTGTTTGTCCTGAACAATAAACTGCCTACTGTTCTTTAGAAAAATCCTTCAGGTCCCACAAATGCTTTGTTTTTTAAGCATATTTGTGTACTGGAACTCTTTCCAACAAAACAACAAACAAGAACACACATTCTCATTCAGAATTAATCTTTGTTTCTTTCTTTCTTTCTTTCTTTCTTTCTTCCTTTCTTTCATACACAGTGAATACACAAAATAAAATGATCCAGTGATGTGTGGTGGATTTTTAAAACAAGGTAAATTTTCTGGTTCTAAGATGTGAATGGATGAAACATATATAACAACATTATTAGAAATCAAGTGTATGAAAACTTTTTAACAGTGTCATTTTTATAGATTCAACTATTATTTTCTCTCATGGAATATATGTAAACATCTTTTATATGAAATATCTTATTGAGGCCAGCTCTAAATTAAAAAATAACATGCATTTTGTATGATCCCTCTTATTTTGATAAAATAGTTAATTAAATTCTGCAAGGTGTATGTGAACTTTTGAATCTGGTTTTGCAAATTTTAAAAAAACAAGAAAGAAAGAAAGTAAATGTTTAGGGACCAATTTTCACAATTAACTATTGACTATGAATTTTGCTGTTAGTACTAGTTAGTAAGGTAGTTGTTAAATTTAGATATAAGGTAGAGATAAGGGAAATAAAATATGGTCATGCAGAATAAGGCATTAATATATGCTTTATAAGTATCAATAAATAGCCAATATGCTAGTAACGTGCATGCTAATCAGCAACTAGTTAATAGTGATTGGTCCCTAGACTAAAGTGTTGCCGAACCCTTTTGTACAAAAGAATATTCATTTAATTTCATTTGTATCTTCTCAAGATGGTCTTTGGAACATTCCCAAATCATGCTGGTGAACATGATCATAAGGTTTCATGAACCTTTAGTGCTGCTGTCATTAAAGCAAAAGGGAAACATTCCAAATACTAAATAATTCATCTTCACTTCACTAGTGGTTTGGGCATGAGGATGTGAGTAAGTTACAAGACAGGTCAGAATCAAACCTGTGTCTTCTACTCAAGCATGTTCGGTAATCACTAGGTCACAGTGCTGACAACTCTAGGTTTAAATTTAATATGCAGAAAATAAAAGGCTACTCATAATGTATGACACGTATGAAACATTTATGAAATATGGAATGACCTCTGCAGTCACAGATGTGATATGCGATAGCGAATCTGAAACAACATTCTTTTCCATTTGTGCCAGTGTAGAGCGAGGCCAGTCTCACTATATTGATTGGCTGTTGGTTCCACTGACAGAGTGCTCTTGAACAGAGAAATCAATGCTAAAGTGATTTGTTTATACTCTTTTAGTATGCTTTTACCTTACATTACAACTCATCAGGACTCACAATCCAAAGAGTTCACAGCACCCATAGGTCATTAAACCTTTAGTATCGAAGAATGGTTGAAGCTTGGGTTGTAGAATTTGTTAAAAGGTGAGAAAAAATGCTACAGTAACCAAATAGGCTTATGTTTGGCCACCCCATTTACTTCCCTTGTTAATTTAATTATTCACTGATAAAATATCTGTAGTATTATTCGTGGTGTTTTTACTGAAGAAAAGGTGTTAATTTGGTGCGTAACATGTTCTGCACTATGTTACAGGCTTGAAATATACTTTTATATTTAGGTGCTGTAAATATTGTGCAGTTTCACAGTAATAAACAGGTAAATAACAAAGCAGTTCTTTAAAGACAAGAGTGTCATTATTCAGCTCAAGACAGTAAAGTGTTGATTCAGTTTAGTTCAAAAACTGGAAAACATAAGCTCAGTTCAGCTATAAGCACATCTCTACAGAAGACAGTAATATTGTTATTCAGCTAGAGTCAGTTCAGTAACTGTGTTGATGTAAAATTCATCAGTTGACTCAGCTATAAAGCAGCTCCACAGAAGACAATAGTATTTTCAGCCCAATTGTGTTTTGGGGGAAATTGGCTATCAAAATCAGGGGAAAAGGGGGTTCACTTCAACCTATGGAAACAGTATAAATGTAGCACAAATTTGTGGGAAAACCACAGACTTGGCAACACTGTCATCTAGCTCAAGACAGTTCAAGTTTAGTTCTCATCCAATGGTATCAGACCAGTCGAATCAATAAATATTACTGAATATTAAAAGATTTGTTCAGCCCAAAATGAAAATTCTGTCATTTACTCACCCTTACGTCATTCCATACCCATACGAAATTTGTTCAGAACACATTTTAAATAATAATAATAAAAAAGAATTTCAGTTCCACATGTGAAGATGAGACATGATCATTTGAAATGATTAACAGATGTGTATGTACCACTACCAGTCAAAAGACTGGACACACCATCTCATTTAATGTTTTTTCTTTATTTTCATGACTAGTTGACTCACTGAAGACTACAAAACTATGAATGAACACATATGGAATTATGTAGTAAAAAAAAAAGTGTGAAATAACGGAAAACATGTTTTATATTTTAGATTCTTCAAAATAGCCACCCTTTGCTTTGATTACTGCTTTGCACACTCTTGGCATTCTCCAAACCATCTTGATTGGGTTTAGGTCAGGTGACTGTGGAGGCCAGGTCATCTGGCGCAGCACTCCATCACTCTACTTGGTCAAATAGCCCTTACACAGACTGGAGGCGTGTTTGAGGTCACTGTCCTGTTAAAAAAAATAAATGATGGTGCAACTAAATGCAAACCGGATAGAATGGCACATCACTGCAGGATGCTGTGGTAGCCATGCTGGTTCAGTGTGCATTCAATTTTGATCCCCAACAGTGTCACCAGCAAAGCACCCCCACACAATCACACCTCCTCCTCCATGCTTCACGCTGAGAACCACGCATGTTGAGATCATCCGTTCACCTTTTCTTTGTTACACAAAGACACGGCGGGTGGATCTCAAATTTGGACTCATCAGATTTCCACTGGTCTAAAGTCCAAACAAATCTCTTCTGCTTGTTGCTTTTCCTTAGTAGTGTTTTTTTTTTTAGCAGCTATTTGACCATAAAGGCCTGATTCGCACAGTCTCCTCTGAACAGTTGATGTAGAGATGTGTCTGCTACTAGAACTCTGTGGCATTAATCTGGGCTCTAATATATGGTGCTGTTAACTTGTGATTTCTGAGGCTGGTGACTTGGATTAACTTATCCTCAGCAGCAGAGGTGACTCTTGGTCTTCTTTTCCTGGAGCTGTCCTCGTGTGAGCCAGTTTCGTCGTAGTGCTTAATGGTTTTTGCAACTGCACTTGGGGTTTTTAAAGTTTTTGCAATTTTCTGGACTGATTGACCTTCAGTTATGAAGTAATGATGCACTGTCATTTCTCTTTACTTAGCTGATTGGTTCTTGCCATAATATGAATTCTAACAGTTGTCAGATAGGGCTGTCAGCTGTGTACCAACCTGACTTCTGCACAGCACAACTGATGGTCCCAACCCTATTAAGAAGGCAAGATATTCCACAAATGAACCTTGACAAGGCACACCTGTGAAGTCAAAATCATTTCAGGTGACTACATCATGAAGCTCACTGAGAGAAGGCCAAGGATTTGCAGCGCTGTCAACAAGCAAAGGGTGGTTATTTTGAGGAATCTAAAATATGAAACATCAAACGAATGAAACGTCTTCCGTGGGAATCTACACTGTAAATAGTCATGCAAATAAAGAAAAAAAAAACATTAAATGAGAGTTTGTGTCCAAACTTTTGACTGGCAGTGTATGCAAACTGTATAATATCCAAGGTACACATTTCTAGTAACTGTGCATTAATTCTCATATAGCATTTTCATATTGCATGGATATAGTTTCATAATTTACAAAGAAATATAAAACAAATTTTTTTAACTTCACTTTTTAAAAGAATCAAAAAGTTACAACAATGAAAAAAAAAAAAATTAAAAATGATTTAAATATAATTTTTATAAGTTCAAATTTAGGGGTTACGGTTCAGGACAGCCACCTCCCAACTGAAAGTACCCCACTAAATCACACACACACACACACACACACACACACACACGCATATATATAAAGCTTACAGATATTTAAATATTATAGTGGGTTTTAATAGATAATAGAAGGATCTTAGTAAACATCTAAGATTTTAAAACTTAAATGCTTTTTAAATGTGTTTTTTTGCACCAGTTCTCCAGAATGATCCATAAACATTGCTTAGCTAACAACATTTACAGCTAACAACAATTGTGTCTCTTCAGAAGCCTTGGATTAAACCGCTCAAAATATGGATTTATTTTTTTAAATCTTTACAAACATTTTGAAATGTCAGAGTTTTGTGTGAACAGACTTTCAGAGGAGTAACGGATGTCTCTTAAATTTCATAAAAAAAATTTCAATGTTCCGAGATTAACTAATTTCTTTGGTGAGTAAATGTGACATACTTTTCATTTTGGGGCAAATTAACCTTTCAAGTAGAAACTCAGAACACCTTTATAACATCTTAGACACCACTGCCATCACCACTCACACTTTCTGCTGAAAATCTAGCTGGATGTGTACTTTTGAGTGGTTTTCACACCATATTCGTAAGGCAGTGGACTGGACTGATCTTCAGCAGCTTGGCTATTGACAGAAATATGAGGAAGAACCTGATATCGTCTTATCCACTTTCCCTATACAGAGCACCAATTGATCTCTGTCAGAAGGACTACAGCATCTCCATAAAAGCTTTTCAGGAGCTGAGCCAAACATGCATATGAATATCCTAAAGTGCTTACAATGAAGGCTTTTAAAGGCTTTCTTTAAGTTTAAAGTAAACAAACCTTGGAGAGAACTAAGACTGCCAGGATACAAACTTACTTTGAGAATAGGCCATGACCACTTAGCTGGAGCCTTTGTGGGGAGATCAGTCATTATTAATGAAAGCAAAAATGCTGACAATGTAAAACAAACCAAGAGATTTTTGCAAATGCAACATATCTGATTTGGTGTAAGAATCAATTATCAGGGCTCTTTGTGGAACTGTTTTAGGTTTCATCAGTGTTGTAACAAAAATCCTATGAGAAGTGGTGAGAAGTGGTTTTAATACTGACTAAAAATGACAAGGCACAAAGGTTTTATCAGTACCGGAATCAGTCCTGCCACTAAAAAAGAACTTGACCCTGAAATAAGTTTGTTGAAACAATTCTTTTTTCAAGACTTTTGTGTAAGACAAGCAGGTCACATTCATTTGGGACTGCACTGTCTACTGCATTTAAAGTTGTGATGACATGGAATTAGCGTCAGATCTTTCTTCTGTATAGTGTGAAAGATTGTTGAACAAGAACAAAAAGCCTGGACTTGGTTCTATCTACTGTAGGTATTGATTGTATTTTACTGGTTAAGACAAAATCACTTTCACAGACTTTCTCATTAAATGTACTCTCCTGGTGGAATGACCTGCCCAACTCACTTCGAACAGCTGAGTCCTTAACCATCTTCAAGAATTGGCTAAAAACTCATCTTTTCCATTTTTTATTTAACCCTCTAACTCTAGCACAGTCTTTTATAATTCTATTCTTTAAATTATGCTCTTGTTTTCTCTAATAAAAAACAAAAATAACAAATAAAAAACACTAACACTACTAACACTAGTTTTCTCTCTTTACAATTAACAAAGCTAACACTAGCTTGCTTCCCCCCCATCTATTTTCTTTTATTTATTATGTACTTTAAAAATCCTTGCTACATGTACTGCATTAGGCTATATGAGACATGTCATAGCACTTGCATTTTTTTGTTGCTCTTTTGTTGATTTCGTTTACTGTTCTCCTTTGTAAGTCACTTTGGATAAAAGCATCTGCTAAATGTCTAAATGTAATGTAATGTAATGTAATGTAAATGTAAAGTATGGCATATGCCACCAGAAAGAAGCCTGTCATTTCACCAGAGGATCAAGCTGAAATTTTGATTAACCATGAAAAAAAAAAAATAGTGCAAATTATTCACATTTTAAATTATCATTCAGTGTGCGTACAGAAAACAGGAGGCAAGACTTCTGATTGCGACAGTTGTAATGATAACCGTTTCAGTGTTTTGACATTCTAGGGCTATTTTTACTAAAGTAATGTTAGCAACCAGTGCAGAGATAGAATTTGTTTCAAAAATTGTCAAGATTTTGTGATAGCACCATGTTTAGATGAAGTATGCACTTAGCAATTGAAATCCCTGAGCACCCAATGTCACAGGAAACTAACTATTTTAAGAGGTACAATTTCTTATTAATTTGTGCATTGTACATTGTATAAAAATATTTGTTGTTTTGAAAAAAGTAAGCATGAAAGTAAACCTTTAACTCATTAACATAGCTGTTACTGAGGCGTAAGCAGATTGTATAAAAACGAACAAAGTTTGTAAAAATTCATATGAATTAACCAACAAAATTAGTTCTAAATTTCCATGCATGGGATTGTGTTGGTCATATCTAACATTTATAACATTTCTAACAGGTAACATTTTTGATCACATTTCATTTTGTTGATTTTGTCTGTACAACAATTTGAATGAGGTGTACATAATTTGTTTAATTGAACGTGTTTAGTCTTTTTGTATGTAAAAGTATTTACTTCATTTAATTAAGTTCACTAGACAAGCTATTTTTAAATAGTTAGCAGAAACACATGTTGGCATAGTCATACTCTTCTGCACAGTGGTAACCTTAAAACTTTTTCTAACTTTCTCCAAACCTCTTTTTAATCTAAAAAATAACTCACCATTTCATGTATAAGAACTCTTAACATGTAATTTTCTTTCATTAAAAGCACTTAAAAATGACAATTTGGGTAACACTTTCTATGAAGCCTGTATTTATAATACATTATAAGGGTATTCTTAAGGCATTATAATGAATGCATAATGCATTAAAAATAACCTTATAATATGTTGCTATTAAGAGTATGATGATTTATAACACACAATGAACACATCCACTTAAGTAACCATGAATTATACTTCTAATTAACTTCTATACTTCTAAGTCTAATTTCTTGCCATTTTACTTATGTTACTTTAATTAAAGCAGACAAAGACCACTTATGAGTAGTATTAATAATAATAATAATAATAATAATAATAATAATAATATATTTTTTTCTCAAACATCCATAATTTTTATTCTTATATTGATTATTTTGATGGTACCATTTTGACATCTGTTAATAAGTAGCTCTGCAACTACATGTCAACTAGCAGTAATTATTATTAGCAGTATGCTAAATATATGCTTTATATTATTTATACACTTTACACATTTTGATGGTTGCCCAAAAGACGAACTGTTTATATTTAACTTTGACCTACCCTAACCTTAACCTAAGTGTTTTAATACTCTAAGGAGTGTTAGTTGACATGCAGCTGCAAAGTTGCTTATAGTCAACAGGAGGACCATCAAAATAAAATGTAAAAAAAAAAAAAAAAAAAGTAATGTGATATAGTCCATAATAAATGTAGATTTAATATGCTGTTCATTGTATGTTATAAATAATCCTACTATAAAAAGTTATAACCTCAAATACTATAATATTATAATTTATTATTATTTTTTTTATAATGCATTATGCATTCATTACTATGCCTTAAGAATACCCTTATAATGTATTATAAATACGGGCTTCATAAAAAGTGTCAACATATTTCCATCTTAATGTGACCCCATGCAAAGCATGCTGGGAACTACTCAGTTAGTTGTGTCAACAAAAATTATTCATCACAAATGAATTCAGCTGAATTCGTTTTTAGAAACTGAAGTGGACTGAACATAATGGAAATGAGTTAGGTAAGAAAATTTAAAGAATTTAGTTGTTTCTGCTCATTGTAAACAAATAATTTGAACAAGCATTAAACATTTTTTATTTTTTATTTTTTGGAGTGTATGTTTCACTTTGTGGACACTTTTCGTAGCTCAGGTCACCTAGTGGACATTTCACATCGAATATGTTACGAAACATACATGGCAGTACGTATTCCGCATCTTGAGAAAAAGTTCCCACAGGTATGTTTTCATCATGAGATCAGGTTGTAGGTTCTTGTTAAAAAGTAACAAAAAGTAGAATAGGTCAAGTTTTCATTGAACATTTTGAATTCATTCAGTCAATGCAGAATTGCTTTTTGTAGAAATATTTATTGCAGAGGAGGTATTTTTTTATGTACATGCTATCACAATATTACACAATATAAATCTACCAAATATCTCCATATGTGTATGCTATAAGCTTGTCATAAAGCATTTAATATAACAAGCACATAATACAGTGGGTAGGGTACAGTTTCACTCACTATACAACTTGTAACAGTCCAATAAAGATCAAAGATTCTTTTTTTTTTAAGTTCTATCAAGGGCAGTGAAACATCAGTCTTACTAATTTCTCATTATCATGCAGAAGCAACGAGAGTTAGAGCTAAGACAATACCGCGTTAAGTAGTAGGAGTGTCCCCCCAAAGCGTGACAGTGGTGGGACACGCGTGGGGCCCAAGTAAACGAGCTAAATAACCAAAATCAAGTCATAAATAGATAAATAATCACTTCTGTAAACTCCAAAAACTGAACTAAACATTGCACTAGGACAATGTAATAGGCAAGGTTACCATTAACATTGACAGGTCATGAGTTGAGTGCTTACATCATACTACATAGAGATCAACTGAGGACCTGCAGATGGGTAAAACTCGTAAACTAGAGGGATGCACTACGATACAACAACCATTCCCAGAAACATTCTCTATGTAACAAAGTTGGTCAATTTTACACATCCATCTAGGCATACATTAAGAACAGCCTCTAGAAAGTCTTCTGTTCTTACAAGAGTATGAGATGACTAGACAGTTAAGGAGCAGTTGAACTATAGGTTGCTGACAGTTCCCTTTAGTGTACCCAGAAATCCATGTGCACATATCCTGATGAGAATAGCAGAAAGTTGGGCTTATAAATTATAAGTAGATTACATCAATCTGGGAAGAGGAGATTCGCTCTTGGTTACTGCTTTATAATGAATAAAGTATTACCTGGGTCATTCCTACTTAGCAATACATTTTGTATAAAACTGATGAAATGGTGAAATATGGAAATCATAAAAGTTATTTTTCTTTATTGAGGTATCACAGTTAAACATTTTTATTATCCCCCTTAGATGCTATGCACTTCTACACTTCTGTACTTCTAAAAATGGTGACATCTAAATGAACTGGACTGATTTTTCATCTTTAAAAATTACTTCACATCATTGAACTAACCTGCATACATTATACCAACAAATTTTTGAGGGGTAAAATCTTTTAGAAATTGCTGTTTTTAAGGTACAAATCTCAGGTTACCACTTTTCAAAGAGTAAAATGAAAAACAAGTGTGCTTAATTCGTCTTACTCCTCAAATCAAAAATCTTCAAACAAAGTCGTATGTGTTATATTGTTTGTAATATTGTTCTGGATTTATAGGTCAAAGAAATGACACTTTTGTAATGTCACTAAAAGACAGATCTTCATTGCGGATGAGTGTCAGCAAGACCTGATGAATGATATATTCTATACAGTTTGAATTTGTTACGATAACATCAGCATTCAAAATTATGTCTGTTCTTTTCATTTTAATTCCACGGAGTAAATAATCAAGTGATGCTTAATTAAAGTTTAGTGATAAATAATCATGTCAAGTTTGACCAGATCATATTTCTGAAAGTATAAAAAAGTACTGCAGAACAGGAATGACCCATCTGTGTAAATATTTTTTTTTAAGTAAAATTTGGACCCAGGGGTCACTGGTAAATTTACCCCACTGTGGAGAAATGGGAATGGGACATCATTTGATTTTCACAGAATGATATATTTAGGTACTTTTCTTTTCTTTTTTTCTTTTTTTTTTTTTACCTCTTTGGTAGCTATAACATATATACATGGTATAACGGTTTATTTTGTATTCTTGCTAATTCATATTGTGCACATACAAAACACAAGAATCTGTCAATACATTTAAAACCATTTAGTTACTGTAGGATTGGGTCGAAATAGTTTTCAATCGCAATATGTTGACATTTATACGAACATTTCATTACTAGGCATCAACCTGTACAACAGTTCATGCCTCATGTGTTGAAACACCATTACCTTGACATCATTACACATTACCAATGACCATGTGCTGAGAAGGCATACAAGATATGTTAACATTCCAACAGTAATTTAGATACATTGTTGAATTCACATCAGTGGTCACAGGGGACGTTTCAGAATGTTGATACAATTTCCAAAAAATCAATATGGTAAGATTTTTACTTGTAAACTGATGTAATCATCATAAAATGTTAAAGGATACATGTTAAAGAAATTGAGGCTTGGGTTAGAATTTGATATTTCATATTTTGTTCTAATTGTAAAAGACAAAAAGTAAATACATTAGAGCCAGAAACCCTTAATGATTGTGCCCTACGCTGAGAGAAACAATATCTATGGTCCCATGAACTGAGTAGTGGACTTTTTTTCATAGTGTACCCCATTCAAAAAGCATTTACAATTTTGCAACATTACTAATATATAAACTAAACTTCATTTCTTTTCAAAAATAAGATGCTGATTTTCATCAAGTGTTTCAATAAGTATTTGTAACATGGGCTATGACAAAGGTTTCACATCTCCCAATACAAAGTAAGACTGGTACAGGACTATTTAAATAGGCACATTCAGGATAATATATCAGCAAATTTGGAAGCATTGGAAATGTTTATTTTTCTAGTTGTTTTCTAGTCAAGAAAACTAAAAAAAGTGTTGCAGATGTGCACATATGATCTCACTGGAGAACAGCATAAAACAGCAAGGCCAAAAAACAAACAAGGGCAAATATGAATGGAGTTCTGTCCAGTTTACGTCTGTCTTTCTAAGCATGTTCTTTACTAAAGTGCTATAGGCTAATTTTCTAGCAGCCGCATGAATTCGGCTCACTGTACAAATGTAGTGTCTCTATTATGCTGTTGAGGTTTGAGTTCTTAGATTTATTGGATTTGACCTCTATCTTTGGCAAATATTCATTTTCACTCAAACTAGACGATAATGTATGAAACGAAAGCAAACAAGGAAATGGATCAGGCTTACTCCATGACACTTCATGCTTGGTCCACACCTTCCTATGTAACAGGAACTTGTACAATCTTTTGTGGAAGCCACAGTCAAGGAGAGGCTACAGATGCAGCTGTTATGAGAGTTCAAATGCTAATGAGGATACATGTGGTGAGTATAGGCATCTTGTTTACATTGCACATAAAGAGTTGCATAATTGTAAACTACCGTTTCTATTTAAAGGTTCAACCAATACTTTAAAATCTGGAATGCCTGGTGAGTTGTTGCATTTTTGTTTGTTTTTTTGTGTGTGTTTTTTTTCTTTCTTTCTTTTATTCCAAAAAAGACAAAGGGAAAACAAAAGGTTGAAGAGAAAGGCAGCTTGTGCGACATGTTGATTTTCTTCTCCAAATCACCATAAAATCTATTAAAGTTTTCACTCCATGGTGTATTTATGAAAGAAAAAGCACATATAATGAGGGCTAACTAATGGGTCACTCAGGTAAAGTGTCATGCCTTTTTTGTTGATCCTTGGTCATCGAAGTCCCAAGGGCAGACATCTGCCAGTTTAATACCACTAGTAACTCTGCCTTTGGAATTCGAACTTTTCTGTTTGCCAGTGGATGAACTGCTGCTCTGATTGACTTCTTTACTTGTTGCTGCATCTTCAAAATCCCAAGGGCATACCTCTGCTTTCTTGCTTTTTACTAATGCAACATTTGGGCTCTTTTGTTTTTCCATCGAGACAATTTCCTGACTGCTATCAACATCCCACGGACAAACCTCAGCCAGTTGAGACTGACTGACAGGTCTTTCTTTCGTTTTGCCAGAGGTTAACTTGTCTTTTGCGTTGGATTTCATTTTGTCATCATCAGGACCCTTTGCGTTCTCTCTTTCCATCTCTGATATTGTGACAGGAGAAGTTCCCTTCTTTATAGCATGGGTCTCCTTTGTTTTAGAAACCTGAGAAGAACAAGGGTTTTTTTCAGAGATGGGACCTGACACAGTCTCAAAGTCCCATGGACACACATCTGCTTTAGAGGGCGGCAGTAGTGAGCTGCCTGTGGATTTACTAGGCTCGGAGAGAATGCTCTTTGCTTTGCCCTCAGTAGGCGTTGTACCCTTGCCCTTGACTTCAGTAGGCGAGGAGCTTATTTTCCCTTTGATCTCAGTTGGTGTGGTGTCCTTTCTTGATCTGCTCTGATCAGGGGAGCGATCCGAGTCCTTTGGCTTGCTCGACACTTCCTCAAAGTCCCATGGACAGACCTCAGCCTTTAGAACCTTGGCAACCTCTCCTGATGCCTGTGGTTTGGATATGGCAGACTTACTATTGGAGTGAGGTTTTGGCCCCACTGCCTGACCATGGTCTCCATTTCCTTCCTCCCATGGACATATGTCTGTTCTGTCAGCAACTTTCTGGGCGGGATGTCTGGCCACGGAGGGTGACTGCTCTGTGGCTTTCTGTTTTTGCGACTTTGTCGTCTTGTTGCTACTTCCATGGACTGTGGTGGTCTGCTCAGGGGCAATGGACACATGTTTCTGGACCTTGTTTTCAGAGGGAGTCGGCAAGTCCTCCAATTCCCAAGGGCACACCTCTGAGAGGTCATACAGGTCTTTCCCCTTGGCTGTTTCTGAGCAAATTGAGGGCTGGCTTCCGCTCATCTGTGGCTTCATTATACCAGTTTTGGCAGTTGTCTGCTTGTACTCCACTGACTGACTGACAATCATCTTCGGATAACCCTCTTTTTCTTCAGCTTCAGCAGAGGTCTTAGCATCCTTGCTCTTTTGATTAGCTTTTTTTGTTTGGTCCTCCGCCGCTTGGGCCTTTCCTGTTAGACCAAGCGTTTTCTCTTTGGCACTGGCAATAACGCTAAGAGATTTCTGCAGCATAGATGTTCTAGGGTGAATAGGTTTCTTATCAGCTGTCAGGTTGTGAGCGCTGGCTGACTTACACACCAAGGGAACTGACTCTGTTGACTCACTGGCTGTATCAATCTTCTCTGAGGACTTTTTGACCAGCTTCTTGCCCATTAGGGTTTCCAGAAGGGAACCTTCGGTGTTTGCGACTTCCATCTTGTCAGTTGCTGAACTGCTGGAATCCTCGCTGTGGTCCCGAACATGGTCATAACTGCTGTGGGACTTTTTAAGGGAGAAAACTTTGCTCTTCAAAGATTCATCTTTGGCAGGCTTAACAGAGTGTGAGGGGTCAAAAGGATTCTTTCTCAGGACACAGATGCTGTTGCGGTTACTCCCATGTTCACCCAGGTCCTTGTCCTCGCGGCTACATTGGCGGCCCATTGTCTCTGGAATCTCAGTGATGCGCCGCATGAGGGAGCGGCCTAGCCCCTTTTTGGAGCTGCGCTTCTTTTGCAGGTGAGGATTGTTGGCCAGCATCTTTTTCCTCTTATAAATCTCAAGCTGGGAGTAGAGTTTCTTCAGCTCTTCCTGTGGATTTGAAGACAAGATGGGCCATTAACTCACAACATATGTCTAGATGTAGAAGTGTAGAAATGAAATGATTCTAGTTACAGTGAAGCAGACGCTCTATTGCACAGAAAACATGCAGAACTAGTCATTATATGCAACTACAGACAGTGCCTCGAAGACGTTAGACCAAACCAACATGCTGTTTTACACTAATTAGAGACAGGACAGTCTGGGACGGTGTCAAATACGAATAATTTCATGTTTTATTGTTAGGTCTGAAACAGCCTCTGAAAAACTTCAAAGCATTTTGTACAGCTGTGTCCTAAAGTCATCAACGAAAATGATACCAAGAGCAGAACTCGATCCCATTAGAAAAATGGCCTTTCTATGAACAAAATTTGAGTCTTTGGTGAGAGACTTCTTCAGCTCTAACAAACAAACGAAAACCTCTGCTCACGTTGGTACGTTTTTCCCAAAGACTGTCGCAAGACCTTACGCCACAGCCATTAATAGAACTTAGCTGGCCCATTTCCTCTGGTGTCTGCAATACAAAACTGCCATGGCTCAGTATGTTTGTCAGTTATAGGACAAGGGGTCAAGAGATATTTGCAGATTAAGAAAATTTCAGTTAATTACTAAGGCAGGAGAGAGTCAAGGGAAAAAGAAAGCCTGAATAAAAAGCAGGGCACCTACCCGAATATCCTCTGGGTCCAGACTGTGCTCACTCCAGGCAGATGTGATGCTGCTATTCAGGTATGACCCAGACCGGCCCATATCCAATTCATCTTCATAGGCCTCTGTAGCAATGTCATCCCTTAGATGCGTACCCGCAAACAAGAACTGTGAGAAAGATATGAGTGTTTAAGAGATTGTGTAAATTTTGATTTTAGCCAACAAATGATTCAGAGGATCAAAGATGATTGGTGAGTTTACCTTTGGCACGAGCAGTAACCCCAAGGTGACAGTCACTGTCAAGTGTGTATGAGCAAAAAATAGCATTAACATCCAGTCCGGGTGCAGTTCAGGGGCAAGAGTGAACCTGTGGGTGGATTTACAAATAAATGAATGCATACATAATTAAATAAACATCATGATATAATTTTCAATATATGGTATCAGCACAGCCAAAGTGGGTAACACACATAAACTTTTTTTTTTTTATCGTATGCTTTTATCACACTCTTACACTCTACACTATTACTCTGATTTAAATAATTTGATAAAAAATCATTAATCATTGCACTCTTTCTAAGAACCCATTAATTCATAGCTTGAACCTGTGGGTGGATTTACAGAAAAATGAATAATCCTCTACACTTTTTTTTGATAGACTGAATAAATACAAACTATTGTATGTTCACATGGCCACTACTGTAGCCTACCTACAAAAACAGGATTTTTACTAAACTGAAACCTACTAAGTGAGTGATTTAAAAAGCTAAACTCGTCTTTGCTAAACTCAAGCCATGTGAACAGCACACCTGAACTGCACAAGTAAAGCCCTATTCACAGAGTTTTAATCAACAGAAATCAGTGTGAATTGATTAATGCTGAAAAGTTAACTCTGAGTATGTAGCTAAGCTGACACTTCTGTATCTATATCTTTTGATTCTCTAGATTTTAGTTAATTTCTCTTCATTTTAGTGAGATGGATCTGTTTTACATCACTACTTTTACACGACTGAACACAAATATATTTATGGCCACTTGTCATCTTTAAATCAACACTGATCAGGGAGTTGGCCATCTGAGGGGTGCCTCAATCGCAAAAACCTTCAAGGGCACTGTAACTTTTGTTTCCTGAAAAATCACACAATGCACCACAAAAAGCAATTATCCTTATTAGAAATAATGTCACATTTCTGAAGCACAAACATGAAATGCACACAAAATGCAACAATATATATAACATTTATAATTAGTATTCATCTGAAATCTTGTAAGGATATGTAACAGAACAATGTGTTAAAAAGCATAAAAAATAGCATAAAAATATACTAGTCCTACTAGTGGTTGCGTTCTACCATGTAGTACACTGACATTGTCCATAGTCATGACCAAGAAACCGAGTAATCACTGTCCTAATGTGTAGTGAGCCAGAGTCCTTACAAGTGCCTGGATCTGTTTATACAATATATACTGATTCCAATATTGAAACGCACCCATATTTTTGCCTTGACCTGTAAACGTAGAATGGCATTTGCAAATGACACAATCTATTATCGAACCTGTAGTCACACAATGATGCCAATATAGCAAGATTATTTTTCGATTTATGTTGTGTTGATCTGTGCTTGATAATTTTCTTTCCTTCAGGTTTATCTATGCTGAACTGCTCCAAGACTGTGTTCAACTTCACCATGTTTGCAGTGAGGTTTGCAGCTCTGTTGTTTTTAGCTCTTTTAATCTGGTTGGTAATTGCACTTCAACATGGAATAGCATGAACATATCCATTCATATGCAGTAAATAAGTACATTTTTTAAAAGTTTTGCTCCTATTGCTGTTACATCACCTTCTGAGATTCCTGAGCTAGAAAGGACCTGTGTGTGCTGAAAACACTGGCTGCCACAATGCATTAATTACTGTTTATGATGAAAGGACATGGGTGCTGTTACACCAAAATACAGATAGTTAAGTAACACTATCCCATGGCTCTGTGCTGTGATTAATTACTGTAGAAGCAGTGGAGCGAACAGCAAGCGATGCAGCACTTCTAAAAATCACATGCCCTGCCTTTGAAGTCAACCGACTTTATCTTGTATAAGAGTTCAAGCTAAGTCCCTGCCTGAATGAGTACCTCATTAGTGCTGAAGTTATTCATACGCTCCACAACCCTAAACCAACTCTTTAGAAGTGTCAGTCCATCGGCCAGGGGAAGCCGAGTTTCCTCAAAAATGCATTCAAAATGAACATAAGAACTAAAAAGAGATACAATTGGGGAGGGAGGAGGCTGATAGTATAGAATGGATATTAAAATGCTGGGTCATTCCATGTCAAATCAACAAAATTTCAAAAACATCCCTGGCTCAAATGTTTGATTTTGCTAATCTTTTTTTCTGAGGAAAGATAGAAATGTATAGTATAGTATAGTATCAAAATGGCAAATTCCACCCCTAAGATTCAGATTCAAGTTAAAGAGGGGTAAAAAGGGGAGTAGTTCTTTTAGTAAAATCTGTTGATCTGTGTTGCATTATATGCTAATGGTGACCATTCAAAATGTGGAAACAACACTTTTCAAGTTTTTCTCCAAAGTCTGCTCAAGAAGTAAAAATGTATAAATTTTTTGATAGAGGGAAACAAGATACAATGCTAATTTCAACATTATTTCTTCTTCAGACATCGTTCTTTAAATAAAATAAGTATCGGCTGCATACAAAGTGACCAACATTTGGTTTTCGACCACTGAAAATGGGTAATATTCAACAATCTGGACATGAGCCTTATTGAGATCCCCATATCTCTGAAACTGAATGATGTAGGGCCTTGCAAACTAAGAATCCAAAAGAAAAGTTTATCAAGAACTATAATCTAAAATCACATTGCAATATCTTTAATACTTCTTGAGTTATAGGCATGCAAACTTTGGAAAAAGAATATTTATGGCACTCAAACTGGTATGTTCAAAGCAATTGTTTTGACAGAAAGAAATGAGATACATCTCTAGTTTGAACATTATTTGTTCTTCAGACATTCCTCTTTAAAAGAAAAGATGTATCTTATTTTTTCATACTGACCCACATTTGGTTATTGACTACTGAAATGTGTACATTTTAACAATTTATTCCTGGAGCCATATTTAAATGTAAATCTCTCTGGAACCGAATCTCATAGGGCTTTAAAAATAAAGACAGAAGGAAAGTTTGTTAAGTTAACTTTGGAGAAAAACCTGAAAAGTGCTGCTTCCCAATTTTTAATGGTCACTATTGGCACATAATGCAACAAAGATTGCTAAAGCCAACAGATTTTACTAATAGAACTACCAATCTCTGTGTAAAAATAAGATAATGATGTTGCCATCTTTCTGAAATCATTTTTACCCCCCTTTAACATAACTCTAAATCCAAGGTGTAAACAGGCATTTTGACCTCCCTCTACAAAATAGTGGATTACCCAGTAAATATTAATCAATGACATAATTTTTTTTACTTTCGTTACTATACATGTCTATCTTTCTTCAGTATAAATATTAGCAAAATAAAAAAAAATTGACACGGAATGACCCTGCTGTAAAATCATTAGTTTTTGTCAAAAATGTGCCTGAAATTGCAAAAGGGATAAGAATAAATTAAACAAAACCTTTTTAAAACAGTAACTCTATCCTTTTAGTGAAATATTGCAAAACAAGCAACAAGTTATTATTAGGGGTGTGCAACAAAGGCAATATCTGTATCTGTTGCAAGTTATTTGTAAATTTTTTTTTTATTTGAATGTCACTTAAAACTAGGGATGCACCGAATCCAGATTTTTGGGGTTCGGCCGAATACCGAATCCACTGTTTAAGATTCGGCCGAATCCGAAACCGAATACCGAATCGTACTCGCATCCTTATTCCATTAACACAGTAAAACACATTAATGAAGTAAACAACATCCACAGCAGTGGTGTGATCTGAGGACCACTGTTTGTTCGGTGTAGGGCTAGCAAAGCTAGTAATGGTCGTCTGGTTATCACACGTTTTTAGCTGTGACTGTCCAGTTGCCGTACCTGAAGTTGCTGCATTTTGGCTGCTGTCTGTAGATTCCTTCATGCACAACTCGTATTCTTTTGGATGTTTTAGACGCAAATGTTTTAACAACGGCGATGTTGTGTACTGCTTAGGGTCCTTGCCACCACGAGACAAATTGGCATTGCAAATTGAACATAAAGCTCGACTTGAATCGCCTTCATTTGGTTGAAAGTACTGCCAAACAAAACTTTTTTTGCTTACGAGTTCCATTTTCAGATTCTTACAGCCTACTACATTCGAACGGGTCCTATGTAAACACCTTCACGTAATCAACGGCCGTGTGACGTCGTAGTGCAAGTCTAGGGTTCGGTTTCGGTGGAAAATAAATCTAAGGTTCGGCCGAAACCGAACCCCGTCAAAAAGCCCAGGATTCGGCCGAATCCGAATCCTGGATTCGGTGCATCCCTACTTAAAACAGAAGTTAGAGAAGTCCTTGGTGGCTTTTACTCACCTTAAAATGTGGAATATGGCAGAGAGGATAAGCTCATTGTGCACTGCGATGGCCATGTAGCGTGGTTCATGAAACGCTGAAGGAACAGTCCTCACCGCATAACACAGATACACACCCCACAGGAGGAACAGGAACTCGGCTGTTTGAGAGAGGAGGTATAGAGTTAACACCCAGCTGACTAGTACCTGGGACTGACCAGCTCCCAGATCAACCCGAGAATGATGTGGCTGTCAAAACCTTTCTGTTACAATCCAATATAGCGCTAGATTGAAAATACTAGAGTGATAGAGAAAAAGGACATTCAATAAATGCAATAAAAGCCGTCAAGATTGCTTGTATTCTCTGGACACTGCTTGACAGACAATTGCAAATGAAGATGTGGAAGGTAGTCCAAAGTTATAGTTCCCCATCCCCAATTGGCACATCCTATACAATGTCAGCCAGTCAACTGGCCTGACATCAATAAACATGTGTTCCCCAGTGAAAATCTGTCATCATCAATGTGACGCTTACTGGTCCAGGTGCTAGATTGGGCACATTCCAATCTGCCATGCTTGAGGATAAGACATCAAATAAACATCTGTGCTGAATTCGATTCGTCACAGCGCGACTGATGCTTCCTGTGAGGTCCGCTATGTGTCTGCAATTAGTGCCACGGCAGCCTTGATTCATCACTTCCTTGGCTTGGATTATGAACATTATGACCTGTAAAGGTCTACTATGGTGGTTAAGTTTGGATTAGTGTACTTTACTCTTACAATACAGTATATACATGAAAATACATGCCTCTATATACATTTCAGCAACACCGTAATTACTTACCTTATTGCAAATTTTGCAACAGTTTCAAAGTGGTGCTAAAACACACCTTCAATACATGACCATGGGATGTTTTTATTATGTTAGTACAGGCACATATTGCTGTGTTTCTAATATGCTGCTTGAGGTATGTATTGCGACTGTTCATAATTCAAATATCCAGGGAGTGTCGTTAAAGGTTAATGCTCTATCGTGTTGGAAACATCTCCTACACCAAACCCAACCCTAAACCTACCCGATAGTGTTAACAAATGCAAAAGTGATATAAAAACACATTTGTTGAAGCAGCTGTGCTATTTTAACTTCCTTATGTGGATTTGAGCTGTTTTGGCCAACGGTAGTTTCACAGGGTCTGTACTGGAGCTCTTCATCTGAGCTACCAAGCAAACCTACTGAATTAGAAAACTCATACATATGAAGCTCTATATGTGACTACAACTTTCAAAAGTATTAGTTTTCAAATCACACAGGATGTTAAAATCGTTTTGAAGTCATAGCATAATATTCTACAAGTAATTGTGTGAAAATTAAAACTCTGTACCTGCAAATCATACTTTGTGTAATACTTTGTACTGCCTCTAGTGTTCATTTCAACTGGAAACTGCAGTGATTCATACATGAGTCTTTCTACAAAACCAGTACAATTTGAGTCCCTCTGATGTTTTAAAATGTATTTTGTCTATTGGGTCATCAAAATGTATTTTTTAAAAGCTTTTTGTATTCATTGAAATGACTCCTTAAATAAGGTTTAAAAACATGACATATATTTTAGTTTTATATTAGAAATTTTTTTCAGTTGAAAATGTCCATTCATTTTGCCATTCTCATAAATGTCACAGACAGTCCACTGAGGCAAGTTGAATGCTGAACCCAAATGCAGTTTATTTTACAAACATGAAAAAATCCAAACGATAATCCAAATGAACAGAACAGAGACTTGAAACAGACTTGATGTGACTTGACAATGAAACAGACGCAGCTTGAAACAGACTAGATAGGCATGGCATAGAACAGACTAAGACCGGCCACGAACAGACTCACCTACAGCGGGTTACAACATTAATACTCAACAAGGAACAGTGGAACATGAGGGCAACTTATACTCAACAGACAGGGTCACATGACATAACAAACCAATGAGAAAACAATGAACACTACATAGCAACCAATGAGAAACCAGGAACATAAAGCAGAACATGAACCAATGAGAACATGACACATAGACAAGCAGGAGAACAAGAGGAAGCAAGGAAGCTAGACAAGATAACAACCAAGACTGGACTTCAAAATAAAAGACATGAAAACACAGACATGGAACAGAAACCCAAAACAAAACCCAAACACCAACGTGACAATAAATGTCTATCTGCGCTTTTTTTTTTCCCTAAGTAAATTCGTGATTATTCATTAAAATCAAATTTAGTTCCGTACCACTCAACCCTGTTACACAAATCATTCTCCCCCCATAAAAGTAATGAACTGATCCTTATGTGACATCAGGGGAGGCCAAGTTGACATCATATCAGTCAAAACAACATTTTGAGTAGACACAGGCAAGTTACCACCTTCTTTTATAGCTATAACTTATTAATATTGTGATATTGTGGTTGTCAAGCTTAACTACTCAACCCTGTTACATCAAGTAAATATAGAAAACTATTACTTATTTGAACAATATATATGATTTCTTAATATCATGCATGCCTTGTGCTCTCCTGTTACTACATTTAGAAAAGTGGCCTTTTAGAGCAAAAAAGCACAACCCCGTTACTTTCAATCCTGTTACTTATCTGATCATAACTGGGTTGAAAAATGAAATTATCCAGTAATTATATTTGATCAAGAGTCTTATACCACATGCATATGTTGAATGTAGTTGAATGTCCATGTAAAAGCTGTGTGTGTGTGTGTGTGTGTGTGTGTGTGTGTGTGTGTGTTTGTGTGTTCTGCCTAGATTTTCACATCTCAGTGTTAAGTAATTAAATTGCAATTTATATCTGTTGTCTTTCTTGGTTACATTATTAAATATAGCATTTATAGAAAATCCTACAGTGAATTTGAGTAAAAAAATCTATAATTTAAGATGTATTTGTCTCTTCTACCGTGTTACCCTAGTCTCAACTCCATCACACCTACATTTTTTATTCATTATTTTTTAAGTTTATGAAAAAGTTATTTAATGTTTGTTGAACTCAGTCTGAAATGTTCAGAGCAATCATAAGAATATTGATTTTAGTTTAAATTCTGAAGTTAAGCCACTTCTTTGATCAAAAACGATGAGGTTGCGGTCACAAAAAAGTTCCATTTCAGGCTTTAGTATAGCAAAAGTGTAAGGTTTAATGTAACTTTTATATTTGCAAATACTGAAGTGTGAGGGACATCTAATTCATAGGAAAATTACTTTAAGGTTAATTAGGAAGGTTAATTTCATTACAAATACATTTTGTAATCATATTCAGAGAGCTCCCATAGTGTCCATAACAGGGTTGAAGATAAAATAATGACCAATAATAATAGGGATTTGATGCCTGAAGGTGGGAAATTATGTTTTTTCTGGAAGTCAAATATGCCATTAACATTGTGAGGTGTTCAGAAAAGTAATACATTTTGGTAAAAAAATCTAAAATCCAAATTGTACCGGTTTCGTGGAATGACACATATAGGGTGTTTTTTTTAGTTTTGCAGAAATGTATGAATGTATGAAAATCATACCTGAATGACATATGATGTGTCAAAATGAGTAGAATGGACCGTATGGAATATTGTATCTAATAAGGCAATGCTTTTGATTTGGCCTTCTGTTTTCAATACTCATCTCATGCAAATAAGATAATAATTAAAAAAGTAGTAATGTTGTATAATGTAATCATTGACTTGTGAATTGCTACTTAATACTGCCAATACATCCAAAGACATAACCCCCATGTATAACATAACAGGTGGAGCTGGGGAAGGTGGAGGGTTTCTGAAGCATGTTGCATCTGCTACAGCAAATACTAGCCAACTATTTTAATGTTGAGTAGCAAGATCACTAACTGCAGATGTGAAAAGAAACCTGCGCCATGTGGATGGTGATGTAACTACAGACTGAGTCAGAACCTATCGGCCTACTTCATTTAGAGTTTCATGACAGAACTTTGCATTCGTAATGATAAAGTCACGATTAAGTGCATTTCAAATATATTAACTTTAAATGTAATGTTGAATGACACTCTACAGTTAAAAGTACTCTACATATACTTCAGCATGTCATAATAAGTGTACTTCTTCAAAGTACGATAAAAGTGTACCCTGTAAGTACACTTCAGTGGATTTTTATTTCTTTAAAAGTGCAGTTTCAAGATTTAAAGTACACTGTAAGTGCACATTCAATACAAGTAAGCACACTTCTTTTTCACAAGGGGTGTGTAATTTCTAGTAAGAAGTGAGTCATTCATAGAAAGGGAGAAAAAGTAAAAAAAAAAATAAAAAATTGGCTGCAGAAAAAAAAATATTACATTCGTTTTTCCTACATTTATAGTGCTCTTTTGCTATTTTTGGTGCTTTGCAGCACCAATATACACTTTCATTATATGGAAAAGTGCACCGGGAGCATTCTACTAAATATCTGCTTTTTGTGTTTTATGGAGGAAAGAAAGTCATATAGGCTTAGAATGACATGAGGGTGAGTGAATGACCCATTAGTTGTCTTTAAACAGTGCCTTGAAGAGATTCTCTGTACTGTCTTTCATTCAATAAGTTTCCATATTTGGGAGCATTTCATCTAGTGTGTTTGATTCCAATAGTAATTTATTTCAGCCCATGCTCATTAAAATGCCAAAAACTCATACAGGAAGCTCTTAGGTAACAGATTCACTCACCCACAGCAATCATGTAGTCCCAGCGGTCCAGCAGACACATGCTGAACTGTAGCCCATCAGTGGTGGAGCCCACACTGATGAGAGCGAGATGTCTGTTTGGATTCTGACAAACAGCAGCGGTCCAGGCTATTGCGAACCATAGCACAATCAGCAGGATGATACACAGAAGACGTAACACTCTCCAACTGGTCATGTAGGGGATCCGTTGGGCTGTACGTGACAGGAACACTTTGAGAACCCTGGAAAACAGTGACAACAACCACTGTATAATCATTACTTCCGTGTTGGATTAGAAATAAGAAATAAGATTTGTATTAGAATAGTTTTAATATAACTATAGAATTGCACATGAATGTGCACTGAGAAAGTAAAGGTCAATTTTAATTACATTAGACATAAAAATACATTCTTCTCTTTGGATGTGAACCAATCTTTTATTTCAAAGTCTGGCTCATCAAACAAGCTCATAAATGGCCATAGCGTGCAGAGTCTTCTCATTATCACCGTTTGTCTTAATGTCACATTGATAAAGTGTCATCTACACCCCTTTAATGAGCGTCTAGTCAAAAAAAATTATCTGAGCAACGTGTTAATTTTCACCCTAGTGAAGTATAATCCCATTTCTGTCCAGATCTGAAGGGAAGTCATTCATTTCTGTTGCCTTAATTGCAAATTCCATTAAGTCTTTTTAGCTTTTCCAGCATATATCATACCATCAAGCCCACATTTTCGTCTGTGCATGCTCTGTGCAAGATTCTCCTTCATCCATCCTTAGAAACCACTAAAGAGGCTATCCACTGTTCATTTTCTGCTTTTGTTCTCCCAACCATTCAATAAAATGTAAAACACTGTGGCCATTTTGGCCAAAGTACCTCCTGTTATTTGTTTTCCCCCAAGATTTTAAGTAGGCATTTTGGCTTGTAGCTTAACGATGTAGTGAATCTTTTTTAAAACGTACTTTACCCCTGATGAACTAGCCGTAGAACATACAGCTCTGACACTTTATAGGGTGCGTGCTTTAATTGGAAATTAAAGATAATACAAACTTTAACTGTGCTTAAAAAGGTTTTATAGCAGCTAAATCAGGAGAGCCTAATGCAGCAAGGTCACAGAGGAAATAAAGTCTGAATAAAAGTAAGAAAAGTGCATTAGAGGGCCGCTGTAGACATGCTGACCTTCTTTTTAGAATCTTAGCAAGTCTTTAATGAATAATAGTCTGAATAGGAACATTTTCTGAAACAAAATAGGGATAAAGTTAAAGTATAATGTTTGACGACTAATATCAAAAGAACCTCAAGTGCCTCAAGTACCCTTGTTAAAAATGTAATATACATTTGAGGTCAAATTTTACATCCCCCTTTTCAGAATCTGCCAAATTTGAATTAATTTAACAAAATAAGAGGGATCATACAAAATGCATTCTATTGTTTTTGTTTAGTACTGACTTGAATAAGATATTTCACATAAAATGTGTTTACATATAGTCCACAAGAGAAAATTACAGTTAAATTTATAAAAATGACCCTGTTCAAGGTTTACATTCCCTTGATTTTTAATACAGAGTTTTTGCTGAATGATTCACAGCTGTGATAGTGATAGTTGTTCATGAGTCCCTTGTTTGTCATGAACAGTTAAACTGTCTGCTGTTCTTCAGAAATCCTTTATCCAGCATTTTTGTGTATTTGAACCCTTTCCAACAATGACTGTGTGATTTTGAGATCCATCTTTTCACACTGAGGATAACTGAGGGACTAATATACAACTATTACAGAAGGTTCAAATGCTCACTGATGCTCTAGAAGGAAAAAAAAAAAAACATGCATTAAGAGCAGAGGGTGAAAACAGAATGGAAATGTGTACATTTTTCTTATTTTGCCTAAATATCATATTTTTTCATTGAATACCACCCTTCAGAGACTACAGAACATAGTTAAATTTTTCCCAGAAGACAAAATAAGTTAAATTTACCCTGATCTTCAAATTCAAAAAGTACTGACAAGAATTTACGTTTAAACTAAAATATTAGTACATTTAAAATTTGTTACCTTTAAATGTAATATTGAATGACAAATTACACTCAAGTACAAGCACATTCAGTATTATACTAAGCATATTCAATTTTAATACTAAGAAATGTTCATAATTCAAAATAATAATATTGTTAATCAACAATGTGCTGAAATTTTTAAGTTGCTCTCTGTAATTTTTTATTTTGGTTTAGTAATGGTTAAAGCCCTTGAGGAACAGATTTAATCTAGCTGACTGTTCAGTCTCTGTAGCCCAGCCTTTGGCTCTCTCGCCCACCATCCAATCTGCTACCTGACACCCATACAGCCTTATTGTTTTTTTCAGGCTGATTCTGAAATGGCAAAGATCTCAGCAGGTTCCACCTCATCGGCCATACTAGGAAAGTGCAAGTTGTGACATTTAATAACATTGTGGTCTGTGAGTCACCCAGCTTGTGTCGGTGTGTTATTATGTCTATAGGTGCACGTGTGCGTTTGTTTGTGTGTGTGTGTGTGTGTGTGTGTGTGTGTGTCTGTGTGTTTGTTTGTCTGGAGCAGCATATCGATTTCTGAGAGGCATCAATCTGAAAACTATCAAGGACTGTAGTGTGTTATTTTCCGCTCACATAAGTCATTTTTAATATCTCATTCTAGCCATTCCTAGGATTAAGATTTTTATCAATCAAAATAATTCATTATTACTAAGACTGTGAGCAAAATAACAACAACACTGCAAGTTCCACAGGTATCTGGAAGAGTGATCATCTTTTATAATGTAATAAATATCATACCTGTAGAGTTTGAGGGTGACCGTTCCATAGACTGTGGCAAATCCGAGTAGACGAACCCATCTCAGCAGGATACAGCGGAAAACACTTGGCTGGAAGTACAGAATCACCACCTGGAAGACAAGCAAGCACTCAAATGAAATATGCATTTATTTTAATGTCTGGATGTTTATTCTGTTTATTCAGATAAGAGGATGTGTGATATGAGACCCCTGCTGTTTTGTCCTTGACTGATCACAGGATAAAAAAAAGTAGTTATATATATATATATATATATATATAAATGAATAATTACTAGAAAAAGTAAGCAACGGATAATGTATAGTCAACCAGATTTTACCATAAAAGAATGCTGTAACTAAATAATCACAGTTCAATATGTTGGGAAAGACAATCAAATTAATTACAAATGCTGATTAATGAATCACTATATATAATTGCTAGTGGTGTCATTCAATTAAAAAAAAACAAAACTAATTAATCACACATTTTTCCTAAAATTAATCACGATTAATCCTACCTGACATTAAAGTTTTTAATTATACTTTTATATTGCAATAATTTCACATTCATGCTTCAAATGAATGTAGATACAACATAAAGAATGCATATTTGTTAATATTTGTTAATATCTTTTTTACGACTGAAGGCAAGTATCACTGATTCCACCTGATGTGTCTATGAATTGTTTTCCCTAATATTTAACCACTGAATACAACCATTCAACATTATAGTATAATTGAGAGTTATCACTTTAACATTTATTAGACTAATTCATTAACATTTATTAAAAAAAAAAAAAAAAAACTTCTAATTTAAGTGAACTTGAAACCCCATTATAATAAATGTAATGGCTGTGCAAGAAATGTGCCCCTGCGCAGGAAAATATAGCCTGTAGCTTAGTAGTTATTAGGATATTTTGGCTGCTGTTACTTTAAAAGCTGCCGCTGCTGAACTTGACACGGATCTAACATTGCTTTAAATGTTATCTATAAATAATACATACTTACATGCACAGATTTAAAGCAGCCTTAATCATCTTTTTTGTAACTTCATGTCTTAACTGACGACATACCTACGACATTGCATACTCGCAGTTTCATTTGGGTTTGAATATGATACAGCGCTTTATTATAGCCTAATACAGCGCGGGTCAGCACATTTGTGCATGCATTTGAAGAGCACGAGCTACACAGTATAATGGCTGACATGACAGGTATATTTGTCTTTACTGACATATGGTCTGACAACATCTCATCTGACCACAGTTTACTAATGTTCTACTGAAGCTCCTCATCACCGGTACAGTTTTCGTGCTCGTTCGACTCGCGTATGGTGCTGAAGTGAAGTTGGCGCGCGTCTGAAAAGTTTTATGTTTGATGTGCTCGTAAAGACGCTCTGCGCATCTAAATAATCGCATTTCTTTAGCAGTTGTGAGTGGGATGGCCACACCTTGCCCTGCCCATGTGTTAATTGCGTTAAATATTTTTACCGCGTTAAAATGAAAAAATTAAATAAATAAATAATTGCATGCGTTAACATGCTAATTTTGACACCACTAAAAATAACATCTCCTGAGAGACATATAGAAGCCCGTTTTCGCCACTAAATAAAAAAAAAATAAAAAAGGTTACAACATTTTATTTCACAATTCTATCTTTTAGCATGACACAAACGCAATTCTGACACTTTTCTTAGAATTGTAAGATATAAACTCACAATTCTCATTGTTTTTCCTCAGAATTGCGTGATATAAACTCACAACTGCAAGAAGTAAAGTCAGAATTGCAAGATAAAAACTTGCAATTCTGACTTGATTCTCACAATTGCAGGTTCAATGTTGAATTTTTGACTTTTTTTACTGAATTGTGAGATATAAACTCGCAATTGTGAGTTATAAATTTTTGAAGGGGGGAAAACGACTGATATGTTCTCAGAATTGTGAGATTTTGTTTACGTCAAAAATTGCGACTATTGGAGAATGGTTTAATAGATGGATGAAACCAAAATGTAACTTATTGATTTAAATGAGAAGCTATTATTTTCAGAGAAAAAAACACACTCCATTCCATCTTAAGAATCCCATCCTATCTGTGAAACATGGTGTTGGTAGTACCATGGCTTGGGCCTGTTTTGCAGCATCTTGGCCAGGACAGCCGGCCATCATTGATGGAACAATGAATTCTGAATTATACCAGCAAATTCTAAAGGGCACCTGTTTAAGAACAGAGTCTCAAGAGAATGTGTGTCATGCAGCAAGACAACAACCCCAAGCACCCAAGCCATTCTACCAAAGAATGTTTAAAGAACACCAAAGTTAATGTTTTGGAATGGTTGAGTCAAAGTCCAGACCTTAATCCAATTAAAATGTTGTAGAAGAACCTAAGCAAGCAGTTCATAGGAGGAAAACCAGCAACATCATAGAGTTTAAGTGGTTCTGCACTAAGAAATAGGCTAAATCTCCTACACGTTATTGTACAGGACTAATCAGCATTCACAAGAAACTTTACCTTCAGTTACTGCAGCAAAAGGGGGTCACACCAGATACTGAAAGCAAAGATTCACATACTTTTGCACCGCACAGATATGTAACACTGGATCACTTTTCTCAATAAATAAATGACAAAGCAAATATTTTTCTCTCACTTGTTAATTTTGTTCTCTTTGTCTACTTTTAGGTCTTATATGAAAATCTGATGATGTTTTGGGTCACATTTATGAAGAAAACTTTTACAAACTTTCAAGCGGCATGGTATATGTATATAATAAGTCTGCAACATTGCTATGGCAGAAGAAAGGTGAACACATTTGTCCATTATGCAGCATCTTGCTGTTTTTCAGCATCTTCCGTCATGAGCACCACATTGTGCTCCATTCTGTTATGCTTCGTCCACCTGTCAATTTTCACAGCATTTTTAAATTAAATGTATTTTTTTAATTTATATTCAATTATGAATAATAAAATAATGTCAGGTTTTATTTACAATAAATCAATAAATAAATACACACTTAAACATCTTTATTTAATTTGTACAAGGAACAAATGGACAACTAACATCCTGTCAGCAGCCTGTTGTTTTTTTTTTTTTCTTCTTCTTCTTCTTCTTTTTTTCTTTTTGGACACCTGAAGGTCATAAATCATAAGTTCACTTTTCATTTCTTTGCTCATCACTCTATCCAGACTTACATCAAGCCTTAAACCTATTACAAAATGCAAACAATCTCTATGATGTGTCTGTGATGTGCATCTTCATTGATCTAACCATCCATCATCCTTATCTGTCATAGTTCTCCAAACAAACCTGTCAGATGCTAAGGAATCTAACAGAGAATTCCAGCACATCACTGCATTTCCGTTGCATCCACAGAGAGAAAGCGAGAGGGAGAGACACTAAAGGTGAACTGTAATTGAGGCAGAATCTCACAGCTGTGCCGCCCCCCTCAGTCCCCCGCGTGCTGGCCTCCGCTCAATCTCTCTATGTGCAAACAGCGATGCGACACTCTGTGTGTAATCTAATAACAACAGTCTGCTCACTTCTCAGGAAGCTCTATTATTGGATTGATTATGGAAAAATGATTCAGAGCGGATGAATTGCTCCAGCACGGACTTTTCTGTCATAATTAAGTTGAGGAAAACTAATGACAGACACCGAGGCACATCCGTAGGGGGCTCCTGCAGACCCCCACAGCTCTCTAACATACTTATACAGCTACCATGCGAATCTTAAAGGCTGACATGATTGAATAGTGAAGTTACACATCATCAAATATTTATTCTGCTATTTAAAGTCAACATGAGAAGCTGTCGGCATTGGTAACTCATTTAACGTTGTGCAATGTGACATTCTGGAAGTAAAACAGGATATACTGTATAGAAAACAGAGTAACTCATCTTGGGTTTCTCAGTCACACATTTTATCCTCTAACAGTTTGGTATCCTTCAGTTATAAGCATTCAATTGCCCTTGACAATATGATATATAAAACCACAAGAAGACCTTTTATTAACTCTTCCATAAAAATATATAGAAGTCATTTCAAAGCATTGTGTCATTGTAGTCGCTTTGATCTCAAGTCTTTCTATTTACTCGTGTCACCAGCAGATGTCCTCTGTGTTTCGAGTGCAGTGAATCATTTTGTAAAGTAAATGGTTGAACTGAGTCAAAGTATGATTCATTTTGAGAAGTAAATGGCGGAACTGATTCAAAGTATGATTCACTCTTTTTAGAAAGCTTTGTTCCTCCCATCAGAACAGCAGCTCCTTTGTCAGTATTATTTTATGAAGCAATTAAAAAGGTTTAACATACTGTACCCAGGCTGCTTCCCAAAAGCATTGTAAGCTTACACAGATTGGATAAAGTATTAGCACCAAATGTCTCTACAATCTATATGGGCTTATAATGCTTTTAGGAAACGTAGCCAGCAGGTGCTAACTGCTAATGCTAACCAGTTAAACCTGACCAATCAAAGATATGTAATCAGTTACAGGAGTTTTGTAATCAGATTACTTTTTTTCAAGTAACTAGTAAAGTAATACTGGGAGGGTAAGATCTTATATCAATCACAATTCAATATGCTGGGATAGAAGAAAGAGTAGACAATCAAATTAATTACATATGCTGATTAATTAAATTGCTAAAAGGTTACTGTGACTTTTTATATCATTTTATTTTTTCTCAGAAATGCATGATACAAACTTACAATTCTGATTTTTTTCTTAGAATTGTGAGAAACTTGCAAGTGAAAGTTATAGTCAGACTTATATAAACTGTTTTATATATAAACTAAGATATGAACTCATATTTCATATTTTTTTCTTAGAATTGGGTAATGTAAACTGTCAATTACGAGTTATAAGATCAAAACTGTGAAAATGAAACTTGAATTGTGAGTTATAAAGTTTAAGTATAAAGTTTATGAAGTATAAAGTTTATCAAATTTCTCACAATTCATTTTTTTTTCCCGAATTTCCACGATATAAACTTTCAACTGCAAGTTATAAGGTCTGACTTGCGTTATATATACACTCTCAACTGCGAGTTATAAGGTCTGCATTGCGTGATATAAACTTGCAATTGCGAGTTATAAAATGTAAGTTTATACTTTATAACATTTTTAAAACTTTATAAATTTTATAAATATATTTATTTTATATTTATTAACTTTATAAATTTTATAAATTTTCTATACTTTATAAACTTCACTTATGTAAAGTTTATAAAGTATAACATTTATAAAGTTTCTCACAATTCTGACTTTTTTCTCCGAATTGTGATATAAATTGCGAGTTATAAAGTCAGAATTGCAAGATATAAACTCATATTTTTGACTTTTTGCTAAGAATTGGGTAATATAAACTCTCAATTACGAGTTATAAGATCAAAATTGTGTGAAATAAACTTGCAATTGCGAGTAATATAGTTTAAGTATAAAGTAAAGTTTATAAAGTGTAAAGTTTATCAAATTTCTTGCAATTTTGACTTTTTTTCTGAATTGTGTGATATAAACTCTCAACTGCGAGTTATAAGGTGTGAATTGCGTGATATAAACTTGCAATTGCGAGTTATAAAATCTAAGTATAAGTAAAATTTATAAAGTATAAAATGTATAAAGTTTCTCACAATTCTGACTTTTTTCTCTGAGTTATAAAGTCAGAATTGCAAGATATAAAGTCATATTTCTGACTTTTTTCTTAGAATTGGGTAATATAAACTCTCAATTACGAGTTATAAGATCAAAATTGTGTGAAATATACTTGCAATTGTGAGTTCTAAAGTTTAAGTATAAAGTAAAGTTTACACAATTTCTTGCAATTCTGACTTGTTTCTCCCAATTGTGATATAAATTTGCAATTGTGAGTTATACAATTTAAGTATAAGTAAGGTTTATAAAGTATAAAATTTATACAGTTTCTCACAATTCTGACTTTTTTATCCAAATTGTGATATAAACTTGCAATTGCGAGTCCTAAAGTTTAACTATAAAGTTCCACCACCACCCACCACTACACTAACAGCTAATGATTTCGCACAATTCTTCACAGACAAAACTCGAACAATCAGCAAACAATTCTTAGCCCCTCATACACATGACTTACAACCCACCACACCCACTTCGAACACTCTCACTTTCTCCTTCTGTCCCCTCACTGAGACAGAAGTATCAAAACTTCTCCTCTCCAGCCACCCTACAACATGCCCACTTGATCCCATCCCCTCACACATTCTTCAAGCAATCTCTCCTAATGTCTTACCAGCACTCACACACATCATAAATACATCGCTCCTCACAGGCACTTTTCCAACTTCTTTTAAGCAGGCTCGGGTAACCCCACTGCTTAAGAAACCAACACTGAACACCTCACTTCTTGACAGCTACAGGCCGGTCTCTCTGCTTCCATTCATAGCAAAAACCCTCGAACGAGTTGTTTTCAACCAGGTATCATTGTTCTTTTCACAGAACAACTTACTGGATCCTAACCAGTCAGGTTTCAAGAGGGGCCACTCAACTGAGACTGCGCTACTGTCAGTTACTGAAGCCTTGCGGACAGCAAAAGCTGATTCTAAATCATCAGTTCTAATTCTGCTTGATTTATCCGCTGCTTTTGACACCGTCAACCATCAGATCCTCCTGTCCACCCTCTCATCGCTGGGCATCACAGGAACTCCGCTTCGCTGGTTTGAATCCTATCTCACCGGTAGGTCATTCACGGTAACCTGGGGAGGAGAGGTATCCAAAACACATCAACTGATCACTGGGGTTCCTCAGGGATCAGTTCTTGGTCCTCTCCTCTTCTCCATATACACAACATCACTGGGTCCCATCATAGAGTCACATGGCTTCTCCTACCATTGCTATGCTGACGACACACAACTCCATCTTTCATTTCAACCAGATGATCCAACAGTACCTGCACGGATCTCAGGCTGCTTGGCGGACATCTCAACGTGGATGAAAGAACATCACCTCCAGCTTAACTTGGCAAAAACTGAGCTTCTTGTTTTTCCTTGCACTCCAAACTTACAGCATGGGTTCACCATCCAGCTGGGCTCTTCCACAATCACTTCTTCAAACTCAATCAGGAATCTGGGTGTCATCTTTGATGACCAGCTGTCTTTCAAAGATCATATTGCAAAGACTACTCGATCTTGCAGGTTTGCTTTGCACAACATCAGAAAGATCAGGCCCTTTCTAACAGTGCAGGCTACACAACTTCTTGTCCAGGCCCTTGTCATCTCCAGACTGGACTACTGCAATGTTCTTTTGACTGGTCTTCCATCATGCACAATCAAACCTCTACAAATGATTCAGAATGCAGCAGCACGGCTGGTCTTCAACGAGCCCAAAAGAGCCCATGTTACACCTTTCTTTATCTCCTTGCACTGGCTCCCAATTGCGGCTCGTATCAAGTTCAAGACTCTGATGCTTGCATATAGGACAACCACAGCTACTGCACCTGCTTATCTGCACTCGCTATTGCAAATCTACACCCCCTCCAGAACTCAGAGATCTGCTAGTGAGCGACGCCTTGTGGTACCATCACAGAGAGGTGCTAAATCACTATCCAGAACATTCTCTTTTACTGTTCCTGGCTGGTGGAACGATCTTCCTACCCCTATCCGGAATGCTGATTCCCTGACAAGCTTCAAGCGACAGCTTAAAACTCATCTCTTTCAACTCTATTTGCTGTTACCATAAAAAAAAAAAAAAAAAAAAAATTAATCTCTTTATTCCTTCCCTTTCTAGCTTGTACTTGTCTGAAGCACCACTTGAAATCTGGTATTATAGCACTGCCTGTGTCTGTTTGTCTCCTTAAGAAGAATCGCTCTATGTTCTCCCAACTGTATGTCGCTTTGGACAAAAGCGTCTGCCAAATGCCTAAATGTAAATGTAAATGTAAGTAAAGTTTATAAAGTATAAAGTTTGGGTAACATAAACTCTCAATTACAAGTATTAAGATCAAAATTGTGTGAAATGAACTTGCAATTGCGAGTTATAAAGTTTAAGTATAAAGTAAAGTTTATAAAGTATAAAGTTTATCAAATTTCTTGCAATTCTGACTTTTTTTCTGAATTGTGTGATATAAACTTGCAATTGCGAGTTATAAAGTTTAAGTATAATTAAGTAATTAAGTATAATTATAATAATTATAATTAAGTATAAAGTTTCTAAAGTACAAAGTTTATACAATTTCTTGCAATTCTGACTTTTTTCTCCAAATTGTGATATAAATTTGCAATTGTGAGTTATACAATTTAAGTATAAGTAAAGTTTATAAAGTATAAAATTTATACAGTTTCTCACAATTCTGACTTTTTTATCCGAATTGTGATATAAACTTGCAATTGCGAGTTATACAATTTAAGTATAAGTAAAGTTTATAAAGTATAAAATGTATAAAGTTTCTCACAATTCTGACTTTTTTATTCAAATTGTGATATAAATTTGCAATTGCGAGTTACAAAGTCAAAATTGCAAGATATAAATTCACATAATAGATAAAAACTTGCAATTCTGATTTTTTTCTCGCAAATGCGAGTTAATATCTTGCAAGTCTGACTATATTTCTCGCAATTGTGAGTTTATATCTTGCAATTCTGACTTTTTTTTAATGCAATTTCAACTTTTTTCTCAGAATTGTTTAATATAAACTCTCAATTATGAGTTATATGGTAAGAATTGCGTGATATTAACTCGCAATTGCGAGTTATAAAGTTTAAGTATAAAGTTTATAAAGTATTACGTTTATAAAGTTTACCTTGCAATTCAGACTTTTTTTTCTCCGAACTGCAATATAAATTTGCAATTGCGAGTTACAAAGTAAGAATTGCGTGACAATTGTGTGTTTATATCTTGCAATACTGACTTAGTTTCATGCTATTTCAATTTTAAATTCAGAATAAAAAGCTGCCAGCTGAAAAGTTTGTTTGAGATGCACCCACTACTGTACAGATGTGAATTTACATTTGCTTCAGCCTGAGGCTTATTCATTTCACTTTTGGCGTGCCAAAAATATAACTTTTTATATTAAAAACAAACAAGTATGCACAGCCCAGATGAGAAACAGTAACACAAAGTAACAAAACACATAACTTTCTATTAAATGTAACTGAGTAACACAATTAGTTACTTTTTTTTAGAAAGTAATATATTGTAATGCATTACATTTAAGAGTAACTTTCCCCAACAGTATTTATGTGTATACTACCTGTGATAGATGGTCATTACTTGGGGAAGGACTGCAATGGTAAAGGGCCCCAATATATAAAAAGAGATGCTTCTTAAACGCACAGTGGGAAAAATGACTGCACAATTGTAAGAGTCAGAGAGAAGGTGGAGAAAGAATGGATGTGAAAAGCTAAACTCAGATAAATGTAATGACCCCTTTAAATGCAAGTTTAACATCCAGTGGGGAAGGAATGTGTTTAAGATGTAGTGTGTGTGTGTGTGTGTGTGTAATAGCCATCTAAGATCCATTGGCAGAAGTGCGTGTGTGTTGTGCTTGTCAGGGGAGCATCCAGTCGGCCAGCTCTTAATTAGAACTGGGAGTACCACACGCCTCCAGCAGAACTCTCAACAGTTTTAACCAGTCACTGACAAACCATGCAAAACTAACATTTTACACCTCCTCATAAATATCCGATGCAGAGTAAACAGCACTCCTCTCAAGAATGACTTCATTGTCAGCATAATATTCATCTCAACTATAGTGACATTACTGTTAAAAGATATAAAACCTGTACCCTGTCAGCAATATCTATAATGTACTACAAGAGCGACTAGAACTGCAGTGTTTCAAAGGCCTGTAATGTGTCAAAACACAATTCATAATGCAACGCAAGTATGCACTGCATCTCAGCATTGTTGTGAAGGGAAGCTAGGGTGAGCATTAGCAATAACTGTCATCTTTACATTCAGTTTTCCTTTTCAGGTCAGCTAATGTGAAGCAGCAGTTTGAAGAGAAGCTTGCTGAGCAAGTGAAAGTTAGGTAAACTGTCAACAGGTATAATAACCTGAATAACATTCGATGTAGTGACAGAAATTTGAAGGTAACTCTATTGCCCCCTTTAGCAGTAAAGTTTGTATCGTCCAAGCCGATAAAATCTATACAGAGGGACTACTAGCAACACATTAGGCAAGTCTGTATTTGTGTACTAACATATATTTTGCATATTCAGTGTGTTTTTAGGAAACTGCTTTATTTGCATAGTGCATACTGTGTAGTATATACTGCATCCTTTTTAAATTTTATGTGAAACAGTATAACAATACAAGTTTTAAACAATAGTGTGCTACAATGTTGTCAAATAACAGTCCATCAGTGTAAAATTAGCATTTTGTCAAGGTATGTACAGCATTTAATGAACTTTTTGATCGCCAATATATTACGTTTAATAAAATATGCAATTGTAGTATCAATACAAACAGTAATACTACTGTAAATTTTCCATGCGATCCACAGCATCATGTTAGTTGGTAATTTCTATGAATATTAATTTATGAACATGGTGACTTCTCTCTTGTTACATCTTGTGCAACCCAGGCTCATTGGAAGAAACGTGAATCTCAGAATTTCAGAATGTTTAGAGAGCATTAAGTAACATTTCTATAATGTTTGCAAATAAAATTTAATGTTCCCTTTTAAAAAACTGGATTTTGAATGTTCAGCAAACACTGATAATTTTTATTTTTTAACTTAACTTAACAGCTTAACTTAACTTTCTTAGAACATAGTTTTGTTAGCAATGACTTCTGATTTATTTGTTTTAGAAAACCCATACTTATGATGTATATATGATGATATCTCGCAAAATGTTCAAATTTTTTATGTAAACTCTGGCCTTTTAAATTTACTGAATCTAGTGTTCATTTCAACTGGAAATTGTAGTGGTTCATACATATAGGAAGTTTTTTTTTTTTTTAAGTTTTGCAGAAATGTAGAGGCACGAATTTCGACTGGATAATGCATTACAGAGGTGCGCTCTGGTAGTATACACAGGGTTCGTACAGATACTGTAAAATGAAATTCCAGGACTTTCAAAGACTTTTTAAGCACTACTTTTTGGATTTTCAAGGACTTCAATCAGATCTCACTTATCAAACCATGTCTCCTATTTCAAATAAAAAAGAGAGATAGGGAGATAAAAAAAAAAAAAATACTAATAAAAATGGCAAAAATAAAGTGAAGAACATGCAAAGCATTACTACTAAAGTATTACAAAGTTCCAAATTAAATTAAATGTAATGGTATGATATTTTGTACTATTTAAAAAAAAAAAATCTGAAAAAAAAAAAAAAAAATCTTGTGCTGAAACAAATAATTTGCGAACCCTCTCTGAAGTCGCAATCTAAATCAAATGGTTTGCGATCCATGCTACGAAGTTCCCAGCTAAATTGAATTATTTGTGATCCACACTCTGAAGAATCATAATTTCGGATCAGGACTCAGAGCACTGATTGCGAATTGTTTGACTTAGATTAGAACTTTAAGTATTGAGAATCATTTGATTTTAATAATTCAATTCGCAAAATGATCCATGAACCCGTTTTGATCTAAATCAAATGATTTGCGATACGCAATTTGAAGTCCCTAACTGAATCAAATTAAGAAAAGAATTAATCATTTTGCGATGCAATAGATCTACAGCTCTCGACCTGTGGTTAGAAGCATAGTTTCTTACTTTGGCCTCAATAAATTATGCTCTTGGGCACAATAAGTAAGCTAACACGCAGTACAATCTATATCTTGCATTCTATATAAATATAATGCATTTTAATCTATGTATTTTTGTGCGTCCTCTGTAAGCGCCATTTTTGAATAGTGCGCATGTGCATAAATGCAAAAGGGAACCCCAGAGGATGATGTATGAGGGAATCTGCGATGAATTGTACATCAAATAAAGTGATAAGACAGGGAACAAAAAATAATACATTAGTCATCAGGTGCCATGTTCAATATAGCTGCATTTGAGATATCTCTAATCAGTTAAATAGCATAAGTTATTTCTCCACCGCAGCGTGTGACGTCATTAACAATGACGCTATATTGTTGAACTAATGTGTTTCAAACAACGGAGATGCGGCCGTGTTCGGGAAACAGTCGGGACTAGCTAGTTCATTTCCACAACAATGCATCATACTATGGAGGTTAATTAGTGAGTTACATTGTTGTACGGGAAACGCACCCCTGAGTTTTGCAGAAATGTAGAGGCACGTATTTCCAATTCGACTGGATAATGCATTACAGAAGTGCACTCTGATAGTATACACAAGGTTCGAACAGATACTGTAAAATTAAATTCCAAGACTTTCAAAGACTTTTCAAGCACTACTTGATTTTCAAGGACTTCAATCAGATCTCACTTATTGATCAAAGTCTTATATTTCAAATAAAAAACATGGCAAAAATAAAGCGAAGCACATGCAAAGCATTACTACTAAACTATTACGAAGTTGCAAATTACAAATGTAACTTTTTTTCCTTTGTTTTGTTTTTATAACTGTACTGCCTTAATGGTTTGATATTTTGTAATGTTTAAAAAAAAAAAAAAAAAAGATTTCGCAAAATCCCTTCAAAATACTGTGCTGAAACAAATTATTCAAGAACCCGGCTCTGAAGTTGCAATCTGAATCAAATGATTTGTGATCCATGCTCTGAAGAAACATCATTTCGGATCAGGACTCGGAGCATCAATCCCGAATTGTTCCAATCTAAATCAAATAATTCACGATACCCACTTTGAAGTCCCGATCTGAATCAAAAGAATGCATCATTTTGCGATTTAACTGGTTCAGAGTTTCGAAAAGCTCCATTTCACCCATCACTACGTGCTTTTTAAAATCGTTACAGGCGATGTCAAAATTCGAAAATAAATAGTGATGTTACTAGTGAATCGCTTAAAATCGCTTCAGGAATATTGCTACACTTTTAAAAATAAAGGTGCAAAGCCATAGAAGAACCATTTTTGCTTCAACAAAGAACAATCTCTTTCTTACCTTTTCACCACAAAGAAGGTGAAACAGAAAATAACTTCAGATGTTAAAGATTCTTTATGGAACCATTTACACAAAAAAGGTTATTCTATGGCATCGTGAGGCACCTTTATTATTTAGTGTATTTTCAAGGGTTTTCCATGCATTAAACTTCAAAAAGTCAAATTCAAGTACATTAAGCACTTTAAACACCTTTTTTGTACAAGTATACAGCACATATTTGCAAATAGTAGTAGTTTAACCAAGCACTCTATGCGTATAGAAAATTTACACACTGTGCACAGTATACATACAGAAAAATCAGTAAAAATACTATGTTACCCATCATCCCATTTATGCTACTCACAGCTAAGATTAACCTTATGTATAATATACATTCATTGATGACCGGTTGAAAGTCGATCCACACATACAACAGTCAGAGATCAATGAGAATTAATGTAACTCGACCTCTGTGCGTGTGTGTGTGGTGTGTGTGTGTCGGCACCAGAGCCCCATCCAAAACATAAAAGACAAAGAAGAACAAACATCTGAGGCTGCGTAATTATCAGCGTGTTGCAGATGTGCCACGACCCCCCTTTCGGGACCGTTCGTGTTAATCCGATTAGCAGAGGCATTAATAGTCGTCCCATAGCAGTGGAAAAAGATGCAGGCACGTGGTTATTTTGGCTCACTAGCTCTGAGTCAGACGAGGGATGTGGCGCAAGTCTGGGGGGAAGCCGAGAGGAGGCGACGGAAGTCGCCGTTGCCCGGATCGGCGAGGCGAAACTGTATTTTGCATGCTGCAGGGAAGTCTCACCGCACTCGGAGCGTTACAAAACACACAGCGCTTCAAGTGGCTGATTCCTCAGAGGGCTTGAGAACACAAACAAAATGCAGTTGCCGTGGCGAGAGACGACGGAGAGCCAGACGGTAACCAGGTTGAGAAAAAACAAAAAGCAAAGCCTGAGTTATCTTCAACTATATGTTAGCGCAGTGACATGACTAAACCTTTACATTTTTTAAGCCTTTACACAATATTCAATCTTGTTACGAAGACAGATAAATAAAGAATGTTTACTTTGTAATGGCTTAAAAAATAAGTTGACTCAAAATACCTAAATATGTAAGCTACATAAAATGTGATTAAAAAGGTACACAAAGATCGCCATCAAAATTATTATTGAATATAGAATACAGTATTGTTACAATTATTCAATATTGAAAATATGTTACTTTAACACCTTAACAATACCAAAAAAAACAACATTAAAAAAACCTCCAAAACCTCACTCTTGACGTGAAGGGGTTTAACTGAATGTCAGGGCAGTACAAAACGAAAAAAGGGAAAGAGACAGCTCTGACATTTCCACAGTTTGCCTGGAGCACTTACGTCCACTCTAAATATTAGTGATGAGAGGAACTTAATGACGAGACCTTCCCTCTTCCCAGAAAAACTGAATCTTATTGAGAGAGAGAGAGAGAGAGAGAGAGAGAGAGAGAGAGAGAGGTGCACAGAGGAGCAGTTGACGCATGTCTCGTCTTTGGGGATTTGACAGAGCTCTCATCCATCAGAGAAACATGCTGTTGGGTCACACCTGCTATACAACACACACATGCAGTGTCAGCACTTACTAATTTCATGTTACTGCATATTCATGAATCAGTACATCTTCAAGACCTACAACTGCTCAACAAAAACTATAATTGAATTATAGTTTTCAATTACACTGAATTTTAATCACTGATTTCATAAATAGTTATAATTCAGTTTTTAATGCCCACTTTTACCCTTTCCATGACCCGCAGAATTACTCAGTGGGTCTTGCTATTGCACCTTTCTATATAAGACTTCTATGTGTAAACTATCTTTGGTTATGACTGGCTAACCACCAGGCGTAGGTGAATCATATCCAAGTATTATCCAAATCATATTTGGATAATAATCCAATCCAACAATGTGTATACACAACCCTTCCAAGTTTTGGGTCAGTAGGAGGTTTTTGTTCTAGTTGTTTTTGAGTTAGCATTAAGACTGCATTTATTTTGATCAAAAATATAATAAAAAACAGTAATATTGTGAAACATTATTGCAATTTAAAATAACAAATAAAATAAAAAGTAGTTTAATTTATGTATATGAGGCAGTAAATATTTACATTGTTACATTCACATTGTTACATTGCTACACACATACATACACACTACCAGTCAATATTTTTATTGTTTTTTTTTTTTTTTAAGAAGCCACTTCTGCTCACCAAGCCTGCATTTATTTGATCTAAAAATATATATTGTTACTATTTAAAATCTATTTGAATATATTGTAAAATATAATTCATTCATGTGATTTCAAAGCTGAAATTTTTGCATCTTCTGCTAAATTTTTAGACTCTTCTGCTCACCAAGCCTGTATTTATTGGATCCAAAGTACAGCAAAAATCAGTAACAGTTTGAAATATTTTTACTATTTAAAATAGTTTATTTAAATATAATATTACACAGATGAAATCATGAAGTGAAAATTTAGTATATTTAAAATTTGTTACCTTTAAATGTAATATTGAATGACAAATTACGATCAAGTACAAGCACATTCAATATTATTGTCACGAGCGCAGTCTCTGTGGCGTTGGACTGGGCCACAGCTGTGTGGAGCCACGATCGCCCTGCTTTTCCCCCTTTTTCTGCCTTTCTGCAATGTTTTCAGGAGGTGTTCTAGCCCACGTCAGCCGGCGGACAGGCAGGGGAGCAGCTGATGGTCCTGCGGCAAGAAGGGAGAACCGCGGCGGATTATGCTCTCAGCTTCCGCACTCTTGTGGCCCAGAGCGGTTGGAACGACAAGCCCCTTAAGCTCCATTATAGAAAGGGGCTCAACCCCGACCTACAAGTGGAGCTGGCCTGCAGGGATGAGGGCATCACTCTGGACCAATTCATAGATCTCTCCATTCGTCTGGACAACTTAATGCGTACCCATAAACCTCCACGCAGCAGGGTCTCTACCTGGTCCACCTTCACCAACCCGGAACCCGCACCTGAGCCAATGCAGATTGGAGTCACACGCCTGTCCGTCGAGGAGAGAGAGAGGAGACTACGGGAGAATCTGTGCCTGTATTGCGGACAACCAGGACATATTAGAGCCAACTGCCCCACCCGTCCACCCCGCAAGAGCTCTTCAGTGAGTAATCTTTCCATACCATCTAATCGTTTGGAAATTCCAGTTACCCTGAGTTCAGATAAAGTCACTGTTAAAACCACAGCCCTAATTGACTCAGGAGCGGCTGGTAATTTTATTGATGCTGCCTTTGCCCGTGCACATAACTTACCCCTGGTCTCTTGTACTCCACATGTGGCAGTGGCCGCCCTCGACGGGTGGCCGCTAGGCTCCGGACGGATTCTCCACACCACCCAAGACCTTTCTCTCCTCGTCGAACCCCAGCATCAGGAAACCCTCCGCCTATTCGTCATCTCCTCGCTGCAAACTCCACTCATACTCGGATTCCCCTGGCTCAATCTCCATAACCCCGTTGTTGCCTGGACTCAACGCTCCATCACTCACTGGTCTGCCTTTTGCCACCAACACTGCCTCCAAGATCCTACTACTAGCCCACCTGCTCCGGCCACCACGTCTGTCCACGGCGTGGAGGGCGTCCCATCCGAATATCAAGATCTCCTACTGGCCTTCAGCAAGGCCAAGGCCTCCCAACTCCCTCCTCATCGCCCTGGCGACTGCGCTATATACCTCCTTCCGGGCTCCCGTCCTCCCAAGGGTCGAATATTTCCCCTCTCTCACCCTGAATCGGAAGCCATGAAGAACTACATCGGGGAGGAATTGGCTAAAGGCTTCATCCGACCCTCCACTTCTCCAGCGTCGGCGGGTTTCTTCTTCATGAAGAAGAAGGACGGTGGGCTACGTCCCTGTATCGACTACCGTGGACTGAATGACATCACCATCAAGTACAGGTACCCTCTACCACTCGTACCCTCGGCTCTAGAACAGCTTCGCTCGGCCTGCTTCTTTACCAAACTGGACTTGCGTAGCACCTATAACCTGATCAGGATAAGAGAGGTAGACGAGTGGAAGACGACCTTCTCCACCACCTCTGGCCACTACGAGTATCTGGTAATGCCCTTTGGGTTGTCCAACAGTCCTTCCTGTTTCCAGCCATTGGTTAACGAGGTTTTCTGGGATATGCTGAACCGCTGGGTCATTGTATACATTGACGACATCCTGATTTATTCTAACACCTTGGAAGAACATATCAGACAAATCAGGGCGGTCCTCCAATGCCTCATCCAGCACCAACTATACGCCAAGGCAGAGAAATGTGAATTTCACCAAACCAAGATCTCCTTCCTGGGCTACATCATAAGCGCCGAGGGCGTGGCGATGGATGACAAGAAGGTTAATGCAGTGCTCAAGTGGCCACGTCCATCCACACTCAAAGAGCTTTAAAGATTCCTCGGATTTGCCAACTTCTACAAACGTTTCATTCGGCACTTCAGCTCAATCGCAGCCCCCCTTACAGCCATGGTCCGGAAGGGTACCCATCATCTCGCTTGGTCTTCTGCTGCCCAACTCGCCTTCGAAGAATTAAAACACCGGTTCACCACTGCACCCATTCTCCATCATCCAGACCCAGAAAAGGAGTTCATCGTAGAAGTCGACACTTCCAGCACTGGAATCGGAGCCATACTTTTCCAACGCCAGGGCAACCCTCCCAAAAAGTACCCCTGTGCTTTCCTCTCTCACAAGCTCAGTCCGCTCCCATCCTCTGGGACTTAACCACTGAGATTGCTGAAGCCCAAACTCAAGAGCCTCCCCCTCCGAGGGCCCCCCAAATCTCACATATGTACCTCTCTCCATCCGCCAACGTCTCCTCTCCCAAGTCCACTCCTTGCCCAGTTCAGGTCACCCAGGAATCACTTCCACCATCCATTTGCTCTCTATTGGTGACCGTCTCTCCGCGCAGATACTATCCAGTTTATCAAGAACTGTCAAACATGTAATATTTCCAAAGTCCCTCACCATCTCCCTGCAGGCCTACTTCAGCCATTACCCTCACCACAGCGCCCCTGGTCTCATATAGCTGTAGATTTTCTCACAGATCTTCCCCCCTCACAAGGCAACACAACCATCCTCAAGGTTATCGACCGTTTCTCCAAAGGCTGTCGACTCATTCCCCTACCCAACGAGCGCGGTTTCTGTGGCTTCCTCCGAACGGCGTCAGCGGGAACCATCTCCCGACTTCTAATCTCCCCGGACTACATTTCCTACCTGGGCCGCGCTTCCGGTTCCGGGTCGCTCGCCCCGGCGGCCATTTTCTCCAGCTTAAAAACGGCCGCCATTCCGCAATCTGGTCGCGAAGTTTTGATTTGCTCCGGCCATCATCACCAAGCGTTATTTCTGGATTATTGCTCTGCCTGTGTACGACTCGGACTGTTTACTCACGTGTGACGAACTCTGCCAGCCTTTGTAACCCCCTGCTTGCCTTACGGATTATTCTTTGGATTGCTAGTGGCCCCGACCTCTTTGCCTGGACTCTGTTTATTCTCTGGATTGTCTCCGTCACATTTGTTTGCCGTTGTCGACCCACGCCAGTTTAACCTTGATTAATTGTCTGTGAATAAACCGTTGCAAATGGATCAACCGACTTCTGACACCTCATTACAATTATACTAAGTATATTCAATTTTAATATTAAGAAATGTTCATAATTTAAAATGAATAATATTGTTAAACAATAATGTGCCCAAAATGTTAAGTTGCTCTCTGTAATTTTTTTTTTTTTATTTTGGCTTAGTAATGGTTTTCTAAAAAAAGAATCCTAAAAAAATTACTCATTTGTTTTAAACATCAAATTATCTGTTTGAATTTATTTTAAAATATATTCAAATAGAAAGCAGTTATAGTAAAAAGTAAAAAAAAAAAAAAAAAAAAAAAATCACAATATTACTGCTTTTGTATTTTGGATCAAATAAATGCAGACTTGTTGAGCAGAACAGAATTCTTAAAAAAAAAAAAAAGAAAAAAAAAGAAAAATCCCACTGTCCAAAAACTTTTGACTTGTAGTGTAGAATAAATTACAAATAAAATATAATATGATGAATCACCGGCGGTCTTTCTTAATTTGTGCATTGCTTTCTGTCTGTTTTCTGAAGTCAGTACAGTAGAACATATCATACATTCCAAACAGAAATTGTTTTATATTTTAAATGACCATGTAAATAAGTTAATTTACTAAATTAAATTGCAAATAAAAAGTTATTCTGGGTTCAATAGTTAACAGTAGTCAATAAATGAGATGTTCTGACATGCCCTGACATTTGTGCTTATTTCAGCACAAACTGTGCTACAATAATATGCGAGCAAGATGTACATGTTTGCATTAGAGAAGTTATCAAAAGCATTTGAGCAAATAAATTGAATAAATAGACAAATAAACACAAATAAATAACTAAATCCCTTTAAGGCAGTTACAAGGAAAGAAGAGATGAATTTACAGAAACATGAAGCTTATCATTTTAAAAATGCAATTACATTAATTACTTTTTTTAAATCCTGTGCATTATTTGAGCTGTAAAATTGTTCTCATCATTTTACGGTCATTTTAATGCTGTCGTGCCAACAAAACTGTAAAATGAGATTTCACAGAAAGGATTAATATTAACATACTGTTTACTTCTTGTTTTAAAACAATTTGAACATTCTAATAATTAGTGAATGTTAATAAATAAATGAAGTGCCTCACTGCAACACAGAATTTTCCTTTCTCTCTTTTTTTTAAAGAAAAGGAGTGAAAAGTTTAAATGAATTTTGTAACGAGTATAACAGATCCAAAGTTGTTGTTCCAAAGATGAACAAAGGTCTAATGGGTGACATGAGGGTGAGCAATTAATGACAGAATTTTCATTTTTGGGTGAACTATCCCTTTAAACATGACCAAGATTACCTTCTTTTGTATTTGACAGAAGCAGAAAGTCATATTAGGATGAATACATGAAGCTGAATAAATGATAAGATTATTTCTGGGCGAACTATTCCTTTAAAGGCAGGGAAATGAAGACACATTTCCCCGGTGAAACTGTGTAAGAGGTACTGTCATGCCGTCCAGCTCATCTGTGTCTGTGGCTCTACCCTCTGGAGTGTAAACCTGAGAACAGTGTGTTCCTCATCCCTCACGCAACATCCACACAAAAACACACACTCCTCTTCAAAGCTCGCATGGGCATTCAGTCACACACACTTCATTACACCCCTTCAGGGGCTCCATCCACTCACAAGCCGACGCCAAAAAAGCATTTATTATTTACCTTTACATAATAGTCCTGGAAGATTTATCTTAATGCCTCCCGCTTGGATTTCTTTTCTTTTTTTGCGAGTTTCAACCCCCCTGCGGCTCCCTTTTTCTTCGTCATTTTCAAAGAAGGCACCCCATTACGTAACACGTCGTTTTCTCTGCACATCTTTGAGTCTTTGTGTAAGACGAAGAGAAAGAAGCAGAGTAGGAGTGGACCTGTCAAAGAGTGTTTGAACACATGCTCTCCGCCAAACACACAACCGCACACACACTCGCAGAGTGCCAAGGCAGAGATTGATAACACTGCAGTCAATCACGACGGCCGAGGAATTCACACAGCCGACACCATCAGACTCATGTGGTGGAATTCAGAGAAACCCTATTAGTGCTGTCAGTCAAAACTCAAACAAACAGCTGTGATTGGCAGAGGAACACAGGAAAAAGAGAGTGGCAGACAGGAAGTGTACAATACGAAGAAAGCAGAAAAGAGGGGTTATGTTTGACAATAGAAATAGTATGTATAATACTAAGAATAGTACTTGTACAGTATCTGTAGTATTTAATATGTATTCTGTGGAAATTATTTCTGTATGCATGGAATACTTTCAGTGACTTGCAAAAGTATTCATACTCCATTTTTTTCATGTTTTATGTTGCTGCCTTATATTAAACCATTTTAAATGACTTAAAAAAAAGAACTGTGACAACTTCATACATTTATTAAAAATAGAAAAACTGAAATAAGTACATAAGTATTCATACCCTTAACTCAGTCCTCAGCTGAAGCACCTTTACAGCCTCAATCTTTTTGGGTATGATGTAACAAGATTTACACATCAACATTTGGCAATTATCTGCCATTCTTCACCTCTTCAGCTTTGTCAGATTGGATGGGGTCTGGAAGACATTTTCAGGTTTCTCTAGAAATGTTTGTTTGGGTTCAAGCCCAGGCTGTGGCTGGGCTACTCAAGGACATTAACAGAGTTGTCTATAAAGCACACTTGCTATGTGCTTAGGTTCATTGTCCTGTTGGAAGATGAACCTTCTGCCTAGTCTGAGGTTCTGAATGCTCTAGACTAGGCTCTCAATATTTTGGTGCACTGAGCTTTTCTTCTACTCTGACGAGTCCCTCAGTCCCTGCCACTGAAAAACAGCACCACGGCATGAGGCTGCTACCAGCACACTTTACTTTTGGATGGTACTCTGCAGGTGATGAGCAGTGTCTGGTTGCTTGGAAGATGCTTGGAATTGAGGTTCATCAGACCAGAGAATCTTGTTTCTCACAGTTGGAGGGTTCCTTTTTTGGAAATTCTAAGTGTGTTTTCATGTGTCTGTTGAGGAGAGGATTGAGTCCTGCCACACTGCCATAAAGCCCAGATCGGTGGAGTGTTTCAGTGATGTTTGTCCTTCTATCCTTTTGTAAGTTTCTCCCATCTGCATATATGATCATGGAGCTCAACTAGAGTGATCAGGTTTTTGGTCACCACTCTAGCCAAGGCCGTTCTCCATCAGTTGCTCAGTTTGGCCAGGAGGCCAACTCTAGGAAGAGTTGTGGTTGTTTCAAACTTCTTCTATTAAGGGTATGAAGACTACATTCTTCTGTGACTACATTCAATGTAGCAGAATTGTTTCTGACCTCTACCCCAGATGTGTGGCTTGATGCAGACCTGTCTCTGAGCTCTTTTACCTCAGGGCTTGGTTTTTGCTCTGATATGCATTTTCAGCTGTTAGATCTTATATTAAGATATGTGTGCCTTTCCAAATCATACCCATTCAATTGATTTTGTCACAGGTTAACTTCACTTTAAGCAGAAGCAGTATGAATGTTCCTGAGCTAAATTTCAACTGTCCCAGCTAAAAATTTAATTGAAATGTAATAATTTAAGCTTTTTTTAATTTTTAATAAAAGTTTTTTGCTTTGCCATTATGGTGTATGGAGTGTAGATGTTGATGTGGGAAAAAAAGTCAAATGCAGGTTAGCATTAGGCAGCAACATCAACCATTAACAAAAATGAAGAGGTATGAATACTTTTGCAAAGTACTGCAAGTGGTTACAAAATATGTAGAGTACCACCAGTTCACAGTACTGAAACAGTTCAGTCATCTTAATCTTTCATTTCCAATGTGATAAATGAATCAAAAGTACACATGCGTTGTGATATTCTCATGAACGTGCATTGAAGTCTGACAGTGAGTCATTTTTTTTTTATGAGTATTCTCATAGCTTCATTACATTATGGTTGAAGCACTGATGTCGCTATGTCCTTACTACCTTTCTGGGCCTTGAACGCTTCAGTTGCACTGCTGTCCATGCAGGGTCAGAAGGCTCTCGGATTTTATCAAAAAATATTTGTATTCCGAGGATGAACAAAGGTCTAATGGGTTTATAACGACATAAGGGTGAGTAAGTACTATCCCTTTAAGTAAGTAAAAGAAAGACTCTAAAGTTCAGCTAAGTGCATTTAATATAAACTATAATTCATTTTCATTTAATTTACAAATATCATGTAGTTAAGTGTCTTAAACATCACATTCAGTTTGCACTTAAGCATTTTTAAGTATATAATTTCCAAAATAAGCACCCTTTAGTACTTTTTCGTAAGTGACATCAATTCCACTTTTCCATACATGTCTTCTGAAAATAAATCTGTGAATGTTCTGTACTGAGGACATCTCTAACAGGTTCAGGAATGAAAGCTGGCCAGTGATGCTGAGATAGCATGACTCAATCTCTCAAGCGCTCTCGCCTCATCAAGGCAGCACTTTCACAATGTGCTTTAATAAAGAACTTCCGTTTCCGTGAAGCGGTGTGGCTCCAACAGCTGGGCTGTGAAAGCTCGAGCAGATGAGATGACGTCCGAAAGCCCTCTATGCAGCTGAATGCTGTTATTTATTACAGTCATGCATGATCATTAGCTGGCGTGTTCCTCATCTCCACCCCCACACCAATCTCCAGGCACTTGGTAACAAAGGCCACAGATCACGGCGTTGTATTGCTCAAACTGACGTTAAATGTTTCCGCGCAAATGTTGACGGATGATTTAGAAGTTCTGAGTTTGCAATTTAGGAATTCCATGAATTGGACGCAAAGTACGACTTTAAGGGTATGAAGAACTTGCTTTCTTCAATAAATGTCAATGAAAGGATACATTTTTATATTTATTGGGCTTCTTGTCTTTATTTTTACAGGATTGCAACATACACTGTAAATAAGAGTGTAATTTTAACTGTACAATTTTTAAAAATGCTACGAAAAAAAAAAAAAACTATTAATAGGTTAACAATAATCTTCCTTAATACATACAGGGAAAAACACCTAACAAGACCTTTCATGACATTTTACAGTAAAATGCTGTCATTTGTACAGTTTTTAGAAGTAAATAAAACAAATCAACGTGTGACACTCCACATTTTAAAAGTATTTTAAGTAATCATGTTTCTTAATAATTTTTGTAATCCGTTTTGTAATCCATTACATTTTATGTTTTATGGTACATCTTCTGTTGTTTAATGAATGTGTATTTCATTACTAGTATATACTAAAAGCTACTTAGCTATAAACTGATTTTTCTGTATTTTTTACTAAATTATTCTGGCAATCACAGCTGCCTAAAATTATTTTGTAAAAACTACAGTTTATTAGTATTATTATTATTATTTTTTTTTTTTTACAGTGTATATACAGGAATGTAGGGGATATTTTATTTTCTATTCAGTTTTATTAATTTATTTTGTACATTTAATTTATTAATTTTATTTATTATAAATTAATATAATGTAATAACATTAAATTAAAAAGTATATATAGGGACCAGTTTGCAGTTAATCATAAATTCATATTTCCCATAAATTAAAGAAAATATTTGATTGATCAGCTTCTTACAATAACAACTTAAAATGGTTAAATACTTGAATCTGACAAATGTAATGAACACTATAATTTCTGGTAATGAGAAAATTGTGAAAATGAAATGAAATTATTTCTCTTAAAAAGTTTACTGGTCAAAATTATTTGCCCTCTGATGTTAATAGTCAATAGTGTATCCCTTTTGCTCGATAACAGCCTTTAGTCGTTTGCTATAGTTCTCAATAAGTTTCAAGCATGTCTCCTGAGGAATGACAGCCCATTCCTCCTTAGCAAATCTCTCAAGCTCCTCCAGATTTGTTGGTCTTCTGGCACAAACTCTGGACTTTAGTGTGCCCCACAGATTTTCTATTGGATTCAAGTCTGGACTTTGTGCAGGCCAGTCAAGTACACTCACTTTGCTCATTTAGAGGTATTTCTTCACCAGAAGTGAGGTATGCTTTGGGTCGTTATCATGCTGGATGACAAACTATCGACCCAAACCAAGTTTTCTTGCAGACTGTCTGAGGTTGTCTTTCAAAATCTTCTTATATTTTAATTTTTCCTTCAACCCTGACGAGATTCCCAGTTCCAAATGCACTGAAACATCCCCACAGCAGTATACTCCCACCACCATGTTTCACTGTGGGAATGGTGTTCATGGGGTTGAATGCCTCTCCCTTCTTTCTCCAAACATAGGCAACATCTCTATGGCCAAAAAGCTCTAGTTTTATCTCATCTGACCAAAGAACACGTTTCCAGTATGCATCACATTCCCCCAGGTTGTCCTTAGCAAACTTCATTCTAGCTTGGAGGTGTCTTTTCTTTAGAAGTGGAGTCTTTCTTGGTCGGCAACCTTACAGTTCATTCCTGTGCAGGGCTCTAGTGACTGTCTTCGTTGAGACATCAATTCCAGACTTGGCTAGGTCATTCACTAGTGTCTTGGCAGTTGTTCTTGGGTCTTTAGAAACCTCTCTCACTAGTTTTCTTTCCAAAGTTTTTAAAATCTTTCACTTCCTGCCTCTTGTTCTCCACTGTGTTGGTCTCTTTAAACTTCTTGATAATGCATCTCACTGCAGTTCTTGACACTTGAAAACGCTTTGATAAACGTGTGAATCCTTCTCCATCTATGAGCATTAACAATTATTTTTCTCAAGTCCAAACTAATTTCTTTTGTCTTTGCCATGATGACAGTGCATATTATTTTACTAGTTGTCTCGCAAGATACTAATCCTCAGCTTAAAGAGCAATTTAAAAGGCTTAACTAGGTTAATTAGGTTAATTAGGCAAATTAGGTTAATTTGGCAAGTAATTGGACAACAGTGGTTTGTTCTATAGCTAATCAAACTAATAATTTCTTAAGGGGGCTAATAATATTGACCTTCGCAGTTTATTATTTATTTATTTATTTTTGTATTATTATTCTTTTATTCAAGCAACTATAAGAAATCAGACTTTCTCTAAATTAAAAAAATAATAGGAAATAATGTTAAAACATTCTCTTGCTCACTTGGGAAATATTCTAAAAAAAAATTACAATTTCACAGGGGGGTTAATAATTTTGTCTTCAACTATATATATACACACACACACACACACATACATATACATATAAATAATTGCTACATGACAGTGGTTCGCATTAATGATGTGCCAATTTGATAAGTGCCTAAACCACAAAGTGTACAATATTGGTGTTTAGAAACTAATAAATGTATTTTGTTATTGATAGACAAGCATTAAGATGTTATTGGTTTGTTGCTGGAAAGCGTGAATGATAAAGCCGACTAAGACAGAGATCAATGAGACAGGCAGCTCAAGGTCAGAACACAGACCATCTGCGTATTGATCCTGGATTAGTTTTCGTGGAAACCCACATATATTCCAAGAAATTGCCTTATGTTCTTGAAGACGTGGTAAGAAGTGTGTGTAGGTGCGTATTATAGCAAGATTAATAATGCAAGAGGTTCCTGTCCTTCAGACAAGCAGTAGAAACATCGTAAACATTCGCTTTTTATGCATGAACATAATGCTAGCCGATCCATTCAATCAATCTCTAGGGAGATTCTAGTGTAGATGCCTTCAAAGGTCTTATATTGAGTGATCTAATGCTGGTTTCCTAGCAGTGACCTTAAGCCATCCATCCTTGAGCCCTGGGAAGCTTCTATGCTCTCTTTTACCAGATGGACAAATGCAGGATTAGAGTGAGTGTGCACCTTTTTCCCAAACACCATAAATAATTGAGAGCTAGCTGAGGTCATTTCTGGAGAAGGTCTAATTAAGGATGGAGGTGGAGCGTAGCGTCTGGTGGTTTCTGATCCATGAAGGCGAGAACACAACCTCACCAGGTGAGTTTGTATGTGTGAGTCAAGAAATGCTTGTTGTAGACACAGTGTGCAGTGAGAAAAGTCTACACCATTTGGATGTTTTTGGTGGTTTGGTTTTTCAATCTTTCACAGTAAGATGACAAAACCTGAATTAAGAAAGGAACAACCTGATCTAATAACGAAAACTTACATGTGGAAACTTTTACGCAAGACACAAAATACAAACAGCCACAACATATTTGATGTGAAATGTCCGCTGAGTGGCACTAAAAGAGTGTTCCTTTTTTTTTCCTCGTAGCAAATAAACATACATATGGTATGTTTTATGTGACGTTGGTTTTGTACGTATCACCACAGTTCTGACTTAAAATGTCCATTGAGTGGCGCTATAGCTCTAATGCTCTGTGACATTTTAAAATAATGTATCATCTGCACTACACCTAAACATACCCAATAATGTTTACACATAGTCCACAAGAGAAAATAATAGTTTGATAGTTTCAAAAGTTTACATCCCTTTGATTCTTAATACTGGTCTTACCTGAATAATTCACAGCTGTTTTTTTTGTTTTGTTTTGTTTAGTGATAGTTGTTCATGAGTCCCTTGTTTATCCTAAACAGTTCTAGTTCACTTAAAGTTCTTCAGAACACTTTTTACACTGAGGACAACTGAGGGACTCATATACAACTATTAGGCTACAGAAGATTCAAATGCTCACTGATGCGATGAATTAAGAGCCATGGGTGAAAACTTTTGAACCATTTGCCATTTTTTCTTATTTTGCCTAAAAATCTTTTTTTTTTTTTTCATTTAGTATTGCCCTTCAGAGGAAATAGGAGATAGCTACTTGTTTCCCAGAAGACAAAATAAGTTACATTTACCCTGATCTTCAAATTCAAAATGTTTTCACCCCTGGCTTAATGCATGTTTTTTCTTCTGGAGCATCAGTAAGAGTTTAAAACTTCTGTAATAGTTGCATATGAGTCCTTCAGTTGTCCTCAGTGTAAAAAGATGGGTCTCAAAATCATACAGTCACTGTTGGAAAGGGTTCAAATACACAAAAATGCTGAACAACCAAAGAATTTGTGGTTTTTCTGAATTTTTCTGAAGAACAGGGGACTCATGAACAAGTATCACTAAAAAAAAAAACAAACAAAAAAAAAAAAACAGATGCGAATCATTCAGGTAAAAACATAGTATTAATAATCAAAAGGATTGTGAACTTTTATAATTTTCTCTTGTGGCCTATATGTAAACATGTTTTGTGTGAAATATCTTATTCAGGTCAGTGCTAAATAAGCAACAACATGCATTTTGTATGATCCCTCTTGTTTTGATCAAATAATTAACATTTTGCACATTCTGAAAAGGGAAATGTAAACTTTTGACCTCAACTGTAATTATTGGTATGTATTTCGCATCTTGCTTCCCCCTCAGATATGTTTTCATCATGAGATCAGGTAGGAAAGTAAATAGTGTTCGTTTCCTAATTCATAGAAAAATTTACAAAGAGCCTAACTACTTAAGCAGAATACTGAAGATTGTCATGCGTCAAGCACAAACCAATTTTACAGCAATAACAGCAGCATTTCTAAAATGTGAGAGGTGCTAGTCTTTCTGAGGCCTAGCTAACATTAATCTGATTGGTGATAATGTGAACAGGCAGCTTTGGGATGATAACGTCATCTACTTTCATGCTTTCACAGCTCGTCTCATTCTTTTCTCTCTTCTCATCCCATTTGGTTTGTAATCTGTGAGAATGTCTGTGTGGACATGTCTGGTTTAGGTGTGGGGAGTAGTTGGCTCCTCTTTCCCACATTCGGGGCAGGAATAGGAGGTAACGGCTAGTGTTGTGTCCCCCGAGTCTTGCGGCGTGTAAATTACATCTAGTTTGGCCCCCACTGAGTCAAGGTTTTCTCTCCGTTAGAGCTGTGCACTGTTCCCTTCCCCGTCATCACCAAATCCACCGAGATATTTCTGATAACATTAGGTTAATAGGGATGTGACCTGTGCTTTGTGCGGGAGAGAGAAAAAAAGAGATGGGAAATACAGCTAGAGACATGTTTGTGTTGTTAGTGTATAGGCGTGTATAAGAAACCAGACTTTTGAGTATCAAAAGCTACACTTACAATTGAAGTCAAAAGTTTGCAGAATCTGCAAAATGTTAATTATTTTACCAAAATAAGAGGGATCATACAAAACACATGCTATTTTTTTTTTTATTTAGTACTGACCTGAATAAGATATTTCACATACTAAATAAAAACTAATATGCATTTTGTATGATACCTCTTATTTTGGTAAAACAATTAACATTTTGCAGATTCTGTATGTGTATGTAAACTTTTGACTTCAACTTGATACTTTTAAAGTATATAATTTCCTAAATAAGTACTCTTACTAAAGTGTACTACTTTTTTTCGCAAGAGTTGGTAACATAAGGCGGAAGATTGGTTCAAGATTGTGAAGCCAGGTGCACAGACAGGAGAACAACGGGTGTTCTCTGATCCACTTAATCCACGGAAAGGCAGTGACTTGGACCGACCAAAAGCCACACCCCATCCTGTGCCGGTCAAAACGCACCAGAGCACAGTAGTGTGTTTGTCATTAGCCTCCCGATGGGCTGGACTCCAGGGTCAGGGTGGCAGCAGGCCATTTGGACATAGAGGTGAAAGAAGAGGACAGCTGAAGAGGGAGGAGAAAAAAAGGGTAGAGACTGCTGGTGGAAACAAAAGAGGGCCTATGGTGAAGACTGCACCTATGGGGAATTCACGCTCACACACAGATTGATAGAGGGTGGAAACACTCAGCATGGAGGCAAGGTGTGTAAGAAGTATGAGGGACTTGAGGCACAAGGGAGGAATCACTTCCCAATGTAGAGAACCGGCGGGAAACTTAATCGGCGACAGTAAACATTCATAATTTTTAACAATGTCAAAGGATTATTTCACCACCCTGAGATGAGGAGATATACTGTGAAACTAAAATGTATTAGTCTATGTCAGTGCTTCATTTCCTTACCGTTTTGCTGGAGAAATGATCCAACTGAATGGCCCAAAGTGAAATACCCTGACATCTACAACTATTTTTGTCCTTAAACGCTTGTTTTTTGGGGTCGACAGCTTATATATAAACGTAGTTCTGTGTTTTATAGATTGTGTACTGTACACCTTGTCACATGGCAGCTTTTAGACATTGTTCAGTTTTTTGTTCGAAATGACAAGGAGGGAACTTCCCGCAATACAAAGTCAATGGAGAGTGTTGGATTGTTCCAATGGTGTGGGCGTGGCCTAAATACGTTCTGTCTCTATAGTACATGCGTGGCTGATTTCGCAAAAACAATGTTTGTTTCAGGAGCAAAGGAAGCAAAGTTTTCTTTACTTTAGCAAATGTAAAGCAGTCTCCTCTTGGCTTATATGAAAATCCTCCGTCATTTTTCCTTTACAAATCCTTGTTTTGTACTTCTAATTCGTGACTGGTGTTTTGTTTTGCTCTCTCCTCTGCGCTTCCGCGTTTGTCACTTCTCAGTGGCACATGCGCAATGTATACATCCTACGGCTTACACATATGATAGTTAGCGCAAGCTAGAGAAAAGTTATTACTATGTTTTAAATATGGGTATTTTTCTTACAAAAACGCATTGTTTCACTACAGAAGACCTTTATTCAGGGGCGTAGAATTAGGGGGGGGTGGACGGGACGTGTCCCTCCCAATATCCAGCTACTGCCAAACTGTCCCTAGCAATATTTTTGCTCAAAAAATAAATATATGTAGGCCTATATGTTTTTGTAATTTCGGACGCCATCTGAAACCAATGAGATTACCTAAGAAGTTAAATACGTTAGAAAACTGCGCATTTTCAAGGACGCGCATTTAATACATGGGCAGAATGTAGTCATGCACCAGACAAGGAGCAGCGCGCATTTAACTCACAGGTATTTCACCCAATTTAAGACAGCAGCCCAAAAAAAAACAACAAAAAAAAACAGTTAACATAAAAGAAGTTTTAATTTGTTAATAACAAGAGCAAAGGGAAAGAGAAAGCGCAATCTATGGCTATTATTATATAAAGCATTCTGACAGAAAATGGTTGAACGAAAAGATACACAATCTTCAAGCATTTGATAAAGTCATTATGAACGTTAACAATAATGTGCAAATCAATCTGAAATTAGAGCGTGCAGTTTATCTGTAAACCAGATGTGCGTGAAAGCTGTGTTTGTTACTACAGCAACAGCAGAGTACTCTTTCAGAATCATCTTGGATCCAAATCGATTACTATTAATATAAAGTGATTCGTGATTAAAGTCACGTGTACCCAACGCTCTGCAAGTTGTTAGTTCACAAATTCAAAATTGTGTCATTTTTTTCTGTTAAACATCCAAAAAAAAATAAAAAAATACTAAATAAAATACAGACACAAAAAACTGTTAAGAGTTAAGTCAGGGGGGATGGGGGGGATGGGGGAAATGGGGGGGGGGGGGGTTTGTCCCCACCAATGTCAAAAACAAACCTACGCCCTTGCCTTTATTTACCCCCAGAGCCGTGTGGAGCATTTTTTATTATGAATGGATGGATACATTTATTGGACTTGTTTTGGACTGTTGAACAGAAACACTTGCCCACTACCATTATAAAGCTTGGAGAAGCCAGAATAATTTTGAATGTAATTCCGATTGAATTTGTTTGAAAGAAGAAAGTCATATACATCTAGGATGCAATGAGTGTGAGTAAATCATAGGCTAATTTTCATTTTTGGGTAAACTAACCCTTTAAGCACTAATGGCAAGGAAAGCCCCTTATACTTGAGAGTGGCCATGTATGAAGTGTTTCTTGGAAGTTATACTTTTTTTGTATAAGCCATGTGACTGTAAATGCAGAAAAAAAAAGTTTCGATTGCAGTTTTGTGAAATATTCCATATTTGAATTGCCTTGAAAACCACGTAATGTGAGCGTAAAAAGGTTTTTGCGATATATGGCCACTCTTGTTAAATTAATGATTTTCCATTAGGCGTATTTTCAATTTCGCAATTTCAATTTGAGCAAATTTGCAGGGTAATGAAGGTAAATGCAGCTATTATTTCCTATATCTGGGTTTTCAGTGTTATTTGGTAGGGGGCTGCATTCTGAACAAACTTTCTGAAATACAAATAAAGAGATAATCTATGTAAACCAGAAGGAATGGACCGATTGCTGATGTCCACAAAGAGGTATACAACTCAGCAGTCTTTGGAGGTGCTGTTGGACTCTGATAATCTATGTTTTGATCATCAATCTATATCTTTTTCTGTTTTTATATATAAATTTACTAGGGATGCATATGATATTATCAGACTGTTGCTAAAAGTTAATCCTCTATTGAAAAACACATTTGTTGATGCCATTTGAATCTTCCGTGTGTGTAGATTTGAACTCTCTTGTCGAACCGTAGTAACACAGGATTTGAACTGGAGCTCTTCACCTCTCAAGTACATCTCTGTAATACGTAAGCTACCAAACAAACCTACCATCTATGAAAACCCATAGATATGAAGGTGGATATGTCATGCTAACATTCAAAAGCAACATTTTTAAAAAATTTTAAGTCATAATGTAATATTCTTTAACTAATTGTGTGGAAATTACACTTTATCAAGCTCTGTAAATCATACTTTGTGAAAAGGAACAAAAGGTGTCAGAGTTTTACTGCCTATAGTGTTTTGGAAACTGCACTGATATGCACTCATTGGTATGTATTTCGCGTCTCGTGAAAAATTGCCCCCAGATACGTTTTGGTCATGAGACCAGGTAGATATATCGGTATCAGCATCGGTTCGGCCAAAATGATTTGAAAAACACTGAACAGAAAAGTAAATATTTTGAAGATATTATTAGGTTTAAAGATGATAGTAGCCATTAACGTCCATTGTATTTTTGCCCATACTATGGAAGTCAATGGCTACCATCAACTGTTTATATATTTTCTTTAAAATATTTTCTTCAATTTGAGGGTGAGTGAATGATGACATCATTTTCATTTTTTAGTGAACTATTCCTTTAAAAACAAGGCTCAGTTTTTCTTTAGGTATACTCATCGTTTACATACAAAAAAAAAAAAATGAAATATTCTGTGAGTCATGAAAGATTTGTAAATATGATCAAGTTAATGTTTACACATTACACACTTTAAAACCTGGTAACTCAAACTTTTCAAAACATACACTTGTAAAATTAAGCTCTCTGTCACTGGCAGCTAATGCGACTTATAACAAGTGTCAGATACGTAGAAAAAAGATAAGTAGAAAAAGACTCTGTGGATGGCTCATAAATTCTCTGACACAGGTAACCCATGACTTTTGCGTGACCAGGGATGAACAAGCAGCCAGAAAAGCATGCATGTGTGTGTGTGTGTGTGTGTGTGTGTGTGTGTGTGTGCATGTAATTTGGTTTCCCCTCTCTCTCACTCAACATCCCCCGCCTTATTCCAGACGCCGCAGAGTGAAGTTATTGCATGTGACACGCTCAGCAGTAAGAGAGGGGTGCGAGCTGAAAAAATTGCATTACTCCACAAAGCAGAATGCCAGGGGAACAAGATGAGATACATCTCTGCTCCTTGATAACACTAGAATTATTTAAAGTAGAAGAGGGGGAGAAGGAGTGGAGAATATTTTCCAGTCTATATTTAGATTGGGAGCAATCGCAGCAGAACAGACAGGCGGAGCTTCTATCTGCTTCAGATGAGCTTCACGGTGGGCTGTGAGCGGGCAGATCTATCTGTCTCTGAGCTTCAGATTAAACCACAAACTGAATCAGAGGGAAACGGCAGCACTAAAAGAACAGGCACATTCTCATAGGCTGCATGTAAACTGCTAAACCTAATATCTAATATTTTGACACCTAGCTGATTTTTTGTGCTGTCTGATAATATTCACTTTAAATTAGATCTGTCAGTCAATTAAAATATTGCTTTTTAAGGGCATAGAATTTAGTGCTACCTGATCTCATGATGAAAACGTACCTGTGGGAAGATGCAAAATACATACCGATAAGTGCATATCACTGCAGTTTCCAACAGAATTGAACACTAGAGTCGGTAAAACAGCGAGCATTTGTTTTCATACACAATTGTTTTCATACACAGTTACGATTACGGATCCATATGGTATGCTTTCCAGATGTAATAAACTTGCTCTGCAGCTCAGCAGGCATGGAATAGACTTAGGATGTGGAATTCCTTTGGTATGAATCCCGTGAAAAACATGATTTTGTGATTTTGTGGTGGTAATTTCCAAAAATGTGCTCAAAATTTGCTATGTTTTTTTTTTTTTTTTTATAATTATGGTAGTACATTTACCAGATTGTGTTATGCTAGATTCACAATAGTCTTACATGACACACAGAACAAACTAAAATGTATGCTGTCTGTTTATTTTGCTAAGAAATAAATGACAACAGAACAAATAAGTACAATATGAAGGTAGATCAAAAAAATACAGCATCTCACAAAAGTGAGTACACCCCTCACATTTCAGCAACCATTTTTAGTATATCTTCTCAAGGGACAATACTATAGAAATGAAACTTGGATATATTTTACAGTAGTCATTGTGTAGCTTGTATAGCAGTATAGATTTACTGTCCTCTAAAAATAACTCAACATACAGCCATTACTGTCAAAATAGCTGGCAGGAAAAGTGAGTACAGCAGTATGTTGTTTAGCCATGCAAAGCCACATGTCCTTTTCATCATGTTTATGTTTTTGTCTGCTTGACAGGACCATATAAAGTTGTGTAACTTGTCTTAGAGCAGTTAAAATTTGGTGCTTTGAGTACAATTCTTTCATACTGAACACTGGATGTTCAACATGGCACCTCATGGCAAAGAACTCTCTGAGGATTTGACAATTAGAATTGTTGCTCTCCACAAACATGGCCTAGGCTATAAGAGGTTCAGTAACACCCTGAAACAGAGTTACACTACAGTGGTCAGGGTCATATAGAGGTTTTCCAAGATGGGTTCCATTCGGAATAGGCCTCGCAAGGATAGATAAACGAAGTTGAGTACTCGTTCTGTGCATCAGGTGCAGAACCTGGCTTAAAAAACAGATACATGAGTACTGTCTGCATTGCTTTAGAGGTTGCAGAAGTAGAAGATCAGCTTGTCAGTGCTCAGACCATTCACCGCACACTGCAACATGTCGGTTTGCATGGGTGCCATCCCAGAAGGAAGCCTCTTCTGAAGCTGGCTCACAAGAAAGCCCACAAACAGTTTGCTGAAGACAACCTGTCCAAGAGCATGAATTACTAGAACCATATCCTATGGTGTCCAGCATGTGTGGCGATGCTCAGGTGTTGAGTACCAAGAAAATTGTGTCTTGCCTACAGTCAAGCACAGTGGTGGTAGCATGATATGAGTGCTGCTGGTACTGGGGAGCTGTAGTTCATTGAGGGAAACATGGATTCTATTATGTACTGTACATTCTGAACTAAAACATGACGCCTTCCTTTCAGAAACTGGTATAAACGGCAGTTTTCCAACTTGATAATGATCCCAAACACACAGCCAAGATGACAACTGCCTTGCTGAGGAAGCTGAAAGTGAAGGTGATGGAGTGGCCAAGTATGTCCCCAGACCTGAACCCTCTTGAACACCTGTTGGGGATCCTCAAGCAGAAGGTGGAGAAGCACCCTATGTCTAACATCCGGCAGCTCCGTGATGTCATTATAGAGGAGTGAAAGAGGATCCCAGCAATAGCCTGTGCAGCTCTGGTTAATTCCATGCTTAGGTTTATTAAGGCAGTGCTAGATAACAATGGTGCTAACTAGGGATGGGCGATATATATCGATCAATATCATGCGCATCTCATCAGTAAAGCCGGTTTTTTGATTAGCGGTAAATCTCCATCACCTGTTTTCAAATAGAGCGCCAGTTTATTCACAGAACCTTAGATCACTGACAAGCTACGCAATATCGGGTTCAGTTTCGCGGGTGATTCATTGGGGTAGCTTTTCAGTGATCTACGGCTCTGTGAATAAACTGGCGCTCCATTTGAAAACAGGTGATGAAGATTTACCGCTAATCAAAGAACCGGCTTTAGTGATGAGATGCGCATGAATTTATCGATTGATATATATCGCCCATCCCTAGTGCTAACACATAATTGTGACACTTTGGACACAGTTTTGACAAGTCCACTTGGGGTGTACACATTTTTGTTGCCGGTTATTTTGTCAATAATGGCTGTATGTTGAGTTATTTTCAGAGGACAGTAAATATATATTGCTATACACACTGCACATTGACCAATCTAAAATATATCCAAGTTTTATTTCTATAGTATTGTCTCTTGAGAAGATATACCAAAATGGTTACTAAAATGGTTGCTGAAATGGGGGGTCTCTTTTTTGAGATATTGTATTTTTGCTGCTGCTATTATGTTGTTTTATGAATTTTAAGAAAACTACAGTAAGCTTACAGCAGGGGTTTCCAATCTTTTTTACACCATGGATCAGTTACGGTTTGAAAATAGTCTTACGGACCGGGGGGCCACGAGAATACACAGGCTGCACAGGCTGTTGACAGTTATATACCATTAGCAGCACATATTGAAGTAGATTTGTCTCTGAGAGAATATGTGCCGTAAATGCAGCATTAGAAAACTGTATTTTTTATTTTTTTTACTTTCACTTTGAATTGACTGAAGTTAAGATGTTCACAGGCATATACTGTGCAAAGAATCACAAAAAAATGCAACATATTGCAGATTTTGCGTTGGATTCAGCGATCGCAGAATCGTGAAAAACTAGAGTGTATGTAAAACGGCATGCCTTTTTGCGTCACATTCACTTTTGTTCATACAAATGGGTAGGTTTAGGTGTAGTGCAGATGGTACGTTATTTTAAAATGTCACAGAGAATTAGAGTTATATTTCAAATCAGAACTCCGGTGACACATACAAAATCAATGGCACATAAAACGTACTATGAACGTTCATCTGTTCCAGGGGAAAAACAAACAAACACTGTTTTAGCGACACACAATGGCAAACAACGTACAAGGCGGTACGTATTTTGCATCTTTTGAAAAAGTTCCCACAGGTACAGTGGATGTAAAAAGTCTACACACCCCTGTTAAAATGCCAGGTTTACCATGATAAATAATTTCAGAAATGTTTCCACCTTTTATGTGACCTATCACCTGTACAACTCAATTGAAAAACAATCTGAGATCTTTATTCAGTGGGAAATAAAAATAAAAAAGCTAAAATAATGTGGTTGCATTAGTGTGCACACCCTTTTACAACTGGGGATGTGGCTGTGTTCAGAACTAACTAATCAAATTCAAACTCATGTTAAATAGGAGTCAGTACACCTGCTATCATTTAAAGTGTCTCTGATTAACCCCAAATATTGTTCAGCTGTTCTAGTAGGCTTTTCCTGACATTTTCCTAGTCGCATCTCACAGCAAAAGCCATGGTCCGCAAAGAGCTTCCAAAGCATCAGAGGGATCTCATTGTTAAAAGGTATCAGTCAGGAGAAGGGTACAAAAAATGTTCTAAGGCATTAGATATACCATGGAACACTGTGAAGTCATCATCAAGTGGAGAAAATATGGTGCAACAGTGACATTACCAAGAACAGGACGTCCCTCCAAAATTGATGAAAAGACAAGAAAACTGGTCAGGGAGGCTGCCAAAAGGCCTACAGCAACATTAAAGGGGCTGCAGGAATTTCTGGCAAGTACTGGTTGTGTAGTACATGTGATGACAATCACCCGAGTTCTTCATATGTCTGGGCTGTGGGGTAGAGTGGCTAGACGGAAGCCTTTTCTTACGAAGAAAACCATCTGAGCCTGGCTCAATTTTGCAAAAACCCATTTGAAGTCTTCCAAAAGCATGTGGGAAAATGTGTTATGGTCTGATGAAACCAAGGTTGAACTCTTCGGCCACAATTCCAAAAGGTATGTTTGGCGCAAAAACAACACTGCACATCACCAAAAGATCACTATACCCACAGTGAAGCATGGTGGCAGCATCATGCTTTGGGGCTGTTTTTCTTCAGCTGGAACTGGGGCCTTAGTCAAGGTGGAGGGAATTATGAACAGTGCCAAATACCAGTCAATATTGGCACAAAACCTTCAGGCTTCTGCAAGAAAGCTGAAGATGAAGATGAACTGAGTGCTGTAATAAAATCAAAAGGTGCTTCGGCAAAGTATTAGTTTAAGGGTGTGTACACTAATGCAACCACATTATTTTAGTTTTTTATTTTTACTTCCCACAGAAAAATAAATAAATAAATAAATTCAACTGAGTTGTACAAATTATAGGTCACAAAGGTGGAAAAAGTTCTGAAATTATTTGTGGTATTTATTTATGTATTTTTAAATTACATAAGCATGGCATTTTAACAGGGGTGTGTAGACTTTTTATATCCACTGTACATTTTTGTCATGAGATTAGGTTGAAGTTTTAATAATATGTGTATTTATGGAGTTCATCAGTTTTTGTGAATAATATGTGAAAAAAAGAGCAATAAAATGACAAAAACTTTAAATAAAATAAAAATGTTTAAAAAGTTGACAAATAAAAAAAAATAAAAATATAAATTAATAACATCTCAATGATACTTAAATAACTATTTAAATATATATATATATATATGTGTGTGTACTTTTATTTATTTATTTATTTGATTAAAAATGAAAGTTACATCATCTAGACATATTTTACTAAATCCCACAATATGCACAACAAATTCCAGTGTGTGCCAGATTTTTGTGTCAAAAAGTTTGTACATGAAAGGATAAAGTGAAATTTTCATCTAAAATCTCACAAAAATGGTCAAGAAATGTCCAAGTCAAATTTCACACCAAGATCAATGGAACAAAATAAGATTCAATAGATTTGTTAAAAAAAACAAAACAAAACAAAACAAAAAAACCTGAAAAAAGGCATTTGTTTTCTATAAGTCAAATCCAGAGGGAATTACGGTCACATAAAGAGCGATTAAATGGCTAAAACGGTCTTCTATCACCATTCCAGCATCATCTCAAAGATTATTACTTTCCAGGACCTTGTATGTGCTAATTGCTTTAATTACAAGCCTCTAAATCAGTTCACTTTAATTACATTTACCCTTCCATGTTAAGACAAGCCCACAGTTTCCTGTGAATGCCACTGAACTGCAATTACTGTGAGCCAAAAGGCTCTGCTGAATGAAGCACACAACGACATCAGCCTAAATCAATACTTCATCGACAAATGGACAGCAGAAATTGTCCATCAGTGAAATATCTCAGCCCTTATTTTATCCTACATTGCTTTAGTGCATATTCTGCGCCATGTGCAATCTCAATGCCTTTGTAAATGTGATTTTTGCTGTATTTCATGTTCCTGGATCAACACAAGCTGGGCTCTGTAGCATCAGTGTATGCACTAATGATGTAATTCCAGTAGATCGACATTTCTCCATGTAAAAAGTCCCTTTTAATTCTTACACATATCATACGTAAATTACCAGATTTAACAGCATTACATGATCATGACAGGAGCCCATAGAGCTTAACTCAAATTGATCTCGGAACATTTCTTTAACGCTTAAATTAGTGCCATTAAAAAGACATTCACCCTCTAATGGCTACATTACATTGCAGTACAAGTCTAAGAATATTAGTCACCAAAGTGCCATTAATTTTAACACCCCTATAGTAATAAAGTACATAATAAAAAATGGCAGAAGTCATTATAGCTTACCGGAAAGTACAGGAGGAGCGCTCCAAACAAGATGGCCTCAAGCAGGATGAGTCCTGACGCTTTGATACTCTGAAACACATGAAAGACAATATCACTTTGAAAAACTTCTCACTTTAAACTATTCTCTTGCTAGAAATAGGTCAGTGGAAAACCATCCATTTGTGACTGCTGCATAACTTATCCCTTTGCGCACAAATGCATTTTCCTTGGACTATTCTAATGTGCTCAAAAGGGTTGATTCATCGTTGTTCTCTTCAGACCGATGCCTTACCCTGGAATAAACCTGCTCTCCCTTGAATTTTGAATTTCATAATAACATTCAAAACTTGATTAATTTTGAGTTTCAAAGCAGCGCACTTGTATAAACACCCACGTTGTGCATACTTCCCAATATCTGTATGAAAAACAATGGTAACACTTTATTTTGATAGTAAACTTTCAGACATTCTACTAACCATAAATAACTTTGTAACTACAGTTGAAGTCAAAGATTTACATAGAAAAATGCAGAATCTGCAAAATGTTAATAAATTTACCAAAGTAAGCGGGACCACACACAATGCATGATATTTTATTTAGTACTCACCTGAATAAGATATTTAGCATGAAAGACCTTTACATATAGTCCACAAGAGAAAATAATTGTTAAATGTATAAAAAAGTTTAAATGCTCACTGATTCAGAAGGAAACTTACTGAATTTGAAGTCTGAGTAAATTTAAACTTATTTTGACTTCTGGGAAACATTATCTTCTGGTGTCTTCTGTAGCTTCGGCACATTCTACTAAATAATAATAATAAAAAAAAAGATATGTAGGCAAAGTAAGAAAAATGTACACATCTTGATTCTATTCAAAAGTTTTCACCCCTGGTTCTTAATGCATTGTGTTTCCTTCTGAAGCATCAGTGAGCATTTGAACCTTCTGTAATAGTTGCATATGAGTTCCTCAGTTGTCCTCAGTTGAAAAGATGGATCTCAAAATCATACAGTCATTGTTGGAAAGGGGTTCAAATAAACAAAAATGCTGAAAAAAACAAATAATTTGTAGGGAAGCAAAGGATTTTTCTGAAGAACAGCAGGCAGTTTAACTGTTCAGGACAAACAAAGGACTCATGAACAACTACCACTAAAAAACAAAAACAAAAAAAAAAACAAGACGTGTGTAAAATTTTGAATGGGGTCATTTTTATAAATTCAACTTTTTTTTTCTCTTGTGGACTACATGTAAATGTCTTTTATATGAAATATCTCATTCAGGTCAGTACTAAATAAGCAAATTACATGTATGATCCCTCTTATTTTGGTCTGAATAAATTATTCTGTATGATCCCTCTTATTTTGGTAAAATAATTAACATTTTACAGATTCTGCAAGGTGTATGTAAACTTTTGACTTCAACTGTACATGTTAACCACCAGTCATTCTCGTATTTGCAAAGCTAACATGTTTTTTTTTTTTTTTCCTCTCTGTGGCACTTCAGCATGTAAATTTTGTTTTGGGCAGCTGGTTCAGGTATGTTTCTTTTAAAGCAGAGAAAATGAGAATTCCATTAAAAGGCAACAGGTGAGCTGTCAAATGCTTTCTGAAATTAAACAGCCAATAGAAAGCACTTGACAGCATGAGCTGAAACAGAACAAAATTTCTAATCCTAACTCTGTCGCTTTCATTTAGACTTCTCCAGCATTTATGGATCGCTTTCAGGCAGCGCACAGACGGAGCATGCTTCCAGAGTAAATTAAAATGCTGGCACTATCAAAACTGAGTGCCCTACATATCGACAGCCTAAACGGCGCCTCGCTGCAGGGATTAATGAACCTTCCTTGCAGTCAGTGTGAATCCAGTCTACTATTACTCAGGCCACAGACTGCATGTCTGCTCAAGCTGAGACAGTAGCATGTGCGGCATACGCTTCTGAAATACCCTATGCATTAACAATGTATTAAGTATAAAAGTAGCTGTCCAGATTTATCCTGAGAGAAAGAAAATAAATAAATAAATAAATAAAACTAATTAATCTACTTAAAGTGGTCCTATTATGCTTTTTCACTTTTTGAATTTTAGTCAGTGTGTGGTCTATGTTTAGGCATAAAAAAAGATCTCTAAAGTTCCCAATCTCAAAGTCCACTCGAAAGGGGGATATATATATATATATATATTTTTTTTTTTGTAAAAAATCCTTTTTCAAGAACTACAACGATAGGCTCCTTTGGACTACAGCGTTGTTTTCCGGTGTTATGATGTCTCAATGTGGTCCATTAGAATATCATTCAAATAAATCCCGCCTACAGAAATTCAAATGTTTGGGGGGTGGGTAGAGACGAGGTGAGGGATTAGCCTAAAAACAGAGCTCACACTGTGCGATTTTGGCCACGATTTGGCTGTCTGCGACAAATTTTGAAAATCCTAAAAGATTCCTACAATCCTAGGCTAAAATCTGTAGTCTTTGATCGCTGGTTTGACATGTTCACCGACAGCCATCATATGATATGCTGCCTTTGCTACGATAAACACTGGTTGCGCCGCTGTTTCCATTTGCGTGTGTGTAGTGCTGCTTACACTATTCATCTTCAATACACCGCTATTGCCGCCATTCATAAACTTAATGATAGTCAACATTTGAGCCCTGCATTTAATGAAGCTCACAGTCATTGAACATGTATGGGTTGATAATGTAAAACTCCGGACAAGTTTTCATGCAGACCCCCTTTTTTAATGCATCTTGACAGTCAGACAGTCTAACATTAATGACACTGAGATGCCACAGTGTGACATAATCATCATGCAGCACAGTCTGACAAGCACAAATCGTAAATCATACAGTGTAGATAGCTTCACTTATAACGCGAGTGTTTTTTTAAAGTGCATAAACTTGCACTAGACTATAGGCTAGGCTAATCAGTGATGATGTTCTTTGATAATGTTCTTTGCTTTCTAATGCTTTTTGAATAACTAAGGAAATGTAAGCATTATAATTAGTAACTTACAATGTTTTTATTCAATTGTTGTCATGTTAAATACAAATGAAGTCATATTAAAACATTAGGCTGCTTTTAGCCTTATGCTGGAGCTAGTTGCGGGCAGTAAAACTAAGTATGAAAATAATTAAATAAATTAGTATGATAATATCATGTATCGCGATCTCACAGGCTAATAATAGGACCCAACACTACCGTAGCATCAGTAGCGTACTGAAACACCATCTAAGCTGTTCGTCGTTCGCTGGGACAGCTAACCAATCACAACACATTTGTGCCAGGCTAGGGGAAAAAGATATTGTAATCTGTGTTGGGGAAAGTTAAAAGCAATGCATTACAATACTGCGTTACTCCCTAAAAAAGTAACTAATTATGTTATGTGGTTATTTTTTATGTAAAGTAATGCATTACATTACTTTTTAAATCTGGGCAGGGCTTGCTTGTTTTTAATATAAAAAGTTAGATTTTTAGCAAATGTAAAAGCCCTTTCACACCAAAAAGTGAAATGAATAAGCCTGAAGAAAAAGTAAAATAACATCTGTACAGTAGAACTTTAGGAGAAGGAAGTTCAACACTCTTCAGCAATGAGAAAAATTAAGCATAAATGTTAGTTAATCTAAAGCAAGTTTTGCTTATTAGTATGGTTGAATTGGATCAACAAAGGTCAGCAGCAAAGACATTGGTTAATAAAATGGCATTAAATGCATAAAGGAACTGGCGTTACTTTTTTAAAAAAAAGTAATGCGCTACATTGCTATTTACTTGAAAAAAGTAATCTAATCACATAACTCACTTTACTTGTAATGCGTTACCCCAACACTATTTGTAATAAAGCAAATTATATTTTAGCTGACATCATCAAAGAGAAAGTCAGTGGTAAACTACAAGTTGAACTAAACCATGTTGGCATATGCCATAACTGAAAGAAGTCACTAAACTTGCTAAAATTAACAACCCAGGCTCATGAAAATAAGTGCCTCTATATACATTTTGACAACACTGTAATTACGTACCTTACTAGGGATGCACCGAAATGAAAATTCTTGGCCGAAGCCGAAACCGAACAAAATGAAACACTGGGCCGAAGGCCGATTACCGAATATGTTTTTTTTTTTCTGTCTTTTTCCCCCATGCATTTTGCACCGTTGCATAAAATTAAAAAGCCAAAATGTGCTTTTTACTGTTTTGTCTTGCTCAAAAAAACCCCCCAAAACAATCAATTACCAAAAATATATATATATATACAGGTCCTTCTCAAAAAATTAGCATATTGTGATAAAGTTCATTATTTTCTGTAATGTACTGATAAACATTAGACTTTCATATATTTTAGATTCATTACACACAACTCGAAGTAGTTCAAGCCTTTTATTGTTTTAATATTGATGATTTTGGCATACAGCTCATGAAAACCCAAAATTCCTATCTCAAAAAATTAGCATATTTCATCCGACCAATAAAAGAAAAGTGTTTTTAATACAAAAAAAGTCAACCTTCAAATAATTATGTTCAGTTATGCACTCAATACTTGGTCGGGAATCCTTTTGCCGAAATGACTGCTTCAATGCGGCGTGGCATGGAGGCAATCAGCCTGTGGCACTGCTGAGGTGTTATGGAGGCCCAGGATGCGTCGATAGCGGCCTTAAGCTCATCCAGAGTGTTGGGTCTTGCGTCTCTCAACTTTCTCTTCACAATATCCCACAGATTCTCTATGGGGTTCAGGTCAGGAGAGTTGGCAGGCCAATTGAGCACAGTAATACCATGGTCAGTAAACCATTTACCAGTGGTTTTGGCACTGTGAGCAGGTGCCAGGTCGTGCTGAAAAATGAAATCTTCATCTCCATAAAGCTTTTCAGCAGATGGAAGCATGAAGTGCTCCAAAATCTCCTGATAGCTAGCTGCATTGACCCTGCCCTTGATAAAACACAGTGGACCAACACCAGCAGCTGACATGGCACCCCAGACCATCACTGACTGTGGGTACTTGACACTGGACTTCAGGCATTTTGGCATTTCCCTCTCCCCAGTCTTCCTCCAGACTCTAGCACCTTGATTTCCGAATGACATGCAAAATTTGCTTTCATCCGAAAAAAGTACTTTGGACCACTGAGCAACAGTCCAGTGCTGCTTCTCTGTAGCCCAGGTCAGGCGCTTCTGCCGCTGTTTCTGGTTCAAAAGTGGCTTGACCTGGGGAATGCGGCACCTGTAGCCCATTTCCTGCACACGCCTGTACACGGTGGCTCTGGATGTTTCTACTCCAGACTCAGTCCGCTGCTTCCGCAGGTCCCCCAAGGTCTGGAATCGGTCCTTCTCCACAATCTTCCTCAGGGTCCGGTCACCTCTTCTCGTTGTGCAGCGTTTTCTGCCACACTTTTTCCTTCCCACAGACCTCTTGCTTGAGGGTGTCAATGATGGCCTTCTGGACAGCAGTCAGGTCGGCAGTCTTACCCATGATTGCGGTTTTGAGTAATGAACCAGGCTGGGAGTTTTTAAAAGCCTCAGGAATCTTTTGCAGGTGTTTAGAGTTAATTAGTTGATTCAGATGATTAGGTTAATAGCTCGTTTAGAGAACCTTTTCATGATATGCTAATTTTTTGAGATAGGAATTTTGGGTTTTCATGAGCTGTATGCCAAAATCATCAATATTAAAACAATAAAAGGCTTGAACTACTTCGAGTTGTATGTAATGAATCTAAAATATATGAAAGTCTAATGTTTATCAGTACATTACAGAAAATAATGAACTTTATCACAATATGCTAATTTTTTGAGAAGGACCTGTATATATATTTACTTAACACTGAACATTTTAAACATTCTAGTAGACATTGTAGCCTACCAACAAAGCACAATTTAACTTAAAATAAATAAGTATTAATAGAGCTGTTGTAATTATTGATATCATTATTTTCATCTTACTTTTTTATTTTATTTTACAGAACAATAGTCAAATTGCAGTACTAACATTTATGAATGTTGACTTTTATTTTGGCGGAAATCCGCATAAGATGTCAGTACTTCTTTTTGTTGACGAGCAGATTTATGAATGATTCTCTCATTAAGCTGTTTCAGCGCAGATTTTCCTTGCGCTTTGGACTTTGAACCTTGGCTAGCATAGCTCATGATGCGCTGTCAGAATACATACAATTTGTGCGTGTATTAGAAAATAATTTTGGTTGCCGAACATTCGGTGCATCCCCAGGTTTTGAAGGAGTTTCAAAGTGAAACGTCCAGAGAGAGGCATTAAATACACTAAAACAAAGGTTAATGCTCTATCGTGTTGGAACTATCCACAACAGCAAACCCAATCCTAAACCTACCAGATGCAAAAGTGATATAAAAACACTTTTGTTGACACAGCTAATACTGAGTTTTACTGCCTCTAGTGTTCATTTCAACTGGAAACTACAGTGGTACTGGGGCAGTACCTTCAAAGGGTTACCTAGACTGATCTCTCCCTTTCTTTTCCTAAGGTAATAGTTTGTAGCAAATAATTCCTCTGCAAATTTTGTCTCTTTCCCTCTAATGGTGAAATATATTAATTTAGGCTTCCGGAAACTCCATTCTCTCTGTCCTTTATCAACCTTATTTGTATCTCAACCTGTCTCTGCTCTAAATATCTCTTTAATGAACACATATAAGCCTAAAATATACAATTTTGTATCTCTTTGGCATGCTGTCTTAAATTTTGAAGTATAATCGAAGTGCAAAGTGACAACCTGAAGTGAATAGTACATTGTGCTTTTGCAATTATGGTGAATTTAATTACAATTCAACTGAGCAGAGTTCACAGATGAAAACAAAGATGTTGAAACCAAAACCAAAACCATACCTATACACACAATTCACTGCAGTTTACATCTGAAATAAACACTACAGGAAGTAAAACCATTTTTATTTTTGATTGCAGTGGTAGATTATCAATTAATTAAGAGTTGTTTTCATGTGGTTCCTTGCACAATACTATGTTATAATCGCAAAATGATTTAGTATAGATTTTGATTTGTAAACAAATACATTTTGAGGTAACACTTTATTTTAAGGTGACCTTGTTACGTTACATGTACTTATATTATTCTATTATAATTACAATAAACTCTGCATAATTACATGCAAGTAACCCTAAACCCTAACCATAGAGTACTAACCATTACACTGTAAAAAGGACACCTTAAAATAAAATGTAACCCATTTATGTATAGCTTTTCTGATGCAGCTCACCCGCCGCACTTAATGTGAAGTGTCTGTGACACCCGTTTCACAATAAAATGGCTCAGAAATTGTATAAGCAAGCTAAAATTATATGATTTCTTTAGCAAATGTGTATTTATCTTAAGTTTGTTTTTGTTTACATTATCAGCTAGGTTGAGTGTAGGTGGAACATTATTTATAAAACGTAATTAAGCTTTTAGTACTAATTATTTCTGAATTACCACAATATGTATAACAACCAGGATCATAAAACATTGCCAGAATCCCATTCATCTATTCTGGATAAATGTACAGCACTTTCAGCATCACTCAGTTTTCTTTTCGCTTTGAATGTTTTCGCAAAATGTGCAAGAGGTGAAGTAAAATCATAGAAATCATGTAGAAATGTATTTCCAATGAGTCTAGGTTGCATAACGTAGATGAAACATGCAACTTTTATGTAATAATGTATCTCAAAACCATTCCGTTTCTAATTTAACAGGCAATAAAATGTCACCTAACAGGTATAATACTGTACACTCGGCGTACGAGTGACTAATTGTAATGTAACTCAGCATGGAAACACCCCAGTGTCAATAAGAACAGGATGTGCTTCACAGAAACAGTTGCCATCTTAATTAGCTCCCTCCGGCAGCACACGCTCACCTTGTTCCTGCGGAAATGGTAGAGCAGCACCATACTGATGAAATCCACAAGCATGCACAAGCCCTGGAAGGAGAGCACCGCCATACGCAGGGCGCCATCACCCCGGGCCACGCAGGGCACGTCGTCCTCACAGAAATCACAGCCTTCTTGACAGGGCAGACAGTGGCTGGAACTTTCTGGAACATCCCTGTGATGTGGCAAACTCTCCGTGCCCTTCCTACTTGCTTTCCCTGGAAAACAAATAAAAAAATATTACATGATGTTCATTTAAACAACTCTGCATTTCAACTGCAGTATCTTAACACTTGCATAAATTTGCATATATTATAATCACACCAACAAAAAAGCGCAAACAATCGTGAAATTAGCAGCACAGACGTGACATTTAAAGCACTCCATCCCACCCTCCCTTCCAGTCATTGGTGGTCTCATCAGTAGGCAACTCACACCGTTTCATGTGCTAGCCAGGGTGGATGGGTGTGTACACACCATCTGGGCCATCACTTTGATGCACCAGTTGTTTCTGCCAGAGTTACATATCTCAACTCTTTTCATGATGACAATTTCATGGTATTCAATAGTTTCACTTAAAAAAAATACATAAAAATCCAGCTGTGATCTGGGGTTAACTAAGAAATCATTAAAAAATATTCATCTTTTTTACATTAGCTGTTTAATGGCAGTCAGTGATTACCCACACTGCAAGATAGAACAGAATAATAAACAGTAGGTGAAAACAACAGTGGGACTTTAATAGTGAAGTGTATGGCTTTGATTCCCAGGCAATGCATTAAATGATAAGTAAATACTCTACCTTGAATGCAATAGTTGCTTTTTTTTTTCTAAATTTTGTTACAATTTTAAAAATATGTGCATTTTAATTAGTGAAATATCACAAAACATGCCCTTGTTGGCAATCATAGACTTCAGACGTTTCTTGTAGTTGGCCACCAGGTTTGCACATATCTCAGGAAGGATTTTGTCCCACTCTTCTTTGCAGATCCTCTCTAAGTCATTTTGAGGCTGAAGTTTGGCAACTCAAACCTTCAGCTCCCTCCACAGATTTTCTATGGGATTATATGGGCTATAGGCCACTCCAGGACATTAATGTGCTTCTTCTTGAGCCACGCCTTTGTTGCCTTGGCCATGTGTTTTCTACGACCCATTTTCAATGCCCTGGCTGGCATTAACGCCCTGCCGCTGACGGTACATGGCCCTGTTAGATCACTGTCCCCATGCCTAGATGATTAAGGTCCAGCCCCGGATGCCAGATCCTGTCAGAGAATATCAGTTTGTCCGGTAACAGAATAACTCGTCAGCAGAGTAGTCTAATACCCAATTAGACTACTTGTCTGGTGCCCAAAACATTATTAACAGTCTTCTGTCAGCCAAGAAGTTGACTGAGGAAAAAACAGTGAAAGTGAAGAGCAGAAACAGGAGACAAAGTAATGATGGTAAAAAGGAGCAGAGTTTATTGAATAGTCTTAGTTGCGTATGACTCAATGCTCAGACTTCATCTGAAGAACACAAATCCACCAAGTATTGTTATACCAAACTGCTTCACAACAACATTCCATAAACCTTGGGTTTCATAAACATTCCCTTGTATCTCTTATTCTTTAAGACAAACAGCCCTTGAAACCACACAGTCATAAGACTAAACAACAATGGAAAAATATACATAAAAAAACAAAAATAATATAACATAACATAAATGACTAATCAATTAATGAATCAATGTAATGGATATATAAATCCATAAATGACTATAATGATTATTATAAATGCTTATATGATTAAATGTTATAATAAAAATGATTTTTAAATCATTATAAGTAAATGAAGAATAAATTAAGAATTTTTTTTTTTTTTTTTAATTAGTAAATGAATAAAAAAAAAAAAGAAAGTAAAACACAACACAAATGTATGGTTGCTCTCGTGAAGCAAAACACACACAGTTTGCATTTGAGGATCCTCAGATCCATCAGCCCCATCCATCGTCCCTTTGATGCAGGGGAGTTGTCCTGTCCCGTTAGCAGAAAAACACACCAATAGCATAATGTTTCCACCTCCATGTTTGACAGTAGGGATGGTGTTCTTGGGGTCCTCCTCTGTCAAACACAGCAGGTTGAGTTGATGCCAAAGAGCTCTATTTTGGTCTCATCTGACCACAACACTTTCACCCAGTTCAAGATGTTCATTGGCAAACTTCAGATGGGCCTGTACATGTGCTTTCTTTTTTTTTTTTTTTTTACGATTTATATTTGGTGTTTTTGCCTTTAATTAGATAGGATAGATCAAATCTGACAGGAAGCGAAGCGGGAGAGAGAGAGGGGACGGGATAGGGAAAAGTCTGCGAGCCGGGACTCGAACTTGCAACGGCATTGTATGTCAACGCACTGCCCACTAGGCTACCGGCGCCGACATACATGTGCTTTCTTGAGCAGGGGGAGCTTGTAGGCACTGCAGGATTTCAGTCCTTCGCGGCATAGTGTGTTACCAATTGTTTTCTTGGTGACTATGGTCCAAACCTACAAACCATGCATGACCTCTTTTCATGACCTAAAGTTTGAATGTGTGCAAGTGGAGAAGACTTTAAATATAGTGCTTAAGTTGTATGGACATTTGTAATATTTCTGTGGTTTTTATATCTCTTTTTGAGTTTGAGTTTTGCAAAGTTAAGAAGAGATATTCTTAACTTTGTAGTCATAAAAGTCCATTAAGGAAAAAATTAAATTAAATTTAAATTACTCTTTTCCCATATCAACCTATACTCCATACACCATAATGGCAAGCAAAAAACATCTTTGGAAATGTATTAGAAAATAATAATAATACAAAAAATAACATAAATGATTCCATTGCATAAGTATTTGTATCTGGGACAGTTGAAATTTACCTCAGGAGCATTCATATTGCTTGTTGATGTTACTACACTTCCAGTGAAGTTAACCTGTGGCAAATTCAATTTAATTGATATAATTGAAAAGGCACACACTTAATGAAAGGTCTAACAGTTGAAAATGCATATCAGAGCAAAAACCAATCCCTGAGGTAAAAAAAAAAAAAAAACTCAGGATTACATCAAGCCACACATCTGGGGAAGAGTTCAGAAAAAACTCAATCCTCTCCTCATTGAAGATGCATTAAAACACACTTGGAATTTGCAAAAAAAAAAAAAAAAAAAAACATCTAAAGGATCCTCAGACTGTGAGAAACAAGATTCTGTGGTCTGATGAACCTCAATTCCAAGCATCATGTTTAAAGGAAACCAAGCACTGTAGAGTACCATCCCAAAAATATCATGTGCTCATGCTGTGCTCATGCTGTGGGGCTGTTGTTCGGTTGCAGGGACTGAGGGACTTGTCATAGTGGAAGAAAAGCTCAATGCACCAAAATACTGAGGTAGCCTTAATGAAAACCCAGTCCAGAGCATTCAGAACCTCAGTCTGGGCAGAAGGTTCACTTTCCAACAGGGTAATGACCCTAAGCACACAGCAAGAGTGGCTTATAGACAACTCTGTGAATGTCCTTGAGTGGTCCAGCCAGAGCCTGGGCTTGAACCCAATCAAACATTTCTGGAGAAACATGAAAATGTCTGCCAGACCCCATCCAAGCTGAGCCTGAGAGGTGAGGCGAAGAATGGCAGATAATTTCCAAATGTTGATGTGCAAATCTTGTTGCATCAGAGTAAAGGGTATGAATACTTATGCAATGTACTTATTTCATTTTTTTTTTTTTTTTTTTTGTATGAAGTTGTGACAATTCTGTTTTGTGCTTATGGTGCATGGAGTGTAGATTGATGTGGGGGGAAAAGTAATTTAAAACAGTTTAACATAAGGCAGCAACATAAAATGTGGAAAAAAATGAATGCTTTTGCAAGGCACTGTATATAAACAGGTTGCATGCTAAGTTATCTTGCTATAATATATGGAATAAAAACCTAACTGATGACATGAGACTATACACACAAAATATTGTATTCTTAACATAAATTGTGATAATGAAGGCCTGTAAGACATCAATATTATTTATTTAGAAAACTGAACTGATGATGGCTCAGTAGAGCAGATAAACGAGAAACAAAGAAGACAGCCAGCTTTTCCCAGGAACACACTTATCAGAGATCACTGGAAGAGATCCAGAGAGGAGCTATCACAGATGGAGGACCTGTGGAGATGTCCACATGTCTGTCTGCCTCTCTACCTCTCTCTGCACAGTATGGAAGGAATATAGATACAATAGATAGAATACAGTATGTTCCTAAAGCAGACAAAACTTTCTGACTTTCACCACAACTACAAACTCATAGCAAACCTAATTGAGTAGTCTCACATAGCCAGATTTCTTCAGCATAATGCCAGCCTCACACTGCAGAACACTTAAAACAAAACAAAAAATAAAATATCCTCTGCATATAAAGTAACAGTTTTAAAGAAGGCAGTATGAAATATTAAAAATGTTAAAAATTAAAAACAAACTAGAATTAGACAATGTTGTGTTCATAGTGGTGTGAAGGAGGACTCCTGCTGAGGCCCAGATTCTGAAAGCATACTGTTGATCACATGTCTCTCTCTCTTTCTGCATACAATTTTTGGAGTGCTCACTGTGAGAAAACCCTAGAGTGACTGTGCTTTTGTACAGAAAACTAATTAATTAAACATAAGGGGTGTGGTCTTGTAGTCCTCCAATAGGATGAGAGGAAAATGACATCTCGTATACTAAGTGCTCAAAAAAAATTTTTTGTGCATGTCTGAGAGGGTGAATAAAATATTTATGTAAAATACTGCTTCTAACTGCACAGCGGGTCCCATACTAAAAATGTGTATTTAAACCTGAAAGCAAACACAAAGTTTTAAATCATTTAAAGGAAAATTATGAAACTGAATAAAGAAGCCATTAAAGCAACAAAAGACACATAAATTAGTAAAACATTCTGAAATTCATTACATTACACAAATTGTTATGGTGATAATATAATTTGTAGTAAAGCACAGTATTACATTACAAAAATAAAAATATACTTTTTTTTTTTTTTTTTGAACAAGTTTTAAAGTACTTTTGAACCCAACTGTATTTGACAGATATGTGTAGACTTATGGATAAACATATGGACAGACAGGATATCAATAACATTTTAATAAAAATGTGGGGATAGTTCACCCAAAAATGAAAATTACCTTTGACCTTTGTTCATCTTCGGAACACAAATTAAGATAATTTTGAAATCTCAGAGCTTTCTGATCCTGCATAAACAGCAATGCAACTACCACATTCAATGCGCAGAAAGGTACCAAGGACATCACTAAAATAGTCCATGTGACATCGGTAGTTTATCTGTAATGTTATGAAGCTACGAGAATACTTCCTATTATGGTGATCTATCCCTTTAAATAAAGTAAATGTGGCAAGTTCATATCTTGTTCTATCCATTTTGTGAGCATGGCACTTCACTCTGTGCACTTACCATACTATAAAAACACGGTATATGAAAACATAATAAAATTAAATTAAATTAAAATAAATACAGCCTGAAATCGCATGCTTTCTTAAAAAATAATAGTCATACATTGATCCATAACATTTTAACATACTACTTACTTTTATAGCCATTAACTGCAACTCTGCTTGGATGATAAAAGCCACTTTTGCAGTGACATTTATACTTGTCCAGCACAAATCCATGGCCTGGTATGGGCAAACACTGCGGGAAATAGAGAGAAGATGGAAATATCAGAACTGTACCTTCAGGAGACATATATAAGGTGTATATAAAAACAGATTATTGAAGTATATTTTACAAGAAAATACTATTTTAGTCTTTCTATATCAAAACATCATGTTTAATTTGATGATAGCAGTTTCTTTGTATTCATTTGCGAAATTTACTAACAATTTCTTAGTGAAAATTGATTCAAAGTAAAACCTACATTATTATTATTAGCTTTTTTCAGTGTATATTGTTGTTTGGAGATGAAATCAAGCTTTTGATGTTGCGTTATAGGTTTTTAAAATACATTCTTGGAGTTGTATGTCAATATCTACATATTCCAATACATTCTTCTAAAATAAATACATTAATAAATACCAGAGAATAAAATGCACAATAAATGCAGTAGCTGTAGCTGACAGTTAACCCATTTAATCCCAATATTTTCTCAGACATGAAAATATCAAAATGATGTGTCATTAGTAACCCCTTGAAAAAAATCAATAATTATTATTATTATTTTTAACATTTTATGGAAAAGTGTGTGTTTTAAGGTTGGTCACAATTGTGACCCGTGGGATAATGTATATACTGAAATGAAATGATTACTGCAACCATTACAATTCTTATATGTCTCAGTCCAGTTATTACCCCATTTTAAACAGTTTAATGATATTCTATAGTTATTATTACACATAAAAACTCTATTACAACACTGAATAGGTATACTAAGATGAAAAACAAAAATAGTTATTATCCCACTGGTCTCTATTGTTGCCATTAACATGTACTCATTCTATGTCCACACTCGTGAATTCATATATTTATACTAGACACCTTTAAGATAATGATAATGTGTATCAAAAATCTTTGCCATATCTTTATGTTAACATACTAGCCTTTTGTTTTAGAGTTTTGATGCAGCCATCATTACCTCATGGTACAAACAGGAAGTAAACTGCTCTGGTCATGTGACAATTTGCACTAAGCATGTGACACTGCACATATTTAATTTCAAAATGTATTTTTAGAGCTTTATAAATGAAAACCTTTTTTACAGTCACTATTGTGACCAGTGGGATTAAATTTGCTAAAATGCATGAAACTATTGTTTCCATTAACAATAAAACTAGTCATTCTGCATATACAAAATATGTTTTGTACTATTATGATTGAATATATTGTAGTACATCTGAATTGCATTCATATTACCCATATATACATACAATATAGAACATTTTTATGAATGATGAAGGAAGTTTCAAACCAAATATACAGTAGTACCTACTAGCAATATATATTGCAGTCAGTAATATTATAATGCATACTAACTATGCTAGTATGTATGTAAAAATATGCAGATGCATTTCAAATGCAGCTACAGTGTTATTTTTTTCAAGTAAGATGCTTTAAGTTGCTGCCTCTGTAAGCAGTACACAGCAAGGCATCTCATTTGGTTTTGGAACAGAGTGAAAATTCAGAGCCTTGTACTTATAGCTTGTACTTTATTGCTTAATTATAGGATCTACACAGCTTCTTCTGTGTCAATAAAGACAAAGGACTAACTTTCTACTAATAGCAAGGAGCCACTAGGGAGGCTGGGCTGCTGACTGTAGAGCCGCAAGCTGTGTTGCTGCTTTCAGCAGGTTCAATATAAGAGCGGTCTGAGTTTGACTGAACTGATTTAAACAGTCCTCTGATATATAATATTCAAACAAGGACAGTTTTGGCACAGATCCCCTCGCATGTGCCAAGAGATAATTAATATCTGAACTAAAGACGGGCTCATTTGCTGAATTCAAAAAGGAAATTAATTCAGTATCTAGAGGTTTCCTTCACGAAACAATAGGTCAAAAGCGGGAGTGTGTAATCATAATCCTCAGTATTTCAGGCTTGAGTGTTTCATGACCGCAGTCCAGGGCCCAAAGCAGACATGTTGACCCCAGCTCAATACCGATCCACTCCAGCACACACTTAACAAGCTATGAAGGGCCAAAGCCTTCATATTTGAGCAGAACAGCGGCGACATCAGCCTTAATGAAGCACAGAATGGTAGAACACTAACACAAATCCATCTTTAGAGAGAAGAGGGCTTTATTTCTGTCTTTCATGCTTCTCTAGGATCAGGGTTTGAAGACAGATAGCCTCAGGAGAATGGCCAGAGAGCATTATGGGCTCATAGCTAAACTATAAATATATAAATTACAAGTCATTTTCAGCAGCACGTTTTGAAGAGGCTACATTGGCAGTAACAGTAAAATATTGTTGGCACACTGTAGGATGAAAGAGTGTTTTAATGACCTAAGTACACTCAGTATGCAGTAAACAGAAGGAGGTTATCTGGAGTGAGATTTTCATGTTGATGATGCACAGTGAGAGTTATTTGGCTTAAAATCTCATTTTATATCTGGCTATGTTTACACCTGTAATTAACAATGCTTGCTCATAGAAAAATATAAGTTACTTATTCTACATTACCAAAATACACAACTGTTTAAAAGTTTAGGGTTATTTATTTATTTTTTTTAAGTCTTTTATGCTCAGTAAGGCTGCAATTATTTGATTAAAAATAAAGTAAAATGGTAATACTGTGAAATCTTATTTATACACATTTGTAAAAATGTACTTTATAAATTTTCAGCAACCATTTCTTCAGTCACATAATCATTCAGAAATCATTCTAATATGCTGATTTGCTGCTCAAGAAACATTTTTTTTTTTTTTTTTCAAGAAACAGTTGTGCTGCTTAATATTTTTTTGTGGAAACTTTAAGGATTTTAGAATTCTTTGATGAATAGAAAGTTCAAAAAGCATTAATTTGAAATACATATCTTTTGTAACATTATAACACAATATACTGTCACTTTTGATCAATTTAATGCATCCTTGTTAAATAAATGTATTACTGACTGTAATTCACATAATTCACCATTTGTGATATTTTCTATAAAGCAAATATAATGCATTATAAAGGTATTTACTTCATAAATAGGTATTTTATGTTGTTATACTTTTCTGTATGTATTTATGTATAATACTATTACATAAATATTGAGAACATATTAATTGTAACAGGGCTTACACTAAAGTATAATACATTATAATACATCATAACATGAGTTAAGTGTCAAAATGTTGCATAAATGTGGTTGCAATAATGTATGTGAACACTGATTATACAATTGTGTTTTTATAAGGCATTTTAAATAAATACCCGCATAATGCATTGAATATACAGATTTTAATCAATTCACTGTAACCAAATATTCAAAACTGGCAGATTCAAAACAAAAGCTGAACAATTGTTCATTGATTTGCCATTAATCTGTATATTATGGTTATGACTCTGTCCGAAATGTTTCAAATTTATATTTATTCTCCATCTAGCCATCACACTGTGAGCTAAGACTTTTAGATCAACCATATCTTGGCTTCCACTAAAGAGACAGCAACACTCCCAATATTGTTCACTGTGTACTCCGGGAACTGACCCCCTGAGCTTCAGTCAATTCCTGCAATAAAGGCTTCAGGAATCACACAATTGATAACAGCTTTTGCCTGAAATGAGAGAAACAGTCTCTGGCCCATGCTGAGAGGAAGGGACAGGGTCTTCTGATAGAGCATGAGCTGACGGCGGGTATTGAGCAGGTGAGAGCTTCAGCTGGGAACACTCTATCCTAATTAAAGCCAGACAGACACATCGCCGACACAGACACTGGCAGATCTAAGCCGCTGGGAGGACACAGGATGATTTCAGTAGCTCTACACACCTTCACGCTGTTCACTTTTAATCAGAGTGAGAAAGTTAGAAAGAACATTTGATTGACTAAGACTAGGGGTATAAGGATTGGTCTAGATAAAGGGCTGCCTCGACTAAAGATTTTCCTTCTCGACTTTTAGTCATTCATTTAGTCGACTAGTTGCACGTTTATATTAATAGGTATTAATGTGTAATTATATTTACTGCTCTGCACTTTCCCAGGTCTGTGAGACACGAGCATCTTCATACCTTCTACAAATGTTTAATAATATTAAAGGCAATATTTGATATTGCACTACCAGAGAAAGCAAAGTTACATTATCAGCGTGTACAAAATGCATTATACATATAAACTTGTTATGCCCTACCAAAGTCTAACAAACACAAACTGTTAAATAGGAAAATAGGGTGTTTAGATTGCAAAACCTATGGTAGCCACTACGAGGATTATCTACTTACGCTTTCTGTTTTACATGTTTGGCTTCATTAAAAATCATTGTAGATGTCACAAAATCACCTCAAAATGTACCATTTGTATTAGGGCTGTGCTGATAATCGGATCTCGTCAGTAATGCCGGTTCTGTGATTAGTTGTAAATCTCATTCACGTGTTCATACATACAGCCGCGTTTACTACACAGAGCTGTAGTGCACTGTCGATGTGTATTCCCTGCGATAATGAAGGCAATATTTGTGTAGCTTGTCAGTGAACTATGGCTCTGTGTGGTACAGCCCTATTTTGTATTCCACAGATAAAGAAAGAAAGTTACAGTTGAGGTCAAAAGTTTACATACACCTTGTAATCTGTAAAATGTTAATTATTTTACCAAAATATGAGAGATCATACAAAATGCATGTTATTTTTTATTTAGTACTGACCTGGATAAGATATTTCACATAAAAGATGTTTACTAGTCCACAAGAGAAAAAATGTAGAAAAATGACCCTGTTCAAAAAAGTTTACACACGTTTGATTCTTAATGTGTTGTTACCTTGTTTGTCCTGAACAGTTAAACTCCCCACTGTTCCTCAGAAATATCATTCAGGTCCCACAAATTATTTGTTTGTTCAGCATTTCTGTGTATTTGGACCCTTTCCAGCAATGACTGTATGATTTTGAGATCCCTATTTTCACACTAAGGACAACTGTGGGACTCATATGCAACTATTACAGAAGATTCCAACACTCACTAATACTCTAGAAGGAAACACAATGCATTAAGAGCCAGGGGGTGAAAACTTTTTGAAGTTAAAGATCAGGGTAAATTTCACTTGTTTTGTCTTCTGGGAAACATGTTAGTATCTTCTGTAGCTTCTGAAGGTCAATACTAAATGAAAAAAAAAAAAAAAAAAAATATATATATATATATATATATATATATATATATATATATAATATTTAGGCAAAATAAGAAAAATGTACACGTTCAAAAGTTTACACCCCTGTCTTTTAATGTAGTGTTTTCCTCTTCTGAAGCATCAGTGAGCGTTTGAACCCTCTGTAATAGTTGCATATGAGTTCCTCAATTGTTCTCAGTGTGAACAGATGGATCATACAGTCATTGTTGCAAAGGGTATAAATACTATAAGTATAGTGTAAAACTGTTCAGGACAAACAAGGGACTCATCTATCACTAAACTCACTATATGTAAACGTATTTTATGTGAAATATCTTATTCAGGTCAGAACCAAATAAAAACAGCATTTTGTATGATCCCTCTGATTTTTGTAAAATAATTAACTTTTTGCAGATTCTGCAAGGTGTATGTAAACTTTTGTCTTCAATTGTAATTCATCTCAGAGCAAGCTGGTTTGGCTCAGGCTTAGAACATTACTAAATAACATTCTGAAATGCCTATGGATCAAATGAATGAGAAATACACAGACTGCTGATAAAAATGGACAGTCACTTGTGTCATCTGAAATGGCTTTTCTATGCCAAACCTAATAAAGTAAACAAAGCTTTTTTTCAATGACCTGCAGCTTGCAGAGTTGAAATCAATCAAATTTTTCCAGCCATAAATGACACAGTGACCCTCAGACGTGCACCAGTTTCTTGCATGCTCTCTCTGTTTTTCTCATTCTCTCTTAGTCTTTTTGTGAATGTCAAAGGCACAGTTGTGGCAGCTGTCAGTCAGTGTGTGTGTGTGTGTGTGTGTGTGTGTGTTTCTGTGTGACAGGCTAATTGGCCCAGTGACACTGCTCACACTCAGAGCTAGAGGTTTTTAATGGCGGCGTCACACTGTCATGCCAGGAGGTCCATCCGCGTACACATGCCTGCGTCCCAGCAAACACGTCGACCAATAATAGGACTCCACCTCCACTGATGTCTGACATTCTTTTATCTGTCCTGTGATCCTAAAGACTTAGAAGCATATAACGTTTATTGAACATCATTGGTCTACTAACTTAGACCAATGTAAAATTGTCAAGAAATACAGAGTTCTGGCATGAAACTCTAGAATGCAGTATGATGGGTCTAACTCAATCTGACAACATGACATCATAATCACATGGCACAGCTGATTGGTTCTCTCCCGCATCAGTAGCCAATGAGCACACTGCTCAACATTCAAATATATGACTAGTGCTAGATGTAGAAGTTTGCAGCATGCTTCAGAAACCCTCCCTCTTCCCCAGCTCCACCTTTATAGATCTGCTATCAGGTGATTGATATATGCCATTTCTTACATGCTCACAGCAGCATGCTGTGGATGTACTGGCAGTAGCAAGTCTCTGTACCGAGAGAGAGTTGTCATGACAGAACTCCAGTTAGAGTCAACATGGATATGAACAATCTGGAATTTTGTATGAGGATGAATATTTCACATTATGTTTAAAGGGAACCTATTATGCAAAAATCACTTTTATAAGGTGTTTGAACACAGCTGTGTGGCCACAGTGTGTGAAAACAACCAGCCTATAATGGCAAAAATCCACCCACTCATGTTTTTAGAATCCCAATAAATTATAAACAGTCTCTCTGAACATGTAATTCCAGATTTCTCCATACGTTGACGTCATCGTATGAAGAAATTCCTCCCATTTGTGACAATCTCTGCCCTATTAGCATAGACACAGCTCTAAGTGAGAAGCAACAGTCCACCATTACTGTTTTCTTGCTGTAGCTGCTGGAAATATACAATGTCAGCATATATAATATTTTTAAGTTGTCAATTAGATTCACAATACTGACCAACAGAAAGGTGCAACTGTCAAGTTATACTGTTTAAGCTACAGGAACATTTGCTTATATTTTGCAAACTTGCCAAACATCCAAAACAATGCAGCGTGCTGGAATTGTTGTCACAAAGACCTCATAAAAAGATGTCTATCTCAATCTATCTCAAACTGTTTGTAAGTGGATCAAGATCAAGATACTGGTGCTACCTGTTGCTATTTTTATCGCAACACAATTCAAAATACACAACTCTAAAATCAAAAATACTGATACGATGAACACAACTACTGAAAGAGCAGTGGCAATGGTGGCAATGGATGCAATTGTAGGCTTAAATTAAATGTCGTACCATTGATTTTCCCCACAAGGAGTATAAACGTTCTAGATATCGAGTGAAATCTACGGTGAGAAACTCCTTCAGTAGCTCCGGTGTCATGACAAGCTTCAACATGTTTACATCCTGCCAGGAATTCATCTAGCGTTTCTTGTCTCTGCCGTTTGTAAGCTCTTTCATTAGCTGTGGTCTACTAAAAGCCTTAAAGGTACCAGGGCTAAAGTGGAGAGAACAGAGAAGTAGTGCACACCAACACTGTAAAAAACAAAAAAACTATTTCAAACAATTTTAATTTAGGTCAACTTAAAATAATTTGTTACCCTGCTGCCTTAAAATGTTAAGTTCGGTCAACAAGTTTATTCAAGGTGAAATATTAAGTTGTACAAAGTGACAACTTAGATATTCGAGTTGACTAAACAAAAAAAATTGTTTGTTAAACTTAACAGCAGTGTTTGTTACTAATCAACTCAAATATCTAAGTTGTCACTTAGTTAAACGTTTCAAGTTGTCTAGACGTTTTTCGAGTTGACAACTTAAAATTTGAGGCAGTCAGTCAACAAATTATTTTAAGTTGACTCAACAAATAGTTTTTTACAGTGAGGATTCAGATGGCAGCATTCACACTTTTTGAAATGAATCACATTAACAATGCAACTGCACCAGAGTTATCTTGTGACATCACATCCTGTTTCTGGATGCCTTTGGTTCCAAGTTGCATTCATATTTGAACTGCAGCAAAGATGCTGGTTTGGTGCATCACAACACTTATACAAATGAACCATGCATACAGAGCAATTGCACAAACCTAAGCAAAATAAACCTTCCAAGTTTATTAACTATCGCTTCATTTATTATCCCCCTAGCAGGTTGCTTTAATTAGCTTTACATTGTTTGTTTGACAACTTTTTATGCTCTCTCACAGGCAGAATTTGGAGAATATGCCAGCATAAGCAAACAGCTCTACCTCAAATTGGCCTGGGAGTAGAGAAACAATAAGGCTGTGGTGTGGATCTATTTTTGTGATGGTCTAAACCAGCAGGAGGGCCTTTGAAAGTGCTTCTAAACATAGAACAGCAGCACACAGCACGCAGCCCATCACTCCTGCGTTTGCGGGCAGACAGATCCAGGAACAGAGTACAGCAGCCACGTGCAGCGGGACGGAGAGTTTGGCCCGCCTGTAGGGTCAAACGCTGGCCGTACTGAGAGGCAATATGTCCTGAGATCTGGCCTCAGATCAGCTATCTGGAGCTAATGCGAGTCCTCGGGTGGGCTCTACAGCAGCTGAGGGTGAGAACAAAAACAACCGAATCCATCTGCTCCATATGCTGATGTCTAGCAGTTTTCAGGATGGTATTATAAACAAAAGGTGCATCGCAACAGGAAATAGAGCTCTGGGTGTCTTTCTACAGCTACCCCAGTCTGCGCAGCATGTTTCTGTCTGCTCATTAAGTCTCTGTGGAGTCAATGAGTCGGTTTTCAGTATTTTCTCTTATTTCAGCTTAATATGTAGAGACAGCTATAAGTAAGCCATCTGCAGGTAGATTCCCCTGAAAAATGCAAACACATTGTTTCTGTAATGCTTTCAAAATATCTCAATCAACCCAATATCTCAAACTGGTAACACTTTATTTTGAAAGGATAGTTCACCCAAAAAATAAAATTCAGTTAATCATCCTCATGTACCAAAAAAGGTACCAAGAACATCAACAAAATAGTCCATTTAATCAGTGGTTTAACCGTAATTTTATGAAGCTATGAGAATGCTTTTTGTGCTCAAAGAAAATAAAAATAATGACTTCAACATTTTTTCTCCTCCATGTCACCCTAGCACCTTTTTGGAGAGTACCACAATGCATGCTCATCCTTTGACTATCCTTTTCATCAATATTCTTGGTACCTTTCTGAACCTTGAACGTGGTAGAATCCTTGCTGTCTATGGAGGGTTTTTATTAAAAATATCTTAATTTGTGTTCCGAAGACGAAAAAAGGTCTTATGGGTTTGGAACAACATTAGGCTGAGTAATTAATGACAGACTTTTCATTTTTGGATGAACTATGCATTTAAGAATCAGTTATTACCATTTAGTTGCTTGTCACCATGCATATTGTAAGCATATTGGCTGTTTATTAGAACTTATAAAGCACATATTAATGACTTGTTCTGTAGACCATATTTTTGCAACTTAATCCTACCTCATACCTAAACTTAACAACTACCTTACTAACTATTAATAAGGAAAAGGTCAGGTTCTTAAATGGTTAAACAAATGCTCTTTATACTACAATGACCTCTTACATACAGATAACTTAGAAAAATAAAAGTCAATATAATTGTCTGTGATGGTCACAAACATTAACATCATCTATTCAACTTCATTGACACTATCGGATAAGAACAAAAGAATATTCCTTGAAGACCAACTCTTGTGTTTTGGATTAATTAAAATTCAGCCTCAGTGTCATCTGATGACATGTGCTTAAAAAAGGAAGTGTATTTCTAGCCACGTGTATTTAAGTCTTCAAGTCATTTCCCAGTTAAATCATAGTCAGATTCATTCTCAATACACCCAATTAAAGCAAGCACTGCTACACCAAGGGCTTTACAGACACGACTGGAGGCTACACTTTAACAAAGACACATCCTCTGCCCGTCTGACAAACATCATTAGGCAGGAATAGCTCGTCTTCTTTAATTGCAGCATCAGGCCGCAGCTGTGATGACCCTGTATTTGGGTTGTGAGGGGGTGAGTATTTCACTGACAAACGCTATTAATTGTTTGGGATTATTATCAGGTCAGAGCATGGATGTCATAGAGATTTCTTCAGTACTAAAATGATATATTGTGTATGAGTTGCAAGCTTCAGTCAAGTACTTATTTTCAGACATTTGTACTATTACAAAATAATTATTTCGCTAAAGCAAAAAGGAATTGTTCACCCAAAAATGAAAGCCATCCAATATGTAGTTGAGTTTGTTTCTTCACTGAAACGGATTTGGAGAAATTAAGCATTACATCACTAGCTCTGCAGTGAATGGGTGCCGTCAGAATGAGTCCAAACAGCTGATAAAAACCATCCAATCCAACCAATCCACAAGTAACCCACACAACTCCAGTCCATCAATCAACATCTTCTAAAGCATAAATCTGCCTGTTTATAATAAACGAATCAATCATCAAGACATTTTTTACTTTTAAACATTCCTTCAGGCTAAAACACAAGTCCTTCAACATTGCTATCTCCAGTGAAAAAGTCATCACATCTGAATTAAAAATATGAAAAATATGCATAGATCAAGTACATTTACAAGTAAAAACAGTTCTAAAACAGTTCTAAACAAATAAGTGGGTGGATTTTATGTGAGAGGACAACAGGGGATTTTCACTGGAGGAAATGCTATTACAGATTATGGGCTCGTATTTTGGCCAGAAGCAATGGTTTGAAGCTAAAATGCCTAAATGATGGATTTGCTTATTACATACACAGTTTATCACTGTTTATCACTAAAGTCATGCAGATTATTGTGGGTTATTTCGATGCTTTTATTAGCTATTTTGGACTCTCCTTTCACCACAGAGGATACATTGGTGAGCAAGTGATGTAAGAAAACTCATCTTAGATGGCCTGAGGATGAGTCAAATTTTAGCAAATAATTGTTTGGGGGTTTGAACTATTGCTTTCGGCATAATTTATCAGGATATGTCAACAATACAACACACCACCATCTTGTCACTATCTTGAGTGTGTTCACAATGTCCAAAGACCAATGCTAGGGTTTGCTGGAAATGTGTCATGATTACACTGGGCCATATGGGAACCCCGGATGGTGTATGCCGTGATGTTTGCAGCGGTGGAAGCCTCCCGTGGGGATGAAGGAGATCAGGCTATTTTTATAGTCAGACCTGCAGCTGACACTCACACTAACAGCAGATCTCACATCGCATATACAGAACACATTTCATTTGAAAGTTTATATATGAAAGAGGTTCTCCTTCACAGGCATACAAAAATGTACCTGATTCTTCTCTACACATTTGTTGCTACAGGTGAAGGGTGATGTAAAAAGTGTAATGATGTCTCAGAATTTGAATAATATCTCAGTATTTAAGCAAACAAACGTGATTATTCCAAATAAACATTATTTCATGTAAACATTGTTTTGCAAATTAGTTGTTTAAAGTAGCCTACATTAATGTACATTAAACACTTACATGTTTAGACTTGTAACATACATACAATTGTTATTAAAAGTACTAATACTAATAAATATTAATGATGTTACTTATATTTGCTTAAAACAATCAGCGCAACTATATTGAAAATACTGTTCCTCTACCATGTTTTGTCATGGAAAAAAAAACGGTAACACTATTACAGAAAGCAATTCTCACTAGTTTCTTATTAGCAAGAATATTACTAGCATACTGGCTGCTTATTAGTACTTATCAATCAAAAATGTTCTGCATTACCATATTCTACATCCTTAAAGGGTTACTCCACCCCAAAGTGAAAATTTTGTCATTAATCACCGTCATGTCATTCTAAACCCGTAAAAGGGTTTAGGATATTTTGGATGAAAACTGGGAGCTTTGTGACTGTTCCATTGACTGCCAAGTAAATAAAAGTGAAGTGAAGTGAAAGTGACGTGAGGCCAAGTATGGTGACCCATACTCGGAATTTGTGCTCTGCACTTAACCCATCCAAGTGCACACACACAGTAGTGAACACACACACCTGAACATACACTTGGAGCAGTGGGCAGCCATATTGCTATCACTGCAGCACCCGGGGAGCAGTTTGGGGGTTCGGTGCCTTGCTCAAGGGTCTCACCTCAGTCGTGGTATTGAGGGTGGAGAGAGTGCTGATTGATCACTCCACCCACTGACAATCCCTGCCGGACCTGGGACTCGAACTCACAACCCTTCGGTTAAAAGTCCAACTCCCTAACGATTAGGCCACGGCTGCCCCTTAATAACACTGTCAAGGCCCAGACAAGTATGAAAGGCATTGTCAAAATAGTCCATCTGCCAACAGTGGTTCAACCATAATTTTACGAAGCTACGATAATACTTTTTGTACGCAAAGAAAACAAAAGTAACAACTTTATTCAACAGTTTGTCTCCTCCGCGTCACCGTAGCGCCATTTTGGAGAGTATCCACTGGACGCAAACAGCATACGATGTTCTCTGTCAGCCGCAGCACACGGGTAAGTTTTCTATGTTTATTTGCACTTTGATTTGAACAAAAACAGTGTATCCGCGTTATGCAGCTGACAAAGAACACTGTACGCTGTTTGCAGCCAGGGGATACTCTCCAAAATGATGCTTCGGTGACGCGGAGGAGACGAAGAATTGTTGACTAAAGTCGTTATTTTTGTTATATGTATATATGTGCTTAATTAGTACTAACAAATGGCTAATATTTTAGTAATATGCATCCTAATAAGCAGTGTTGGGCAGTAACTAGTCACTAGTAACTTAGTTACTCTAATAATATTACTTTTTGCATTAACTAGTTGTCGCGAATTCGGTCCATGGCCTTCTGTTCACTCGTCACCAGAGGGCGCCTGCTCATAATATTGACATTCACACTACACAGACTTTTATATATCACCTCGGACTACACCCATGGTCCCATGGTCCATTGCACTGATTACCCGCACACACCTGTATCCAATCAGTGCTAGCATTTTTACGGAGCCCCTCTGAGTTCTTGTATCTAGTGAAATCATGTTTCTAGTCTTGATTCCCTGCCTAGTTTATCTCATCTTGTTTAGTCTGCTGCCTGCTCTGGATTCTTCACCTGTCTTGGATTACTCTTTGTCTTGCCGTTTCTGACTCGTTTGCCCCTCGATTGAATTTTGGAGTCTATGTTTGGATACCCGTTTGCCTCGCCATTTGAATTACGTTCGCTGACAATGGACCCTCGCCTGTTTTACAGATTACTCTTATGTCTTGCCTCTGTTTGCTGAAGTTCGACCCCCTTGCCAGTGAATGACCATGTCTTTGTTTACGAATACGGATCCCACTTCATGTCTCTGTCGCTCCATAACACTAGTAGTGTAACTAATTACTAATAAGATTTCAGTAATAACATTTGATGCCTCAACCCAACAATCAAATAATTCCTAGATTTATTTTCATAATTTTCACAATTCACATATGCATGTGATATCCCCAGTGCAGCAGGCAAGCTTGGATTATGGAAAAGCTTGTTAGTAACATTCTAGAAGAATTTTATGTGGAAGATACACAGTTTCAACTTCTGTGGGGCGTGAAGAAAAAGTAATGTAACTAGTAGTGTAACTAACTACTGTTGCCATAATGTAACAAGTAACAACATTACTTTGGAAGGTGTAACTAGTAACATATTACTTTATTTGAGTAACTAGCCCAACACTGCTAATAATCAAGTAATTAAGAGACGTTAAAATAAAGTGTTACCAAAAATCAGATCAAACTTAAACCTGCAACGTGATTTGATGATTTAAGTGTACATCCCTCCTCTGTCTTCTTGTATATCTGAAGCTCATGTTTTTATTTATGTAGTTTGCTAACACTGCTACAGCAGAGCTCTTCTTTTGCACGTGATGTGACCTCATGCTGGGAGAGGACATCATTTCTCATCCTTGTGTCGCTGGAGGATTCTTTCAACGTCTCTCCTCTCCTGACCTCCCTCCCTTGATTCCTGTGTTAACACTCGACTGAACTCACTGGGCTGGCGGTGCAAAAAAACCACAGTTTACTCTGACAGCCTTGGATCAAATTCCCAGTACAAGAATCACTGTCAAGAATCAATATGAAACTGTAATAATTTTGCATTATTCTTTTTCAAACCTATACTGCATGAAGACAGTTTCAATGAATGTTGCACATGGAGCATGTCAGTAAATGGTCTTGAAATAAAAAAACAATGTTATTAAACTTAAACTTCTTTTTAATTTCTATATATATATATATATATATATATATATATGTATTAACGGAATTTAAAGATAGCACTTTTTTTAAATACATTTAAAAAGTGCACTTTGTAATAATGTACTTTAAAACAAAACTTTTACTTTAACTTTTTTTTATTCATTTTATGTCAGTACAAATACACTGAAAAATAAAGACATACATAATATACTAGCATATTTTTAATTTACCATAAAATATTTCAAGTTTGAGAGTATGCTTATTTAACATTTTATTAATTTTATTAAACATATTTCAAAGACAACAGATGTACAGTTGAGGTCAAAAGTTTACATACACCTTGCAGAATCTGCAAAATGTTAATTATTTTACCAAAATAAGAAGGATCATATGAAATTCATGTTATTTTTTATTCATTACTGACCTGAATAAGATATTTTATTACACATCTTCCATGGGTCTTAGAGACCCAGGATCTCAAAGAAAAGAAGCTGCAATACATTTTCATAATTTTTTATCTTCAATAATTTTTGATATAAAATACATATATCGTTTTAGTTTTTTGACATGGTCGTTGACACTGTTTATAGAGGATCAAACATAAAAAAGAAAAAAGAAAAAAATCATAGGAATTACAAGCACATATCTTCCCTCCCGCTGAGGGCAGGAAACAGTACTCTCGTCCGGGTGGTCAGTCAGATAGCAGGTATCAGATTGAAACAGCATTAGTCAATTACACGCTGTTCTGTTGACACCTATTTTAATACGGCCGGGGCAGCTGCTGCCGGTGCTGTCGAGCAGATGAAGTCTCTCTCTCCTCTATGAAGATGAATGGCCCTAGCACTCGCTGAGGACACCGTCGTTCACCATTACAGCCAGACAGCTGCGCAGCCAGTAAAATGAGGAAGAGAGGGGGGAAATGAAGCTGGCTAAGTGGGGCTCAGTCAAACGAACTGAAGCCCAGAGCAAACAAACATGTTTATCCTCAGCCATTTTCTAGCGGCTCATTACATCAGCGTTACTAGCAGATCTGAGGAGGAGATGGGAACATCAGAGTGAGCTGACGGAGCGTGAGGTCATGGTAATCGCGCACAGCAGACGAAACAACTGCTTAAAGGTGAAGTGTGTAATTTGTCTGCCACTAGGGGCATTGCTGTGCCGATGGTGTTATGAGTGGTTTATTTATTCATTTATTTAATTATTTTATTTTTGCTTTTCTTGTGACAGTAATGTTTTGATAGCAATCACATTACATTACAGAATTTTAACTCACATACTAAAACTACTAAAACATACAAAAATACAAAAAATTGCATACCTGTACTAAAAATGTGTTTATTTTTCCTCAAATAAAGGATTGTGTTCCTTTTTGTCACTACTGAAACAATGATGACAAGTTTTGGTTGTAACTGTTTCAGTAGTGACAATATTTTAGGGAATAACACCCAAAAAAAACATTGATGTCACTAACGAAACTTCACCAAATGTTTCGGTAGTGACCGTTTCGGTAATGACACTTTTACATACTTTTGAGCCTGCCACAAAGATGCTAATCAGCACATGGTTAGCTAGCACAGTTCTGAACAGTTGTACACATGTAAAAACTAAATGTTATGGAATAACTCCAAAAAAAGTGTTTAATTATAGAAAAAGGTGTTCGGTAGTGACGTTTCTTAAAATTATTTTTTCTTAAAATCACAGATTTTCAGACTTTCGAAAACAATTTACCTCAAAATGATAGGACCTATTTACTTACACCTAGTAGCTTTGAGAGAGAGGCACACAGGAATATTTCCCGATCATAAATGTATGGGTTTAATTAAAATCAGTCTCAGCCAATGGACTAAAACATACGGTAGTGATGTGAAAAATGTATGACACATTTTTAAAAATGTTTTCAAGTTTCATGATTCACAAAGAAATCAAATATATTATCAAAAATGTATGGAATAAAATACAGTTCTTTTTCAATATTCTTTTTAAAAATTGAAATTTAAGGGTTTGGGTTCAGGACAGCCACCTCCCAATTGAAAGTACATATATTTTATATTAGTGGTGTCAATTAATCGCACATTTTTCCAGAAATTAATCACGATTAATCCTACCTTACTTTAAAGTCTTTAATTCTACTTTTATATTGCACATTGCACAATTTCACATTCATGATTCAAATTCATGTAGATACAACATAAAGAACGCATATATGCGCTGGGGGGTATTTGTAGCAATAGGCAAAAATACATTGTATCGGTCAAAATTATTGATTTTTCTTTTATGCCAAAAATCATTAGGATATTAAGTAAAGATCATGTTCCATGAAGATATTTAGAAAATTTCCTACCGTAAATATGTCAATTTTTTTTTTTTTTTTTTGAAAAGTAATATGCATTGCTAAGAACTTAATTTGGACAATTTTAAAGGCAATTTTCTCAAAAAAATTATTTTTTTGCACCCTCCGATTCCAGATTTTTGAATAGGTGTATCTCGGTTAAATATTGTCATATTTCAGATGATGCATAAATCTCAGTTTCAAAAAATTGACCCTTATGACTGGTTTTGTGGTCCAGGCTCACATATTTGTTTAATGCCACCTTTTTTATGACTGATTCCAACTGATGTCTCTATCCACCAACCCCCGCCCCCTAATATTTAACCATTGAATGTAACCATTCAACATTACAGTATAATTGAGAGCTATCACTTTAACATTTATTAGACTTAAAAAAAAAAAACTTCTAATTTAAGTGAACTTGAAACAATCTTCACATAAACCCATTATAATAAATGCCATATAAACTACCTGTGCCCTTCAACAAGAAAATATAGCCTAAAGTTATCAAACACTAAATTATATCAATTTTTTAATTATTAAAGATAAAGCTTAAAACTACAGAAGTTATTAACTTCTTCTTTTTAAATTTGTTGTTTGATTAACAGACATCACAGCAGTTGGTTATTAGGATATTTTGGCTGCTGTTACTTTAACAGCTGCCGCTGCTGACAATGCTTTAATTGTGACCTATAAATAATAAATACTTACATGCATGTTTTAAGGCAGCTTTAATCGCTTTTTTTGTAACTTCATGCCTTAACAGACAAAACAGCATAACTACGACATTTCATACTCGCAGCTTCATTTGGGTTTGAATGTGATACAGCGCTTTAATATAGGACTAATACAGCGCATGCCGGCACATTTGTGCGTTCACCTGAAGAGCACGCGCTACGAGCAAAGTATACATGATCTGACAACATCTCATCTGACCGCAGTGCACTGATGTTCTACCGAATCTCTTTGTCACCGGTACCGTTTCCGTGCTTGTTTGGCTCACGTCTGGCATTGAAGTAAAGTTGGAGCGCACCTCTGAAAAGTCTCCCGTTTGATGTGCTCGTAAAGACGCTTCTTTATAATGTAGATGCGCATTTGCATAAACACAATTCTCCGGAAGTTGTGAGTGCCTAGCCCCGCCCATGCGTTAAATATTTTTAACGCATTCAAATGAAAAAATGAATCGCCTGCGTTTACGCGCTAATTTTGACACCGCTATTTGATATAAATTAAGCTTTCTGATATTTATATATTATTGTGGGTTTCAATAGATAATAGAAAGATCTTAGTTAACATCTAAGATTTGAATGCTTAAATTCTTTTAAATGTGTTTTTTGTTTGTGGGACAGTATTTGCACCAATTGTGTAGAATAGCTTATATATATTTGCATATTAGAATGATTTTTGAAGGATCAAAAATAGCATTACCATCATTGGAATAAATTAAGTCTTATAATAAATTCAAATAAAAACAGCTATTTCAAATTATAATATTTTACACTTTTAAACAAGTTTTTACTGTATTTTTGACCAAATTAGTGCAGTCTCAGAAAACATAATATGATTACCGATTATTAGAAATGGACATGTCTTAGTTTGCATATTAATCTAGCACAGTATTTTATCAAATGTAAAAAATAAAAAACAGATACACTGTCAAAAAGTAGATTTTGTCCCTAAGCATCTGTGGAGTATTATGTCTATTACAATGTGAGAGGTTCTTAAGATAAACTGAAATAAGTCAGAATTTGCCATGTGGAAGTTATTTGGCAGCACATGCGGCCAGCAGAGTGGGAGTGGGTCCCACGGGTGGGTAAAAGTGGAGTGTATGCCAGCCGAGTGATCAGTCACACTCAAAACTCATGCTCTCAGTGTGAGCAGCAGACTGCATCAGTCGGTGTGTGCCCATGTCGGGCTGCACGGGGACTGACGCTTGCTTGTGTTTCCACTGATCATCACCATAAGCTTTTATATTACATGCTCACAAACCTGTTCAAATAAACTGACATTGTCTGATGTATTGCTATAGCTTTTTATCAGGTCCATATTTGCATTACATTGTCACCTGTGACTGTATGACTTTCTTTTCCAAGCCATTCATGAAAACCGAGTAATGGCTTCAAAAAACAAAGAAGAACGTTCACACTACCAGCGACACGCAGCAGCAAGATGACATGATTCTATGCATCGTGGTACTCTCGTGAATGTGTGGCAGAGACTGACAGAGAGAAAATTGTTGAATAAAGTTATTCTTGTTTTCTTTGTGCACAAAAAGTATTCTTGTAGCATCAAAAAATTAAGGTTGAACCACTGATGTCACATGGACTATTTTTGACAATGACCTTACTACCTTTCTGGTCTAAACTTGTCAGAAAATGCAACCCTTGTCTCATAAAATTGTTGCAGTTGCAAATGTTTTGGCACTCACATGTTTATTGTTTTGTTTGCATTGGAACAACACAAAAATCTGAAAAGTCAAATCTGATACAATTCCACACAGAACTCAAAAAATGCACTGGACAAAATTATTGGCACCCTTAACGTAATATTTGGTAGTTCCCCCTTTGGAAAAAAAAAAACAAAAAAAAAAACAGTCACTTCCTGTAACCATGAATTCCTCTCTACTGGAATTTTGGACCACTCTTCTTTTGCAAACTGCTCCAGGTCATTCAGATTTGAAGGATGTCTTCATGCAACTGCTGTTCTGAGATCTCTCCACAGGTGTTCTGTGGGATTTAGATCTTCATTGCTCGCCATTTCATAACTCTTCAGCGCTTTGTTTGTAACCATTTCTGAATGCTTTTTGAAGTGTGTTTCAGATCATTGTCCTGCTGGAAGACCCATTACCTCTAGTGGAGACACAGTTTTCTGACACTACGTTGTGCCCCAAAATTCTTTGGTAATCATCAGATTTCATGATACCGTTCACACAATCAAGGCATCCAGTGCCAGAAGCAGCAAAGCAACCCCAAAACATCTTTGAAGCTCCGTAATGTTTGACTGTAGGGACTGTGTTCTTTTCTTTAAAGGCCTCATTTCTTTTTCTGTAAACAGTGCCATGATGTCCTTTACTAAAAAGTTCTACTTTTTTCTCATCTGTCCACAGTACGTTCTCCCAGAAGGATTGTGGTTTTGTCACATAAGTTTTGGCAAACTTCAGTCTTGCTTTTTTATGCCTTTGTGTCAGCAGTGGTGTCCTCCTGGGTCTCCTACCAACCTTTTCATTCAGATGATGACGGATAGTGCGAACTGACACTGTTGTACCCTGTGTCTGCAGATCAGCTTGAATTTGTTTGGAAGTTACTTTCATCCATGTCCAGGGAGGTTAGCTACAGTGTCATGGGCTGTAAATCTCTTGATGATATTGTGCACAGTGGACACAGGAACATTAAGATCTCTGGAGATGGACTTGTAGCCTTGAGATTGTCCATGTTTTTCCACAATTTTTTCTCTCAAATCCACAGACAATTCTTTACACTTCATTCTTTTCTCCTTGCTCAGTGTGACACACAACACAAAGGTTGAGTCAACTTTTCTCCATTTTGGAACTGCTACTTTTTTTTTTTTGATGATGATGATGCCACTATTAATTTTTTAGACAGCGGCCACATAAATCACATCCAATCAAATCTACGTACAGCTCACGATCTGACTAATTCATTTACACAGGAGGAAACTGCTCCGAGCAGTCACCAAACAAAATGTGCAAAGCTATTGAATGGTATTGCTGGCCTGTTGCCACACATCATGATATAATTGATTGTCATATATTGAGTGTGGCAGCAGTAGTTTTGCCATGACCAAATCAATGTGATTCATGAGTCTTTCCGGTTACGGCTCTGGCACACATTCCCTCACGTGCTCTCTGTAAATGGAGCTGTACTCCACTGTCTGTAATTCTTTCATATCAGCATCCTATTCATTTACACAGTCTATAAATAGAAACATTATCACAGCAGATTGAAAGAGGAGATCAGTTTATCACAAATGAACCAGAAGCTGATACGATACTTTCTGAACACTGTGACAGCCGGAACACACAACTGTAATGTGAAATTATGACACTATGTATATAAGCAGAAAACAACATAAACAAGTACATTCAAAAAAGTAAATTTGTAAGCGGTGTTTGCTAATGCAATCATTGCTCTAATTCTTTTTCTTACTTTGGGTCAGTGATTTGAAAAAAAAAAATCCCTAAAATTTCAGGGACAAATTGCATGTGAGGGTGAAAGAGTTTTCATGCAGATTGCACAATGATTCAAGGTGATAATACAGATTTGCAAGCTTACAAACAGAAAGCTGTTATTTGACAATGGACTTGAAATTTTTGACAATTTTCATGAATGGGTCATTCTGTGTCAACTAGTCCTCGGCTCTTTTTTTTTTTTTTCTCTAGTGAAAGAAATACATGAAGAAATTCAAAATATTAAATATTATGGATGAATATTTACTTAGTAATACATTGTTTGAGTTGTGTCAAAATGACATTTAACTCAGTTAAATTTAGTTAAACTCAGTTAACTCAGTCATTATTATTATTATTAGGGCCCGAGCACCGATGGTGTGAGGACCCTATTGGAATTGCTCCGTTTATTCTTCTTCTTCTTCTTCTTCTTTATGATTCGTTGCATTTTTGAGGGCCTAAACATGCTCAAAAAGTCATGAAACTTTGCACACGCCTCAGAACTGGTGAAAATAGTCATCTGATATAGGTTTCAGAAAAGGGTGTGGCAAATTGCCTCGACAGCGCCACCTAATCTCATTCAAGGAAGTGCCCCGGCCGCTACGTTTCACGCACATGCACGAAAATTGGCATACACATTTACCACTCCAATGCCAACAGAAAAGTCTCTTGGGGCGAAATCCGAAACCCAAAAGGATGTCAGTTATTTTTAATAATCTGAGCAAATTTTGGGTCATTTTTGCCATTTCCATGCATCGTACTTGAACAAACTCCTCCTAGAGATTTCTTCAAATCAACACCAAACATGGTCAGTCTAATCTAAAGGCCCTTGTGATGTTAAATTGCGAAGATCTAGACTTTTCGTTGGAGGGCGTGTCCGTGGCGGCCGGTCAAATTTCGACGTTTCGCCATGAAAAAGAACATGGAGTTGTGACCTGAACACAACTCCATATTCAGTTACAGTCATAGCGCCACCTGCTGGCAACAGGAAGTGACTTGTTGTACGCTGTAACGAACTCCTCCTAGAGATTTAATGATATCAATATTATAATTGGTCAGTCTAATCTTAAGGCCTGTGTGATGTTAAATTGCAAAGATCTAGAGTTTTTGTTGGACGGCTTGTCCGTGGCGGCGTGACAAACTTCGATGTTTCGCCATGGGAATACAAGTTGTTATAACTCAGCCATACAATGTCCGATCTGCCCCAAACTTCACAAGTTTGATAACAGTCCTGGCCTGAACACATCTAAAGGCCAAAATTCCATTATAATCATAGCGCCACCTGCTGGCAACAGGAAATAGCTTCTTTTCAACTACCTTAACCTACAATGTCCGATCTGCACCAAACTTCACGCGTTTGCTAAGAGTCCTGGCCTGAACATCTACATGACAATATCCAGTTATAGTTATAGCGCCACCTGTTGACAGCAGGATGTCATGCTTACTCTAACTCACTCATGCAATGTCCGATCTGCACCAAACTTCACAGGTTTGTTCAGAGTCCTGACCTGAACACATCTATGTGTCAATATACAGTTACAATAATAGCGCCACCTGTTGGCAACATCAAAATCACTCAATAACTCAACCATACAATGTTCAATTTGCACCAAACTTAATATGTCTGATGACAGTGCCGACCTGAAGATATCTACATGCCAGTATCTAGTTATAGTGACAGCGCCACCATCTGGCAGCAGGAAGTTGGGTACATATAGAAGGAATATGTCAGTCATTTATATTTACCACATTAAATGCATGAATTGGTCAACGTTTGCTGTGTTTCTAAAGCCACAGGTCGGCGGTGAGCCCGGGTGCGAGGGCCCGTTCATTGCTGCTTGCAGCTTTAATTATTATTATTATTATTATTTACACAGAGATTTGTATGTCTTTTAGTACAATTTCTTTACTTGGCAAACTTTATTGCATTATGTCCAAATGGTGGCAGTTAATGACAGCATTTATTTTGGCATCTTCATTTTTAAGGCCTTATATGTCCTATTTCCAGACACTGAGATTTAAATGTGTTCTCTTTGATTCAATTGTTAAATTTTTATTGGTCATATGCTACTTTGCATTAAGCTGATACTTGTTTTTCCTTTTAAATTTCCATTAAATATATATTTTTTGGCTTTTACTATAAATATGTTAGCCTTAAGGTTATCTATTGGCTAGTGTGCTTCAAAACAACGACAAAATTCACATTTCAAGACATAAGCATTCAAAACATTCAAAACAATTTTGATGATGTCACTCGGTACTTCAGCTTCTCATCAGATTTTCTGTCCAATCAAATGCTCTCTAGAATATGAAAAGTCCTGCCCCCTACCCTATAACACTGAAACTGCAGCTGAAATCTTTTTCACTTGTTCACAGAATTATTACTTTCTATATGTTGAATGGTGCACTAGGGAATAGGGAACAATTCAGACAGTGTAAATATGCTTTCCAATGGAATAAATAAAGCCGGCGATAGCAGAGAGCGGATCAGTTTCGTTGACCAAAAATTTTCGCCATAATTTTCGTCAATGACATTTTTTCATCGACCACAATAAGACGATAACAAACTAAAACTCAATTTGGATGACAAAAACTATAACAAAAATCTATTGACATTATCGTCAATGAATAAAAATGAGATGAAAATGTTAGGGAGGGATGATTTAGGAAAAGATTCATGCATTGATCTATCCGGCAGGACATAAGCTAATGTACACTTGCTGCATATCTCATATAACCAGGGGCAGACTTAACCAATTAGGGACATAAGCAGACGCATAGGGCCCCGGGAAATCAGGGGCGTTGAACAATGCAGCCAATCACAGATGTTTATTTCTTGAATACAATGACCAGAAGTGTTTAAGTTAGAATCCACTCACTGCTCAAAATGCAGAGTTTGCGGAGTTTGCAGGCTCGGGAATCCTCTCTAACAGTGTAGATACAATGTAAATAAGAGATTCATTGTGCAGTGTAGAGAGCTTATTAATGGAACATTGTGAGATTGAAAGTGAAAGTGAGTGACAGCTTTTAGTGATTATGAGGGAGCGCTTTTTGCATGCATTCTAGGCTGTATATTACTGTCTGACTGTCTCAGAACAGAGATATTGACCTCAGTAAAGGGAGCATTGCGTTTCAAGTCATAATTTTATTTGTCTTGATGTTTCAAAATGACTCTATTGTGTGCTTTTCCTAGGCTTCCACATACTCATATAAAATGCACGTAAGTATAAATGCACGAATGCGAGCAATGGAGATTTTCGCTTAATAATAGATTACATTTTTGATTTTTCTCTCAACAAGCCTTCAGAACACTTGGAATATGGAATGAGTTGCATGGGATAATTTCATGTTTGTAAAAAGATAGAAAAAGTTTACAATTTATTAAATGCATAAGTGCAAGCATTTTTTTTTAATCTTCTTTTGTGATCCGAATGCATCCGTGCATTTGGTTTTAAAGGGTTAGCAGCCTAATGATAATCAGATTAAACTAAAGGTTGTTGGACTTGATATATTGTTTCTTACAACTTCCCAAAAATCCAGTGATCCATGGATATTGATATGCATTAAATGTCATTTTTCCTGACATTTATATGTGTCTGATTTTGATGCCAGGGAAATACACAAAGTAAATTTGCCTGTGAAAGCAAATGTAAGCACAATTGATCTAAATCCGGGTTATCACTTATACTTATGTTCAGCCCAAAAACTTATATCATTGTTGTATTTAATTTAATTTAATTGAGTTGTCAATACAATATATAACAACACAATACATATGGTATAAAAATTCAACATACTGACATAAAATGCTAACTGCAAATCTGTGTTTTTCTGCCTGGAGTAAATTTGTTTCTTTGAATTGCAGGGATCCATTTGGTTCTCTTCTGTAGCTTTCGGCAGTCTGTAAAAATATACCTCATATTTCTTGTCAAATTTATTTTGCAAAGCTCTTTCTTGTTTTAGATATGTTTTGTGTGTTCCGTTGCAGCATTCACGCTGAAAACCAAAGCTGCCATTCAGTCTTTTTGCACTGAATGGCAGAACCACAGTCAATCCAGCTGACAGTGACATCACATGCATACAACAAGTAAACAAGTTGTTATTAAGAATGCATAATTAGCCTATAACCATTGGTATTTCATTAAAAAGAAGACCATGTTCTTTATGAGAAGTTGTTTTATTTACCTTTAATACCGTGGCGTGCAGTGGTGTTTTAAAATGAAGAGGCAGTTGTATTTATATATATAGAAGTGAGATACAGATTTTTGTAAATATTTTATTATATCTCTTCATGTGACAACACTTAAGAAATTACACTTTGCTACAATGTAAAGTAGTGAGTGTACAGCTTGTATAACAGTGTAAATTTGCTGTCCCCTCAAAATAACTCAACACACAGCCATTAATGCCTAAACCGCTGGCCATAAAAGTGAGTACACCCCTAAGTGAAAATGTCCAAATTAGGCCAAGAGTGTCAAAATTTTGTGTGGCCACCATTATTTTCCAGCACTGCCTTAACCCTCTTGGACATGGAGTTCACCAGAGCTTCACAGGTTACCACTGGAGTCCTCTTCCACTCCTCCATGATGACATCACACTGCTGGTGGATTGAGTATGCCCCACAGATGCTTGACCAGTCCATCACCTTTACCCTCAGCTTCTTTAGCAAGGCTGTGGTCGCCTTGGAGGTGTGTTTGGGGCTGTTCTCATGTTGGAATACTGCCCTGCGGCCCAGTCTCTGAAAGGATTCAGTCTCTGAAAGGTCTCTGAGGGTTCATGCTCTGCTTCAGTATGTCACAGTATGTGTTGGCATTTATGGTTCCCTCAATGAACTGTAGCTCCCCAGTTCCGGCAGCACTCATGCAGCCCCAGACCATGACACTCCCACCACCATGCTTGACTGTAGGCAAGACACAATTGTCTTTGTACTCCTCACCTAGTTGCTGCCACACACACTTGACACCATCTGAACCAAATAAGTTTATATTGGTCTCATCAGACCACAGGACATGGTTCCAGTAATCCATGTCCTTAGTCTGCTTGTCTTCAGCAAACTGTTTGTAGGCTTTCTTGTGCATCATCTTTAGAATAGGCTTCCTTCTGGGACGACAGCTATGCAGACCAATTTGATGCAGTGTGCGGCGTATGGTCTGAGCACTGACATGCTGACTCCCCACCCCATCAACCTCTGCAGCAATGCTGGCAGCACTCAAACGTCTATTTCCCCAACACAACCTCTGGATATGACGCTGAGCAAGGCCACTCAAATTCTTTGGTCGACCATGGCGAGACCTGTTCTGAGTGGAACCTGTCCTGTTAAACTGCTGTATGGTCTTGGCCACCATGCTGCAGCTCAGTTTCCAGGTCTTTATGTAGAGCTTTTTTTCAGATCCTTATAGAGTTCTTTACCATGAGGTGCCATGTTGAACTTCCAGTGACCAGTATGAGAGAGTGAGAGCGATAACACCAAATTTAACACCTGCTCCCCATTCACACCAGAGACCTTGTAACACTAACGAGTCACATGACACCGGGAAGAGAAAATGGCTAATTGGGCCCAATTTGGACAGTTTTACTTAGGGGTGTACTCACTATTGTGGCCAGCGGTTTAGGCATTAACGGTTGTGTGTTCAGCTATTTTGAGGGGACAGCAAATTTACACTGTTATACAAGCTGTGTGTACACACTCAAAGTGTCAATTCTTCAGTGTTGTCCCATGAAAAGATATAATAAAATATTTACAAAAATGTGAGGGATGTACTCACTTCTGTGAGATACTGTATCAGACACATTTGAATTCTACACAGAAAGTTATATTTTAAAGCGATATGGATCAGATTAAGAGGAGAAGTGGTTAGATAGACTCAGCATTAGAAACAGCACTGACAAGTAGAAGAGATAAAACCGCTACACTAACACATTTCAAATTACACATCCTCAGCAAGATTATGATCACTGATTTACTTTAGTTTCATATTGAATCTAAAGGAGGGATCTATTAGACTGTGGCTGTCATAAGCTGTCAAATGCACTTTACCGAGCTCAACCTGATGGCTCTGGCTGAGCTGTGATATTAATGAAACACTATTGGCTTTTTTTTTAAAGGAGTGGATCTGCTCAATATATCCTCCTCTGTCTTCCTGTTTTAGTTGAAATTCCATCAACACACTGAATAAATGTTGCACATTTCAAGGCACTTCAGTGGAAGTTTTAGATTTAAGTTAAGACTCAAAATCTAAAAAAGATATTACAACACCTTTAGTAATTCTTGAGTTACAGGCATGCAAACTTTGGACGAAAAAAAAAAACAGAAATGCGCTTTTTAATATTTTTGAACTGTCACTGTTAGCATATAATACAGATATACTACTAATCGCTGTGTAAAAATAATATAATTACACTGCTTTCTTTCTGAAGTCATTTTTACCCTTTTGTAAATCTGTACTCTGTAAATATACATCTATGATATTCAATATTTCATTTAATAGTTTGTCTTTCACCACTATTATATATTTTTTTTTTCACAAAGAAAAAAAAAATCAAAAATTAAAGACGGAAGTTTTTTAAATTTAGTTGATTTGACACAGAATGACTGTAATGTGACCGCATCTTTAGGCAACCATCGTAAACACCCTGTCATGTTATTATGAAGGCAAGTTTTGCAAGAACTACTCAAATTGTTCATCTAGTTTGATCTACTTTTAAAACCACTTCTTCCTGTCTTTTTGAAAGCCGAGAATTTCCTCCCACATGCTGCCTTGATAAATTAAAAAACTCAATCTATGGTTCTACATTTAGAGCAGAATTTCATAAGGAAGCGTAGTTCCCTCATAAATGTCCATACTGTGAGGTTAGTAAAGAATATCATGCCTGCAGAGGCACAAGGTTATAAACGATGGCTCTCTTTAATGGCACTTCCTCTGAGCCTCTCTCTGCCTCGTTTCCTCATTAGTACCGCAGCCTATCAAAACCATACATCCCTGTCACATAACGTGCGCAAAAAAAAGAGCTCAACGGATATTTCATCTCACACTAAATCTTTTTTTTCTTTAACACAACCTACAGAGAGACATAAATGGAAGGAAAAGTAATTACTCCAGCAGTGGATGTATTTCTAAATATCAAACTTCAGAGGGGGTTCAAACGCACAAGCTCATCTGTTAAGTTCAGTGGCTTAAAGTAGCAATAACAGCAGCGTATGATCAATGCAAAACCAGCAGGTGTGTGACTCACCAAGAAAAGATCAATTCAAAGTGCCGCTGAAAATAGCACGGCTATTTCACCAAAATAACCGAATGGAAAGTCCAAATAGAAAATGTGTGCGTGTCTTTGAATCATCCAATGTTTGTCTGCTTTTCTACAGGCTATTTATACCCTGGTGGATATTTGTCTGTCTAGTCTAATTTTGGCCTGATTGTATGACTAACTACAAACACTGCTGTTTACTCTTGTCTGGTTGGGTGTACAGCATAGAAAAACTACAAATGCCACAACAATTTTTCATTTTCTGAAGATGATGTGTGTTCGAAAGGGTCTCTCTTTATTTATTTTTCCTATTAGTTGTTAAAGATCAACTGCAATTGCAATAATGTACGTTTTCCTTAACATTCTAAGCATCTATAACTTTCTTTAGGGTTAAAGGCAGTGGTGGACAGTAACAAAGTATTTTTGCTTCATTACTATACTTAAGTAAATATTTCATGTAGGCTATCTGTACTTAACTGGAGTAGTTTTATTTTGAGTAACTTTTACTTTACTACATTACAAAGCATAAGATTGTAATTTTCATTTCACTACATTTCATAAAACATATCATTACATTACATATCATATTGCTGCTCAGAGATGCAGAAGTGGTGTCTGATTCATGAACAAACTGATTCTTTTCAATGAACCTGTTAAATCGGTTCGCAAATCGCACCAAATGATTCATTCATTAATTGGAATGATCTGACTGCTGCTGTTCTCGAGTCGACAACTCACTGATTCAAATGATCCGTTTAGAGCGAGTCTCCAGTGAACTGAAGTAAGACATTAACATCTGTGTCTCTATGTTTAAGGTTAAAAAAAAAAAAAAAAAAATCTGAAACATTAAAATAACACAGATTAAATAAAATTACTCATGCACATTCATATTCCCTGCTGCTGTAATGTTAGCAGGTTTTTTAAATGTTATGCATTTAGCCCTATTTGATGTCTGTTTTTATATACTGTTTATCAACAGTATACATTTTATGTTGTTTGGATCAACTAGAGTAGAAATATGAATGTTTATTCATAACCATACTAAAAATAAGTAAATATTGTTGGCTTATGCTAACAGTCTAGCTAACAAGCTTGCTGGTGCTAAGTTGAGGTACTATTTAGATATAAAGTTCAAATATTTTTATTCAACCACTTATAAAGATTACATCTGAGGGAAAAAGAAAGGATGTGATGTTAAGAACATGGTAACTACAGTAATTATCAAAGTGGAAAATGATGTTTTTAGGGGTGTTTTTACACCACAGACCAGTTTTGAGAAGAAAAAAATAATTTTGAAAATATAATAATATTTTCCTTAAAATGTTTTTCCTAACTTCAGACCTTATTGACATATCACATATAACTGTGAAGTTCTGCAAAACAAGCTTTGAAACACTTCACTGGTGAAAATTAGATGGTCAAGTCTGTTTTCTATCAAGTAAATCGCAGTGTAAGCTTCACAGTTAATATCACTCTTGTCAATGTAGACCATATCAACAACAAAAATATATCTTGACTGCATATAGTGGTTATTTTGAGAAAATTAAAATAAATTAAGTAGTCTATATAAAATTGCTAAATAAATCTATCTATCAGTACTTTTACTTAAGTACATAAAAAATCAAATACTTTTGTACACTGTAAAAATGACCGTGAATTTAATGGTAAAACACTGGAAAAATGCTACAGAAAAAATCTTTTAAATGGTTAATGGTAAGTTCCCCTACTATATAAGGTAAAAAAAAAAGGGTATTGGTGAATTATGCACCTTCTATATTTGTTAATATGTTAATATTTAAAAGCTGCTTGTGATGGGCTTTCTTCATCATGTGACTTTCTCATCACCACCTGCTTTTGGTGCTTATCAATGTATTCCAAAGGTACAAAACAGATTACAGTACTTCAATAGGTTGGTATATTAACATTATATCAGTTAATGAAATTATGGTATTTAAATGTAAACTGAAGTTAAAACCGTTAAACCTAAAACATTGCTACAGTGTACTTTCACTCGAGTAAAATTGAAAAAGGATTGATTTGTGTACTTCGTCCACCACTGGTTAAAGGGGTTTATTTATTTCACACAATTTTGTCATCACTTACTCACCCTTGTGTTGCTCCAAATTCACAACTTTCCTTCATCTTTGAAACACAAATGAAGATATTTTTTCATGAAACTTAATTGATTTCTGTCCTTCCATTGAATTTACTTTTAAAAAGTTAACTAAGACCATAAAAGTCATCTATATGAATCGGTCAGTTGATATAAAGCACTTTACAGTATATGATGAATAAATTCTTAGCAACTTTTGTTTGCATATAAACATACAGTCAACGGCAGCTCACATATGGATCACTTTATGGATTAAAGTCTTTATGAACGTTCTGAAGCTCAAAGTATGGAATGGACTTTCAATGGAAGGACATACATCTTTCATGTTTCATTAAAAATATCCTAATTTGTGTTTTGAAGATGAACAAAAGTCTTATGGGCTTGAAACTACATAAGGATGAATGACTGATGACAATATTTGCATTTTTGGGTGCTCCATTGGTTGCTATATTTTACATTATATAAGTAAAGGTTGAGTAGACATATTGTTTTATCCCCATGTTTTATCCTAGAAAGCCTGCATTTCTGTGAGATCCTGACAAAACTTTGAATTTGGATAAATTGCAGAATTTGTTTGCAGTTATAAGAGACAAGAAGTCTTTAGAGATAACAAGAAAAAAAGAAAAATCCTAATTTAAGACTAACCTCTGACTAACCTATGACCATGCCACTGATGATCAGGATTATTTCATTTGAAGTATCCTTTGATCACTGCTGTATTGCTGACTTTGACTTGTATTGCTGACTTGAAGTGCTGAGGCCACTATCTTGAGTAAACTCTCTCTCAACTCGCTGTTCACACTAGTTTCTCCAACGACTCAAGCTGTGTTTTCATAACGCAAGCACAGTTTTGCATTTAAAATACGCTTCTGGTGTGTTCTTGAAGTTTCTAGGCTTCTGGAAGGTTACCAAAGCGCTGCACTCCTGTAGCTCACACTTTAAAGTATGATGCTAGCAAGGTCATAGGTTCGACACATAAAAGTTTAATACTCAGGGTTACAATTTACACTATCTCTAAAGATGAGCAATAATAGTAGTGATGCTTGTTTTACATAGTAGGATGTTTTAGCCTTCACAATCAAACCAAAGCCAAACCTTCAACCACAATGGCTAAATGCATATACGGAACTGGATTACACATTCCGGAAGTCTTTGCTAATGATATTCTTAGGTCTGATGAAGTAGGAAATCTCTGGTTTGGCTTAAACAGGATCAGTGACATGTGGGCTGCAGTTTCAGCGTCAGACATCCAAGATAATGAGAGTGAATTACAGCTTTTTTGCATACGCTGGGTTCTCTGGTACAAAGCTGCTATATCACATTACAATGAAACTCCTGATTGCCATGCAGTTTTGAGCTCTATTTATAGTCAGCATCACCATCAACAGACCTGAGTTACAAGGGGTGGAAGAAAGCTATTATGACAGAGGTCACAATTCAATTGCATAATATAGTGAAGATGCTGTGCCGCTATGTGTGGTATGCTCAACTGTGTCTCGCACACACATACCGTGCGGTGTCCATCAGGAGGCCGAGCACACAAAGAGCTTTCTCAATTATTCAGTGCACCCTGTGCAATCTATTACATCACATCCATTATGAAGGAGCCAGACCTTAAAAATCTATTCTCTTTATAACTGCAATCCTCCAAGCATCAGGTTAACAGCATTAAGACACAGCAAAATCATTCAAAGTTGAGGCAGAAGGTCAAAGATGTATAAAAAATGTCTTTTGTTATTCAAAATAACAGCAGGATGAACACCATGAATCAAGAGCGGAAATCACAATGTGAGCTGGCATGCTGCTCTGCAATGATGTGATTTCTTGACTGCTGTAAGAGGTCCTGAAGAGTTCAAATTATTTATGTTCTGCAGCAAAATGGGGATATTAAAGGAATAGTTCATCCAAAAATGACAAAAATGATTTTCATTTACTTGATGCCAGTGATGTAAGGTGTGTCTAATGACGCAAAATGAAGCAGCAAAACATAACTCCAGTGCCTTTTAGCATTAATGACATTAGAATACCATTTTGTTTTTTTGCCACATATCTATTTTAGTGCTTAGGTTTTGGGATTTCAAGTCATATGACTTCTGATGTTTTATGGGCTACTTTTATTTAAGAACCTCTTTTTTTGACTATTTGAATATATAATATAATAAAATATAATAGTTTTATGCTTTGTTCTTAAAATTCCAAAGCTTGACAGCTCCAGTCCCCATTTACTTTCATAGTAAACAAAGAACCATGGACTTTCTGCCAATATCTCATTTTATGTTTCATGAAAGAAAGACAAGTTGGGCAAGCAAGAAGCTCACTTTGTATTTTAAAAAAGCTTTTAAAATAAATTTTAAATTTTAAATAAGTTGTGCTAAACACTTTAACTGCCTGCTGTTCTTCAGAAACAAAAGTCCCACAAATTCTTTGGTTTTCCAGCATTTTGATGACTGTATGGTTTTGAGATCCATTGAGATCCAGCTTTTCACACTGAGGACAACGGAGGGACTCATATGCAACTATTACAGAAGGTTCAAACGCTCACTGATGCACTAAATGTAATTTATTTTGTCTTCTGGGAAACATGTATATATATAATATTTAGGCAAAATAAGAAAAATGTACACATCTCCATTCTGTTCAAAAGTTTTCACCCCTGGCTCTTAATGCAGTTTTTCCTTCTGGAAGCATCAGTGAGTGTTTAAACCTTCTGTAATAGTTGCATATGAGTCTCTCAGTGTGAAAAGATGGATCTCAAAAGCATACAGTCATTGTTGAAAAGGATTCAAATGCACAAAAATGCTGTAAAACCAAAGAATTTGTGAGACCTGAAAGATTTTTCTGAAGAACAGCTGGCAGTTTAACTGTTCAGGACAAACAAGGGACAACTATCACTAAACAAAAAAACAAAGCTATTTATATTTTTAGTCCACTGAAGTGTGACTAGTCTCCTGGAATGTATTAAATAAGCAAAAACTTTGGTGTCAGCAATCATGTCACTGAAGTAAGAGCTTGAAGTTGGACTCACATCCATAGTGGTGAGGTTGCACCTGTGTGTTCCTGCAAACCAGCCATCTGCAGAGCACTGATCAATATCCACATCCTGCAGGCTGACGTCCACACGAACAACACCCCTATATGATATTATAGAGCACAAAAGAAAAAGAGAAATTAGTCCTTGTAAACCATAAAGAAGCTGAAAGATTTCAATGTTTTAAGTAAAACACTGGCACTTTAAATATACACTTACAGTACTTCACACATGTACATTTAATGCTAAAAGTGTGCTAAAAGAAGTCTTCAGCTTTGATTGCTAAGTCATTGATTGACAAGTCTATTCCAATCCTAAATTGTGTCTTTGTTCTAAGTGACATAACAGCCAATGTGGACGTGTGTCTACACGGACCCATTAAGACTCCACATTTTCCGTATTGATATTTTCACCCAGTAAACAACAAATCATCAATAAGCTGATCAATACACTCTTTATCAGTCTGGTCTTCCTCTTCAGTCAGCAGAGGAGAGGAAGCTTTTGTACTCTCATCAGCACTCATAAAGGGAGGAAAAGGACATCAAATTCTCCAGAACCTTACTGCGTGATAGTCTCTCTTCATAGAGAGGCAGCATTCTAATGCTAAACAAAACACTACTAAAGTACAATAAAAATAAAAGAATGAGACATATATACATATATATGGAGGTTTGAGTTGAGAACTCAAAGAATGAAGTTGACTGACGCTGAATGATCTTTAATGGAATCTTTCTTCAGCGTGCTTATTTTTATTTCTCATCACAGCTGTCTGCACCAGCATTCTCACATCTGCTCTCAGCGTGCTGAAACATTAAGAACAAGCTTGTGCAACATCCCAGTTTCAGTTGAGAGAAATCACATTATGAAGCACAGATGCCCATGCAATGTGAGGCCTGTTCACACTGATAGGAATTTGGTTCAATCACTCTCAGACAGTAGGTGCTGCTAAAGAAAAAGCATTAAGAAATGAAGACACAGATACTGTCGTGGCTTGATTTTGCTGTTTTGTTAACTTATGTTTGGTTTTTAAATTTGTGTAATGTGGCCTACTGGGCCACCATAAATAGCAGTGTTGTGTGCTGCTATATAGTAACCTATAGAGATTTTTGTATGGATTTTTGTATGGAGTGTTGGGGAAAGTTACTTTTAAAAGTAATGTGTTACAATATTGTGCTACTTATAATTATGTAATCTAATTATGTTACTTAGTTACTTTTTATGGAAAGTAATGTGTTAAATTACTTTTGCGTTACTTTTTAAATCTGGGCAGAGCTTGCTTGTTTGCTTTTAATATAAAAAGTTTGATTTTTAGCGAATGCAACACAGTTCAACACTCTTCAGCAATGAGAAAAATGAAGCACAAATGGACCACAAAACCAGTCTTAAGTCGCTGGGGTATATTTGTAGCAACAGCCAAAAATACATTGTATGGTTCAAAATTATAGATTTTTCTTTTATGCCAAAACTCATTAGGATATTAAGTAAAGATCATGTTCGATCAAGATATTTTGTAAAATTCCTACCGTAAATATATCAAAACTTAATTTTTGATTAGTAATATGCATTGCTAAGAACTTAATTTGAACAACTTTAAAGGTAATTTTCTCAATATTTGTTATTTTTTTGCACCCTCAGATTTCAGATTTAGTTGTATCTCAGCCAAATATTGCCCTATCATAACAAAAAACAGTTTTAAGTAGCATGGGTATATTTGTAGTAATAGCCAACAATACATTGATTTTGTTGCACCCTCAGATTTCAGATTTTCAAATAATTGACGACCAAATATAGTCCTATGCTAACAAACCATACATAAATGGAAAGCTTATTTATTAATCTTTCAGATGATGTATGAATCTCAGTTTCAAAAAAGTGACCCTTATGACTGGTTTTGTGGTCCATGGGTCACATGGGTAAGCAAATATAGTAACCATGTGGTTAAATGTCATCATTATCTGTGTTGTTGCCAAATGGTGAACCAATGTTTTTTTTTTTGGCCGATTTTGATATCTAGAGAGTATAGAAATCCTGATTATCAAATGTATGCATTTAAAAAAGAAAACATTTAATTTAATGTAGTTAACTAATGTTAACTAATTAACCTTATTTTAAAGTGTTACCAAGAAATCATATATCCAATTCAAAGTCTCCCAGAGACTGCCGTTTTTTTTTTCAGAACAACACAAAATGTTCAATACTTTTTCAAATATAATTATTCCAACACTGTTTATGAATTTTCCTTATACAATGATGCCTTGAAAAGCTTTAGTAAGACAGCAAAAATTAAACGGAGGAAAGGAGAAAAGATAACTAAAAGGAAAGTCGTAGACAGAAAGGGTATCTTTTCATTGCATAAATTCCAATTTAAAAAAACTGCTGTTTATAATCATATTCATTTAAGATAATTTATTTGCAGTCAGGGTGGAACAAATCTTGTGTCTGGATCTAGACTGCAGTCTGCTAATTGATGACCTCTAGACAAGGTTGTCAGTATTTGGAACTGAGCCAAGAGGGAGGTAACATGTTTGTTAATCGGCAAATTGCATGTCAGATTTTATTATTTTTCATGTAATGCTGTTATTATACTTAAATTACTTTTAACAAACACACATTTTCAATGTGTTTCAGGAAGAAGGGAATATTAGCAGTACCGATGCTACAGTAAAGCATCATCACACATGCTTATGTTTTGGTTGTGATGGCTGAAGTGGCTGTGGTGCTTCGTAATAACAGAAAGCCAGAGAATAACCGTGAAGAGCATGCCTTGCATCTACTGAGCACCCGCTTCTGCCTAACCGCTTGCCTGTTGTATTAAAATCTATTTAAAACACAATATGTAAACTTAAAATAAACGTATCATAGTATTAGTTTTGGCAGTAAAATATTTTCAATTTGAATTTCCAAGCAAACCAAAGTCAAACACAAACACAGAACACACAGAACTGCAATATTCCAAGTAGTACCTAAATAATAACATACTATTACACTTTAGCTTCAAAAGACATTAATTTATGGACTGGAGTTGTGTGGATTACTTTTAGATTATTGTGATTTGATTTTTACCAGCTGTTTGGACTCTGACAGCACCAATTTACTGCAGAGGATCCATTAGGCCATTGGTCTCAAACTCAATTCCTGGAGGGCCACAGCTCTGCACAGTTTAGCTCCAACCCTAATCAAACACACCTGATCCAGCTAATCAAGCTCTTCAGGGTAACTAGAAACTTCCAAGCAGGTGTGAGTTGGAGCTGGTTGGAGCTAAACTGTGCAGAGCTGCGGCCCTCCAGGAATTGAGTTTGAGACCACTGCATTAGGCGCAAGCGATATAATGCTCATTTCTCCAAAATCTGTTCAGATGAAGAACTCACCTACTCTCAGATGACCTGCAAGTGAATACATTTTTCTTTCACTTTGGGTGAACTATTCCTTGAAAATACCAAATCAAAAAATGCCTACATATGATGTTTTATATAACCAGTGACTTCCTAAAACCATTTATGAATAGCATACATATCAATGCTTGGTTCTGTAAGGGATAAGGAAGAGAGCTGATGTGGATATACTGTATCTCACAGAAATGAGTACACCCCTCACATTTTTGTAAATATTTTATTATATCTTTTTATGTGACAACACTGAAGAAATAACACTCTGCTAGTGAGTGTACAGCTTGTATAACAGTATAAATTTGCTGTCCCCTCAAAATAACTGAACACACAGCCATCAATGTCTAAACCGCTGGTCACAAAAGTGTCACTTTAGTACACTCCTAAGTGAAAATGTCAAAATTAGGCCCAATAAGCTATTTTCTCTCCCTGGTGTCATGTGACTTGTTAGTGTTACAAGGTCTCAGGTGTGAATGGGGAGCAGGTGTGTTAAATTTGGTGTTATCGCTCTCACTCTCTCAGACTGGTCACTGGAAGTTCAACATGGCACCTCATGGCAAAGAACTCTCTGACGATCTGAAAAAAGAACTATTGCTCTACATAGAGATGGCATGGGCTATAAGAAGATTGCCAAGACCCTAAACTGAGCTGGAGCATGGTGGGCAAGACCATACAGCGGTTTAACAGGACAGGCTCTACTCAGAACGGGCCTCGCCATGGTTGACCAAAAAAGTTGAGTGCACATGCTCAGAGCTGTGTTTGGGAAGTAGACATATGAATGCTGCCAGCATTGCTGCAGAGGTTGAAGGGGTGGGTGGTCAGCCTGTCAGTGCGCAGACCATACGCTGCACACTGCATCAAACTGGTCTGCATTGGTTGTCATCCCAGAAGGAAGCCTCTTCTAAAGATGATGCACAAGAAAGCCTGAAAACAGTTTGCTGAAGACAAGCAGACTAAAGACATGGATTACTGGAACCATGTCCTGTTGGTTCAGATGGTGTCAAGCGTGTGTGGCGGCAACCAGGTGAGGAGTACAAAGACAAGTGTGTCTTGCCTACAGTCAAGCATGGTGATGGGAGCTGTCATGGTCTGGGGCTGCATGAGTGCTGCTGGCACTGGGGATCTACCAGGAGCGTAGAACTGGGGTGGACGTTACGTGTCCCTCCCAATATCAAGCTACTGCCAAACTGTCCCTAGCAATAATTATGTAGATGTGGATGAGGGTAAAGGTGATGGACTGGCCAAGCATGTATCCAGACCTAAACCCTATTGAGCATCTGTGGGGCATCCTCAAATGGAAGGTGAAGGAGTGTAAGGTCTCTAACATCCACCAGTCATGGAGGAGGAGAAAAGAACTCCAGTGACAACCTGTAAAGCTCTGGTGAACTTCATGCCCAAGAGGGTTAAGGCAGTGCTGGAAAATAACGGTGGCCATACAAAATATTGACACTTTGGGCCTTTTGTGTACTCACTTTTGTGGCCAGAGTTATTTTGAGAGGACAGCAAATTTACACTGTTATATAAGCTGTACACTCACTACTTTATATTGTAGCAAAGTGTCATTTATTCAGTGTTGTCACATGAAAAGATCTAATGAAATATTTACAAAAATGTGAGGGGTGTACTCACTTCTGTGAGATACTGTATAGTATCACAGGCATTTGAGAATGATGCTAATAATCCTCTAGACTCCATCTTTCTTATGTACTGCAGGTGAAAAATCATTGTAAGCTATACTGTGAATGCTAGTCCTGCAGGCATGCAAACATAGATCAGAAAACACTGAGGAGGAGGAGTGCCTGAGGAAACAGAGATCTCTCTGTTTCTCTCTGCGACTATATCCGTTTCCTGTCTTTTTCTCTTTCTTCCTCTCAGACAGACTCAGAAGGTGCAGTCATGAAATAGTCTCTGCTCGCCTTAATTGAAACCTTGGCCAAGCAAGTGTGCTAATTTTAGCAGCTGTGTTCATCAAGCGTCGGAACGCCACATCCTTCATCCAAGGTCAAATAGGACCTATGGCTCTGTGTTGCCATTATTAACTCACAAGACAGAAAGTGGATTGGCAACAGTGCCATCATTTTGTCTTGATGATGAAAAGCCTGATGATTATTGTGATTAGAATAAATTGACTGTAATTACTGTGGCAGACTATGTGACATTGGATTGTATTTCAGTCTTCCCTGAGATTGAAATGAGATCTGGAGAAGCTGACAAGAACCGTTGAGATTTTTTTTTGTATCTCAATCGACAGTGTTCAAACAAGACATTTATATTTTGTTCAAATGCACAACATAATTGTCAACAATTTCCTCTGACTTCTCAGAGCAAATTAGCTTGCTTGACTAATACATTACAGAGTAAATATCGTAATTTACTTTTTTTAATTTACAAAAAGACACAAAATAGGACTCTTAACTAATTCTTTTTTTTTTCTCTCTTCAACAAAATGTCATTTTATTTAATGTGCTATATTTGTTATATGTATTATGTTAGAATGTAACTCTGTTATTATTCATGTGTAAAAATAAATGATTGCTTAAATAAGACCCTTAACCTATATTTGCAGAAAAAGTATACTTTAGTTATTATGAATCATCTACTCAGCTGCTATTAGTGGTTACAGTGGAAGCTGAAGCATTATTAGTATTCATTATTAGTATTGTTGGTGTTGGCAAAAGTTAGTCAAAAGACTTGTGTAATGCGATTGCATTGAGCGATTACCATCGTGATGACTGTCATAACAGTAATACCACGTCACATAGTGGTGATCAAGAGCCATCTGCTCTTCTAATCCAACTTAAATTTTAATCCTGTAATGTCCTCAAATACTCTTTTTTTATTGTATAATCCTGTTTGTAGGAATGAAGCAAAATATCAGCGATCGGGCCAAATAAGATAAGACGTGTCCTCACTGGATGGCACCCAGACGATGCAGTTAATTAGATCTCTGTTCTGAGGACTATTTTGGGCCCTGTATGTCCAAACAGCTGATCAGAGAGAACAGCAAAGCGACGATGTTGCATTCCATTTAAAGCTGGAAGTCGGATATTTCTACATGATATCTCCTACTTCTTATACCTTATACCTTATACTGTATAAGAGCCATTCTACAGAATTGGTCTAAAGTCAGAGTTGGAAAACCGTCTTTGGAAAACCATCTTTGTCTACCGAAACACAGTAATAATAATTTAATAAGAAGGGTTATATTGACCTATTAAGATTTTGCTTACATCTACATATAGGTGCATCCCAATAAATTAGAATGTCGTGGAAATGTTCATTTATTTCAGTAATTAAACTCAAATTGTAAAAAAAGCCAAAATCATCACAATTAAAAGAACCAAAGACTTAAACTACTTCAGTCTGAGTTGAATTGCTGAAATAAATGAACTTTTCCACAACATTCTAACTTATTGAGATGCACCTGTACATCTACATCTATATACGTTTTTGCAATTGTATTATTTTTTTTTTCCAAAATAAAAAAAAATATATTTCACGTGTAATTTATGAGATTTGTTGTATTTTAAATGCAATTTTTATTTGTAAAAGGCAAAAAGTTGATCATACTGTTTTTAAAGTTAAGGATTCGTTAGTTTGAAGTTACATTGAACCAAAAATATCATAACATCTTAGCTGATAATTCATTATACTTTATTTTTGACAAAACATCCCATGTTTCGGTAGTGACTGCACATTTTTGGTAGTGCTTTGGTAGCGACCAGATCATATTACAGAATTTTAACTTGCAAACTAAACATTCTAAAATACAAAAAATTGCATAACTATAAATTTTGTTTATTTCCTCCAGATATGAGGACTATGTGTTCTCTTTTTTCAATTATGACATGTTTCGGTAGTGGCAAACATGTCATAATTTGAGGGACACTTTTTTTGGTTTACATTTATTTTTTTTTTTTTACATTTTCCTAATTTACAAAGAAAATATAAGGGTCATTCCTGGGATTCGGTAATATTTCAGTCCCCCAGAGTTTCTAAAGTGGTGATTCACCGAAATTAGTTGTTAGAAGGTTTTCACAAAACTTTGGGGTGCCCATTGTAATGAATACAAATAATTACTGCATTTTAATATTTTTTAGTATAAATAACATCTTATATCTATCTTAAACCAAGCATTTTGTCATGTCCCTGAGGCACTTCAGTGTCCCTGAATTTGTACTTGAAAAAAATAACAACCAAATGTGCACAGTATCTGTGATTTTTGGCAACAATGTAAGCATTTATTTGTGTTCCTTTTTATTGCATCAAAAAAAAAAAAAAAAAAAACAGACTTTAAAGTTATGTCCCTCAGTACTCAACCCATCACACTTACCATTTTACGCTCATAATAATTTAGACTCCACACTTATGTGACATCATTTACCAGAAATGACATCATTCAGGTCTCTTTAATAATGGTGCAGAAAATTATTAGTAGAATCATACTTTTTATTCTTATTTTTGAAGCATCTTATAGTCAGGGAGGGTACTGTCAAGCTTAACAACTCAACCCTGTCACAATAAATTTACAATTAAAATGAAAATTATTACTTTTTGAACATTTTATTTTAATCCATAAGTATATATATATATTATATTATGTATATTATTTTATTGCTGCCATATATGGTCTACTCTGCTACACTACATAAGGAGCAGTGGCCATTTTGAGTGAAAAACCACAACCCCGTCACAAATATATGTATTTCTCATTGTTACGGGGTTGTAAACTTGTGACGGGGTTGAGTTATTTCCTTAATTTATTAATATTTTAATGAAAAAAAAATAAAATAGTCATGGTTTCAGTAAATATATATACTTAAAAATCATGACAATGCATATATGTCCACTTAAACGCTGACAAGCATCATAAATGTCACCCACATTTGCAGTAGAAAGACTGCTGAGTATGCAGAAATGTTGACCCAGAAACAAGGGGATAATTTGAGAGAGAAACAAAATTAAAAAAATTAAAATTTAAGGCAATCTATCCCTTTAAATGTGTTACAGTCTTCATTCCTGTCACATCTTAATATTTTTTGAAAAATATAGGGAAGACAATGAAGAACAAAAGTATTTCTTGCTGATTACATCTGACATTTTAAGGGCTAAAACAATAAAAATGTGGTTTTAGTCGAAATTTTTAATTAAAAATATTATTTTAGCTTCAGTCCTATAAAAAAGTGAAAATTATGATAAATGTTGCATTTTTATCATTACATTGTTTTCAGGGATACATGAGCAGTAGGTACATATTTGTTTTATAACAATTTTTGTGTAAAATCCATTTTTAATCAGATTTTGTCTGTTATGGGGTTGAGATAGCTGTCTAAAGCTAAAAAACAACTGAAAATAATAAATTTTGGAGGTTTGATATGTGCCTAATGATGTGGGGTATTTAGAAGTTAAATCAAATGTAGTTGAAACACATGTATATTCCAAGTTGAAAATGAACCGAATGCCAGGAATGACCTAGGTTCTGATTGGGCTGAGGCTGGGATTTTAGCGAGTTTAAGACAAAAGTATTACATGGACATATACTATGTGTTGAGAGCATTTACTCAGTATCATTATCTCAGAGGGTTTTACAACTCTTCATGTGACATTTTAGTATGACATTAAAATTCATTGTTTTACAACAGATGCAATACAGTTAGTGTCAGTGTTACAAAATAAAAAGTGATTGCATTTTAAATGCATTTTAACATTTAAATCAAACTTTAAAAGTACTTTTAAATGCTTTAAAAGAAAAACTAAAATTATTTTTTCTGATGCTTAATTGCACTGTTAATTGCAATTTAATGAAAATGTATTACTGAATTTATATTAAACACAATTAGCTGAACTTTAGAGTGCTTTACTGACCCACTTAAGCAGAACTAATTAGGGCAAAGAATCTTAATATGTAATTTAATAATTATATTACACTATCTTTTAAAGTACTGCCGAATAAACTGCCAAGCATTTATGGTAAACTAATATGCCATTTCTATTTAAAACTTGTATATAATGGACTTAAATATATTTGCAATTATACATTTGTAATGATGAAGATTTAAAAACTGTAAATGTAATAGCAAATAACACTACAGTTAATAATCTAGTATTTTATATGTGCTTATGTTAGTCAAGACAGCAAAGTTGTATAAGCATAACAAATCTATACTGTCCTAATTTTCTTAATAAGAAACTGATGTATTGAGTTGTCCTTTGCTGAATTTGTCTTACACATCAGTAAATATCGTCTCACGGATGCAAACAGAAGCAATTTACTAAACAAAAATGATTGTTACGATTAACTTGTAAAGGAACAATGTCTGTAGAGATGTTTGTTGATGGGGTTGGGTAATGGCAACCGGAGTAAGGGGTGAAATGTGAGGGCACAAAGCAATGCCGTCACTGCGCGCACTGACATTAAAGATCGCTGGGCTGTCTGCTTTGATAACGGCCAACAGCACTCGACGGAATGACCCCGGTGTCACAGCACAGACGACAAGCAGGGCCTTGAGTCACATTAGCCAAAACTCGTCCTGTCAACCTAATGCATTTCCCTCACATTTCCCTCATTTTGTTTCCTTAAAATAGAAGCACAACATGACATTGAGATCATACTAAAGCATAATGCTTCAGTTCACTTGATTTATTAAGAGGATGCTTTTAAGACTGTCTGCCATTCAACAGACATGTGCCTTGAAGCTAGCTAAGGTTCTGTCGCTGCCTGAACAAACACTAAAAATTACTCTACGCTTCGTCCATCCATATTTCATGAAGTCCACAGCAGAATGACAGTTTGCTCTTCAGAGAGTATGTATAGCAGTCTCCTGTTTCATTGTGCAGGTTTTGTTGGCTAATTGAATTTTATCTAGCTGTCTGCCTTTCTTTTTGGACTACATTAGCATAACAGCGCTTGTGGCAAGATCCAGCTTCGCGCTGGATGAAAAGAGGTGACATCCGTCTCCATGCGTTTTCCTTTTAATGAGCTCCCCCTTTCTAAACCAAACTGAAATTCAAATCAAATAGAGCAGAACAGCACGAAACCGTGTTCACGCTAATTCCGGCTAACAAATGGATGGATTTCTCCCAAAGGACTCGATTACTTCAGACAAGAGGTCAAATAGGACATCAATATTAACAGTAGCCATTTCCAACGCATTCATATTAGCTATGTTCTGTAATAAATGTAATAACTACTGTACTGTATACACTGTATACTGCCTGATATTTTAAAAATGACTTTATTTTTTTGTAATTCCAGCAGTATGACTTTATATCTTATTATGTTTTACATCTAACATTACAATATTACTGGCCAAAAGACAAGACGTCAAATTTTGGTGTCTGCATCAAAATACACTTGGGATTTTATACATAAAAAGCATATTACATGCAAGTAAAGTGTCTACAAAACTTTTGTGAAAACATACGTTTATGTAAAAATGAAACAACTTACTTATTCTGACCTGTACTTATAATAAACCTTATTATTTATAAAATATATAAAAGAAAATGACAAATGACAATTAAAAAATTACAAATGGCTAAATTCTAGCAGTTTAAAGAATAGTGGCAAAGATTGGTAAAGATTGAAAATTACATTCAATTCATTTTTGGGGGCACTTGTAGAACACATTCTAATATATGGAAAAAATTTAAAGCTGTATTAAACTTATTATTATTTTAATGCTTGACAACCCATTCTTGAAAGCAAATACGATAGAAACGGCACTGTCTCTTTAAGACTACCATGTCAGTAGTAATTGGCCTATTCCAAACTCAGCCTCCCTTGGGCTCTTGGCAGGAGCTTGTAGGGCAGAGGACCTACAGCCCATGTGGGTTATAATAGGACATTGTGGATTTGTGTATCCCCAGAGGCCCCTGGCCGACCGGACAGCCTTAATAGAGTTCACTTTTCTCTCCATCCAACCCTCACTCACACCTGACAAAGGAGAAAGATTGGATGCTATGGTACCATAAGATCTATTTAATGTACACAGCAGTTATTTAAATATGAATATGCAAAAGAAAGTATACTAAATAACTAAATGTATAAGGGGGCAAATTTTAATGTTACACCATTTGCATTGTGAAGTTCCAAATTAGTTGTAGCATATATGGTTGCAGTCATGGAAGAACTAAGAAATGTATTTATAAGTTATGGGATTCAAAAGTAAATATTGCATTAGAGAGAAAGCAATACATAAATGCACAGCTACATAAAATAGAGGCATTTGTGAGAGAAAGGCATAGCCTTCACCATAAAGACAATTACTGCGGCTCATCAGGAGCCAAGAGGTAAAATGAATTTCAATTTTCTAGAATGGTTTGCCACTGTGTTTCATTATCCCATGAGCACTTTGCATTTGATAATTAGCCCTATATCAGACAACTGCTTATAATCAACAAACTCATTCAATGATTTAGAATAAACAGCAGCTTCAGATCCTATTAATCATAACATCATCACTTAAATCTTATAGTCTATAATATTATGTTTTTGGGGAGTTGCACAACATGACATTTTACAGCTTGAACTAAGCTTATCTTGTCATAAAGTGAAATATTTTAAAAGCTATTGCTGTTTTATGTTTTTTCTGCATATTTCTACATCTTGGTTGCACCATATGACTTTTTCATTTAATTCTTTTACTATTCACCATGATATCAGACCTTTGTACCATGCTGACTTTATGCCTCCAAAAAAAAAAAAAACTTTTATTCAAGTCGTATATATAAATTGCATTTCTATGATTTTTTTTATTTTTTTAATACAGATCAAGACAAAATAATGAAGATCAAGTCATTGATCTTTGTGCCAATACGCAGCCACCTAGAACAACCTAGCAATAGTCTAGAAACCAACAACAACCCTAGCTACCATATAAAAATGTATTTAAAAGAACACTTAGAACACCTTATCAACCAAAAAAATTAAATCTAAGTCAAAACAAATCTATTTACCACATGTGCAGTACATGTCCATTAGCTCAAGTTACACCAGATAGTGGAACTTATCAAAGTGAAGAAAGACTCAACTAAATGTAATTAACTTTTCACCTGGATGGCCCAGACATTTCACTTCATAAACATCAGGTTGTCTGCCACGATAAGAAGTCTAAATTTAAAATTCCGACACACGACATTAATCTAAAAATGCCTCCAGATGTATGAGAGGTGCCTCTAGTTGCTGTTGTACATCTTTCATTATTTATTCATTATCGTATTGACTGAAAGGTATCCTGGGAGTGAAGGCTGGAGACGTCGCATTAGAGAACACCCCCTCTCCATTGCCCCTTTATAAATATGTGTAGGTGGCAAAGAGTGGGCCTAAAGACAACAGGATGGATCTACCTTAATGTCATGGCCAGCAAGTGTTTCAGAATTCATTACCCAGGGGATACGAGCCATCATAAGACGAAGCCTTGGCCAAATATCGACCTGTGCAGAGAGGTTACAAATTACAGCATAACTACTGAACAAACCCAGAGAGACACTGGCTTCCGCTGGCTTTCCTCATTTAGACGATAGACTGGAGAATCTGAAGATGGCAGATAAAAATGGAAACACCGTTTTGCTATACGATGCATTGAGCTTGGTGCCTGAATTGTTACATACCACAGTCTAGCTATGCAATATACACATCTGAAGCAATCAGCAATAAATGATGAAGCTACAGGACCAGTTACAGCTTGTAAAGAACAATTGTGGCTGTAAAACCTGAGTCCATGGTGCTGGTACCTGTGGGATTAATTAGTAAACAGGAAACAGCCCTATCCCTGTCTCTGAGCTCCAGTGTTACCGGCGCCCCTTAACTAATCTTTGAACAGAGTCGAGAATCCTTGTACACAACATCTCCACCATGTTAGCCTGATCAGTCTAAACATCTCCAATGACCGTGGTTGTATATTGAGAAGCGAGCTGATTGTTCGGGGGCCGAGGGGTTTCTTGCTATGCAACCAGCATCGGTTATTTTTAGAAACACTCTCTACACCTGCATTGATGGTTTGCCATACTAACCAAAAGCATCCATGGCATAAAATACAAAAAATGTGAACAATAAGACAATAAAAAGCAACTATTGTTACTGTATTAGGTCATGTTGCATTTCTGTAATAATGGACATTGCTTTGACAGACTCATCTGTCAGTTGTATTGTAAACACTGTACTAATAAACGAATTAATTCTAATAATAATTTAATTAGCTAAATAGATTTTTTTTTACAAGAAATTTATATTTGCTGTTTTACTTGGTGTTTCTTTATAACTGTTTTTGAAATTTTACCATTTCTGAGTGAAAACTGTTTCTACAGCATTTATTTTTCAGTGTCAGTTATATCATATAGTACTAATGAACAACTTAATCCATCCATGTTACCAAAGTTACCTGAAGTCTGGACTCCGGTTGGATTTAAGGCCATAGAAGCCAGCAGACAGTGTCATAAGCCATCTGGGAATGAAATTGCCATTTTTACACTCCAAATACGGAGCTGACCAGTGAATCTGAGTTTTGTCGGTGATATAACTTTCTCCATTGCGCACAGACGCGTCAAAAGAAGCGAAATCTTGACTCAGCACTCGTTTTTGGAGATGGGTCTTCTTTTTATTTTTATGCTCGTGGTACCACTCGGTATCAGCCGTTCTGTTTTTCAATAAATGGTGGGCAGTGCTGGATAAATCCTGGAGAATGATCTCTCCACCTGCCCGTGTGGCCTGAAGGTAAACAGGTGGCCCTTCAGGAGAGGACTCGGTGCTCAAGGTGACCACTGCTCGATGGATCTTGAGATCTCCCTCCAAGATACTTCTGACCAGAGCGTGGTACCACTCCATATCGCGTCTGGGGGTGTGATCTCTGGATCTGTTCGTTTGTAGGATCATGTTGAGGAAGTTTGTGGCGTGAAGGACCGTGTCCAGGACGCTGCGCATGGAGTGATGCGCGTCTCCGCGCGTCCTTCCCCGCAACACCGCCAGCTCATATCTTCTGGAGCAGTTGGCGTGTTTTAAGGTGGAGGAATCCCCCGTGTGCAGAAACGCAGTCACCACTTTGGGTACCTGTTCCTCAATCTTCTGCGCTAAACCCGAATGGGGCTTCCGGAGGTGCGCTTGCTGGTTGTTGTGCGTATTATAAATGGGCAGCTTTGTTTTTAGGTCCCGATCATGTTCCACATATCTATAATTTGATCCTAAAACAAATCCCACTTGCAAGAGTAACGATATCCGGATAATGGCCATATCCTTCAATCCCGCTCTTTTACCTTACCAGCTTCAGTTCACCAAATCTGATGCGAGAAATCACAGCTGGAATCAATCAAATCAGCACAGCATTTTCACCTGTGGATTTTCGCGCATATCTGACACCGGATTCCTGGCCTGAAGACAGTTATTGCGCCGGTAATCCCTTTCTCCTCAGGTGCATTGGTGTTGTTTGTGTAAGTGATGCTTGATCGGTCTTGTATCTCCTTGCAGGAGCGCAGCAGATGTGCAGGATCCCCGATGCTCTCCTCCCAATATGATGCTGGACCACAACAGACGTGATCGAATGAGAGAGAAAAAAAAATCCTATTTTTCGGAGGCAGGGAGTCAGTACTTCACACTTGGATGACAAACACACTCCGCCCTCTTTCGTCCACTCCAGTCTTAAAGCATGAGAACGGCAGAAACCATTTGCTACAACATCTAGTGATGTCCGATTCGCGTAGGAATTGTCACTGAGTCAGTTCTTTTCAACGAACCATTTGAACCGGTTCGCAAATCACACTCGTTCGGTCAGAGCTCTTATCCAGTTCTCGGGTTATGAATCGGCTGCACTGAACTGAACCGTTCGAAAGAACCGAATCGGGGAAATGAGTCGGACTTCCCAACACCACTAACATCCCGTCTTCTTCATCACCTTATAGGGTTTAGGAAAGTGCCCTTGATTGGTGTATGGTCATTTCTGCTGTCAGTCATGTGTCGGAGGGCGTGTTTGTAGAACCGAAGGAGCTATCCAGTGCTGAAAGGAGAAAAACATACATTGAAAAAAAATAAATAAATCACATTAAGGTTTCGGGTTTCGGTAAAAATAGACGCTCGATGGATAGGAGTACATTTATAATATCTCTGCTATAAACGTACTGCATAAACGTCAACAGGCGACGCTGTTTAAAAGACACATTGCGCTGAAATAAACGGCGTTGCTGTCGAGGTTATATTATGAGCTCGTATTGAAGGAACAATGAAACGAATCGCCGTGGTTGTTCATCATAATAAACAGAACACGTTCTTGTTTTCTGTCTGCGCTGTTTTTTAATTGCTGGTTTATGACATAAGTATGACGGACGTTTTTCGCCGTTGTCTTGTCTCGCTGTTATTTCTAAGCTCGTTTTAAGCTCGCCCTCATCTGTTCAAAACGTGCTTTAAACCCTTGCGTAACTTTCATTCCGTTGCGCACCGTCGCGCTGTTTTTTAATTGTTGGTCTATGTGTCAGACGGACGTCTTTGGCAACCCTGCGTCGTGTCTCCCTGTTACGTTCAGCGTCTCGCGTCAAAAGCGTCGCGTTTTTTCTCCAGACGCCAGTCGAATTAAAATAGTGCTCGAGAACCGCATCTCAATGTTGCCTTCCGTCTGTTTAGTTTCGATACTTACACATCCACATAAACGCGTTTTGGTCTGTGTAGAAATGCGTAAGACGGACGTCTTGGACTTATGACGCGGTCTCCCTGTTACAGCGCCGCGTCTTAGACAGTTAAGTCAGTCAAGTTTGTTTTAAACAGTTTCAAAACGCTTCTCCACTACCCTGTTTAAACGCAAGAATGCGACCTGTGCAAACGGCTCTTAACGCTGATTTAAATCCAAGCCAATGCTGTGATACATAACAAGCATTTATTCTTGAATTAAACATATACAAGCTGGACAGAGCTGTTTGCTTCGAGGAGACATCGAGTGCGCTGCACTGCTTGTCGCTCACTGGGGGAAATACTGCAGTGAAGCGAACAGCACAGGATGAACGCATGCGACTGCGTGAGGATGTGAATCATGGTGCAATATGAGTCATCATCACCGCACGAGCGCTTATTCCAGGTCTGTAAACAATGAGATGTTCAGAACGGAATCTAAACGCGTGCGTCAGGGGCGCAAATGACTCAAGCGTCTAAATGAATTGAAATGGCACATTGAGCAAACAATCGGTGATGCCATCACTGTCTTCAGAGGTACACGGCTCGAGCTTACAAAAGCTCCTCATAGAAATTCAGGTCTCTGAACCATATGTTCGTAAATGGAAATATTTGCATCCAAGCATAATTTACCTCCTGATAGGAATTAAAGGCTTACAGGGGCTTGTTGTTACATGGGGACGCTTCACAAGAAATATAGGCTATAGATATATTATATATAGTAATTATAGTAATTAGAAGGTTCATACTTGTTTTCTGTAGCCCAAATTGGGATAGTATTCTCCAAAACAAAATGTGCAAAATCATCAAAACACACACACAGAGAGAGAGAGAGAGAGAGAGAGAGAGAGAGAGAGAATTCAAAATCAAGTGTTTCAAGTTTGTGTTTCATAGTTTTGAATTCAGATGAAAAGCCAAATAGCCAAACAGAGAGATAAAATACAGAGGGAGGAATATTTACTACTTACTTTCATACTTATTTAGTTAGTGTTTCATATGACAACTGCTGTAAATGTGAGAGTGTGTATGTACAATGTTTGTAAATTAACTTTTTTCCTGGCTAATAATGGCAATATTCATGCTTTTTGTAGCTGAGTAAATAAACTTACACAAAACATACACTGAGAATTATTTACTACAGAGTAAAAAGTGTATTAGCTAGCATTGTTATATTTTAGCATCAGTAACTATTTTAGTATATCTTCTCAAGGGACAATTCTATAGAAATGAAACTTGGATATATTTTAGATTAGTCAATGTGCAGCTTGTATAGAAGTATAGAAGTGAACTTGTCCAAAGTGTTAATATTTTGTGTTAGCAACGTTGTCTGGCACTACCTTAATCATCCTGGGTATGGAATTGGCCAGAGCTGCACAGGCTGTTGCTGGGATCCTCTTCCACTCCTCTATAATGATATCACGGAGCTGCTGGATGTTAGACATAAGGTGCTTCTCCAACTTTCGCTTGAGGATGCCCCACAGGTGCTTAATAAGGTTCAGGTCTGGAGACATACTTGGCCACCCCATCACCTTCACCTTCAGCTTCCTCAGCAAACCAGTTGTCATATTGGTGGTGTGTTTGGGTTCGTTATCATGTTGGAAAACTGCCATTCGGACAAGTTTCTAAAGGGAAGCCATCATGTTCTGCTTCAGAATGTACAGTACATAATGGAATCCATGTTTCCCTCAATGAACTGCAGCTCCACATTACCAGCAGCACTCATGCAGCCTCAGACCATGATGCCACCACCACCATGCTTGACTTTAGGCAAGACAACATTTTCTTGGTACTCCTCACCTTGGCATCGCCACAAATGCTGGACACTATCTGAGCCAAACAAGTTTATCATAGTCTCATCAGATCACAGGACATGGCTCCAGCAATTCATGCTCTTGGACAGGTTGTCTTCAGCAAACTGTTTGCGGGCTTTCTTGTGAGCCAGCTTAATCAGAGGCTTCCTTCTGGGATGCCGCCCATTCAAACCGACTTATTGCAGTGTGTGGCGTATGGTATGAACACTGACAAGCTGACTTTCTACTCCTGCAATCTTTAAAGCAATGCTGGCAGCACTCATACATCTGTTTTTTGAAGCCAGGTTCTACACCTGACACACATTGTCATTTTGACAATAATGAATGTAATATGAATACAAGCTGCACATTGATTATTCTAAAATATATCCAAGTTTCATTTCTATAGTAACATGCATTAATGGTCTTATGGCACTGTTGTGTGACCTGCTTTATAGAGGTGTGGTTTTCATGACTACACAAGTTCTTTGCCCTTCTGTTTCTTTGTGTTTTTTAGGAATTTTATGGCATGTCATCATATCATATGCAGGCAGGAGGCAGGGAGAAGACAGGCGAGACCAGGGGTGACTGGAGTGTGTGACCACAGAGGGGTTGTGTCAGACTCTTATAAACAACCTGATCAGGTGCATTTGGCAGCAATGGAAATAGAATATGTCCATTTGCAGTAACATCTCCTGCACCTTACAGTGTTTTATAAGGAACAGACTATACAATAATTTAGCAAATGTGTACATTTTAATTTTAAAATTAATTGAACCTATTCACTGAATGGGTACACATTAGCAAGCCAGAACCAATCAGTGTTTTTCAACTAAATATCCCTTTAATGTAGTCCCACCATCAACACCAAAACAAAAATGGGGTTAATTTTAACTCATTAATTTTGTATCCTATATCATTGCATTATCATTAATAGAGTAAGGATTATTCACATAAAATATGTGGATATATATATATATATATATATATTAGTGCTGTCAAACGATTAATCATGACTAATCGCATCCAAAATAAAAGTTTATGTTTACATACTATATATTTGTGTACTGTGTATATTTAATATGTATATATAAATACACACACATGCATGTATATATTAAGGAAAAATATTTTAGATTTATATCTAAAATATTTATATTTATTTATAATCTAAAATGTATACAGGTATAAATATATATACATATGATATTTTGTTTTAATATATACATGTATGTGTGTGTATTTATATGTACATAATAAATGTACAAAGTAAACACACATATAGTATGTAAACATAAACTTTTATTTTGGATGTGATTAATCGCGATTAATCATTTGACAGCCCTAATATATATATATATATATATATATATATATATATATATATATATATATATTAGGGGCCTTTTGTGTAATTATTAGTAATTTCTGTTTTAGTAAAACAACCAGAGTACACTAAACTTTCTGTCTTAATTTCTGACATGATTGCTACACTTTCTAGCAGTGGGCTTCCAGAATAATCTCTCTTGACAAACAGAGTCAGAGATTGCAGTCTTCGCCTATTCAAACAGATAGGAGCTGTAGTTGCATGAAACTGCTGACCAAGATGGCAGCTGAGTGAACTGACTTGCCGTTAAAATTAAATTGTAAATATGATACATGGGATACTTTGTTCTGGGAATGACTGATATCTGGTATTGTCAAATATTAGGTTTGTGTGCAAAGGCTGTCTGGTAAAATGCCCTGCAGTCATATTTGCAAATAGTCAACTTTTCAAAGATTAGGAAGTCACAGCTTCTAAAGCAACCACTCAGTTGATTGATAATCTAGAGTTTACACTGGTTGCACTACAAAGTTGCAATATTTACATTGTCTTTATTATGTCATAAGACAACATTCATATTCACCTTTCATTCACACTAGTGGCCTGGGTCATATTATTATTATTATTATTATTATTATTATTATTTTCTAAATTATTGTTTTTTTATTATTAACTAAGAAAATCCATGGCAATTTATACTTAAGATTAAAGCAAAATCTAAAGCTTGATTAATTTGATTTTAAGTGATATGGCAAAAGTCTGTAATTCTTCATATCCACTTGTTTTTTAATCCTTATTTTTTTCCAATGGTATGCTTGAATGGATGAATGGATTATCAGAGACCTATGGGTGCCAACATCTTTTTTATAATTGCATTATGAGGGTGCATGTAAATGCACTAATTTAGAAAACATGCCTCTTTCTACATTTTTGCAAAACTCCAAAACATCCACAACATGCTGTAAGCATGTAAGAAATACTGCTGCTGCTCATATAACATATGAATAACCCCCAAAGCATGCATGAATCACCACATAGCAGATCTATACAGGTGGAGCTGGGGAAGGTGGAGGGTTTCTGAAGCACGCTGCAAACTACTACATCTAGAACTAGTCATATATTTGAATGTTGAACAGTGAGCTCATTGGCTACTGATACAGGAGAGAACCAATCGGCTGTGCCATGTGATTATGATGTCATGATGTCAGATTGAGTTGGACCCATCGGACTGCATTCTAGAGTTTCATGCCAGAACTCTGTATTTCACTGCAGTTTCCAACAAAGCAGTTTAAATAGTTAAAATGTAATTACTTTCACACAGTTTGTTGGATTATCAATTAATAAATGCTTATTTTTTAAGTTTCCTTGTACAATATTATGATCTCGAAACTTTACCCATAGCACATTATTTGTGATCTAATACATTACATGTCACATATATATATATCTAATACATTACATTACATACCACAATACATGTGGTAAACTTAGTCGGTAGCCCACCTGGTATAGATTGCACTTGAGATGCAGAGAGCTGGGGAACAAATTCCATGAAATAAGAGTCAAGCTTTATAGAAGCAAGCTGGAATGGCACGGTTGGTTCAGCAAATCCATTTTATTTCCTGTTTGCTTTTGTTAGCACTACCAGTTAGGTTAGGTTTAGGATAGGGTTTAGCTCAGATGAATCTTGACAAACAGAGTCAGAGATTTCAGTCTTTGCCTATTCAAACAAATAGGAGCTGTACTTGCATGAAACAGCTGACCAAGATGGCCGCTGAGTGAACTGACTTGTCCTTAAAGGATTTGTAAAGATGATAACGAGTCATATGAAATAAGTATCAAGCTAAAGACTACAAAAAAGAAGCAAGCTAAATTGCATGGTTGGCTCAGCAAATACATTTTATTTTTACGTTTGCTTTTGCTAGCACTATCGGTTAAGTCACGAACCAGATTTCAGGATCTCATTAGAAAATTAAAGGTGAGTTTGATCAGGGTTGGAGCTAAACTCTGCAGAAAAGTGTATCTCAAGAGCCAGATTTGAGGATCCCTGGTTAGGTTTAGGGTAGGGTTTAGTTCAAATGAAAAAATTATTTTCAAACATTATTAACCTTTCAGCGCCACTCACTGAACATTTAATTTCCAAACTGCCATGACATGTATAATAGCCAATGTAATATGCCAGATTCATGTTATTCTGTTTAAATAAACCTGAACATGCTTTTAGCACCACTCACTAGGCATTTCACTTTGAAGGTGCTGCAAAATGTAAAAGAAGCAATGTATAATAATCAGCCACTGGGACCTAGGATGGGATTTGCACTTGATGTTGCTGTAGTTTTAATATAAACACATATATAATATTTAAATAAAAATAATACATTCAACCTCATAATACATGTCAATACATAATACTCAATTTCTCTGCTAAATTAACATGATAAGTACATGCAACCTGAATATCATGGAGAAACTAAAGAATACAGACTATTTTATTTACATAACAAAAGTACACTAAGTTTCTATGGACAATCTGGGTCATGGCACCAACCTAAAGGCATCTTATTTTGAATAAAATATATTTCAGTACTCTGTGTTTTCACAGTTTCTCCACACATGTGGGAATTGTCTTTAGTGAAAGCATAGTTATCGTAAGCCATGCTTTTGTTTTCAATCATAATGATTTTTGGAATAACACCAGGCAATGTTGTTGTTTTCTTCTTAGCTTTGGTTGAACTGCAGGGCAGTAGAGTCAGAAACACTGGGATGAAAATGATACTGTGAGCCAAACCGAAAACCATAACGAGAAACATGATCTTAAAGAACGTCCTGAAGATGTGGTTCTTGGATGCAGCCAAAATGAGCACGCCTATTATTGTTGAGGTAGCTCCTTGTAGCACCGGATAGCCCAGAGAAAACAATGCATCAACTACCCGCTCATTGACGGTCGATTTTTTGCTTGAAACAAATGCATATGAAATATGCGCTGAGAAATCAACAGTGAAGCCAATGCACACTACCAAGATGATCATTGAAATGGAATCTAGGTTGACACCCCATAAAGCCATGAAACCAGTGACACCGGTTACAACTGAGCCGATGGAGAATGTGACCCACAGGGAACAGATTGGGTTTGGGATTAATAACAAGGAAATGACCAGCATGACAGCTGTGGTGAAGCCCACATTCTGAATAGTGCCAGTCACAATGACCGAATATTGATCCAAGTAGATGAACAACGGGTGAAACACTAGTAGCTTAGCAGCACTACAGCTTTGAGCTGTGTTTCTGAGTTCATTGAACATCTTTATCTCCATACTGGCGTTGGAAATGTCCAAAGTCTGGACAAAAAATCTTGAAGCATTGATTTTGCCTTGTGTGATATTAACGTCTAGCTTAAACTCTGGATAGAGCAGGAAAAAAGAGGATAAATTCTCCATAAAGGCATTTTCGTTGTCTAGATTTAGTCTTTTGTTTTGAGCAAATTGCAAGTAAAAGTCTAACCAGGAGACAGACAGATTTTGATTGACAAAAGTCAAGTTGTGGAGTTTTTTCATGCAGTGGTTTAGTTCAGATCTGCTGGTTTTATTCCAGTATGGAAACTCTTCAGTCACTACAACCATGACATTTGGACCATACCTTGAGAAGAATTTCTGATCATCATCATAATAACTTATGACATATGAATCATCAGCTGCCAGGTCCTTCATATTAATGCCCTGCTCTAAATGAAGACTTCCATAAATGGCTCCAGCCAAATAGCCCACATACAGCAACATCACACAGACTTTGGTCCAGGGCTTGGTCAGGAATGGACCATAATAGGATTTGAAGAAGTGTGCTATAGGCTGTTGTTTCTCAGCACCAGTTTCTTTGTCATAGTCGCCACCTACACAGCAGAGACGATACGCCAGAGGCTTCTCTTTAGGAGTCTGTGTTGGGAGTTTGCAGCAGGTCAGCCAGTGTCTGTTACTCTGCTCTCTCCTGCCGTTTAGGGCGAGAACACTTCCAAAGAAAAGGATGTTATAAATGTAACAGAATATAATGGATGTGCTGGTGTACAAGCAGAAGGCCTGAACTGAGCGAAATTCACTCATGAGTCCAATGTAGAAACCAAGTACGTCAGTCAGTGTAGTGATAGTTATAGACATGGCGGCTTCTTTGAAGGTTTCGGCCATTCTCTTCTCCACTGGATCCCTGACTTTAGTCTGCTGCCAGTTGGAAATCATAATGAACATGTCGTCAACTCCAATGCCTGTAAGAAAAGATTACTATTAATTAACTCTAAACCAAAGGGTTAAAAATATTTAGAACTAATTTTATATTAAACATTTTGAAAATATTTTTAAAGCAATAGTTTTAAATTTATAAACAAACATCTTCCTCAAAGAAAATACGACCCAATTGTACGTTTTTGAATCGACCAAATACGATCCATTCTTACGTTTTAAAGTTAAGCGCCCTCTAGCGGTCGTAAAAATAATGACAGTTTTGCGTTGGATCTGACGTCATCGAATGACGTATGAGTTTTTATACGATTTCAGGGTAATTTAAACGTGTTTTACTAGGTGTAATTCGTATATATGACCACACCTAACCCTACCCTAAACCTACCCCTTACAGAAATAGTGCAAAATCATGATTTCTAGTGCATATTTAAAAAAAAAAAAACATACAATGAAAACATATGCGTTCTCTGGAATCGAACCTGTGTTCATATGATTATACCATTCCGCAGTGCAACGCGCTACTAATTGACCTACACATAAGGATAAGGTTGAGTTAGATACCCGTTACTGATAAGGGAGCAAATGTTGAATACGCTCTATAGAGACGTATTTGAGGATTTGTGAAAACGACTTTAGTCGGTCGTATAAATTGGAGGACATGTTGGAATGCATGTTATTTTTTATTTATTACTGACCTGAATTAAATATTTCACATAAAAGATGTGAAAATAATAGTTGAATTTATAAAAATTATACCTTTCAGAAGTTTACATACACTTGATTCTTAATATTGTTTTGTTACCTGAATTATCCATAGCTGTTTTTTTTTTTTTCTGTTAATTTTTTTGTGATAGCTGTTCATGAGTCCCTTGTTTGTCCTGAACAGTTACATTGCTATCTATTCTTCAGAAAAATCATTCAGGTCCCACAAATTCTTTAGTTTTTCAGCATTTTTGTGTATTTGAACCCTTTTCAACAATGACTGTATGATTTTGAGATCCATCTTTTCACACTGAGGACAGCTGAGGGACTCATTTGTAATAATTACAGATGGTTCAAACACTCACTGATGCTTTAGAAGGAAAAACAATGCATTAAGAGCCAGGGGTAAAGACTTTTTCAATTTGAAGACCAGGGTCAATTTAAATTATTTGGTAACTTTACAATAAGGTTCATTAGTGAACATTAGTTAACGTACTAAGAATGAACAATACTTCTACAGTATTAATTAATCTTAGTTAATGTCAACTTCAGCATTTACTGATGCATTATTAGAATCACAAGTTGTGTTTGTTAACATTAGTTAATGCACTGTGAACTAACATGAACAAACAATGAACAACTGTATTTTTATTAACTAACATAAAAAAATAAATAGTGTAATAAATGTACTGTTCATTGTTTGTTCATGTTAGTTAATACATTAAGTAATGTTAACAAATGACACCTTTTGTATTATTATACAAATAATTATACAAATACAAATACAAAATACAAATAATAATTATTATACAAATACAAATATTATATTGTAAAGTGTCACCACTTGTTGTGTTTTATAGGAAACATGTATCTTCTGTAGCTTCTGAAGGGTAGTACTAAAGTAAGTAAGTAAAATGTACAAGTCTTCATTCTGTTCAAAAGTTTTCACCCTAACATCTAACATCTTTTATGTGAAATATCTTATTCAGATATCTGCAATCAAATAAAAATAACATGCATTTTGTATGATCCCTCTTATTTTGGTAAAATAATTAACATTTGGCAGATTCTGCAAGGTGTGTGTAAATTTTTGGCTTCATGGTAGCTCCCCCTATTTGATTTAAATACAGTAAAACAGTAAATGTGTAAAAACATACAATTTAAAATAACTGTTTGTTATTTAATATATTTTAAAAGTGTCATTTATTCCTGTGATGCAGTGCTGAATTTTCAGCATTATTACTGCAGTCTTCAGTGTCACATGATCCTTCAGAAATCATTAATTTCTGATGATCAGTGTTAAAAAGCAGTTGTACGTCTTGATATTTAAGAAACATTTATTTTAAATAGATTTTTGAGCCGGGATCTGAACTCGGGACGCCCATAGCGCTATGGCGCTGTATGTCGGCGCACTGCCCACAAGGCTATTGGCGCCAGCATTTAAATAGATTTTTTAACATTATAAATAGCTTATAATAACTTAGATTGTTGTACCTTGAATAACTTTAAATTTAAAATTTAAAGTACCCTTGCTTCATGAAAATATCAGTTGTCTTCAAAAAAGAAAAATGTACAATTCAAAGTTTTTCAAGGTACAAGAAGTTAACAAGACAGAAATAGTTGTTTGGTTTTGGAATACAGAATATATATTCCTCTTTTATTGTACGGAAGAGAGTAGCATGGATGTTTTGCTAAACATCCCATTTTGTGGTGCTCAAAAACAAGATAAAGAAAAAATATACGATTTTGCATAAAATAAGCAATGTTTTTCCAAAGACACATGCTTACCCAGAATCAGGAAAGGTGAATTAGCCACTGTTATTACGAATGGTACTTGAAGATAGAGCAAGAAGCCAAAGCTGGAGAGCACAGACAAACCCGCAGACAGAACTCCCATGAAAGAGACCCAGATCTTGTTCCTCACATTATCAAGACTGTAATCAAATGAAAGTAAATCAAACCAGTCATAATTGCCAGTCAAAAAAGCTGATATTTATTTTAGTTCTCCAAACTCTCTACACATGGACTGAATCCACTAGTGAAACACACTACACGCACATATATATCTCAAAAAAATATTGTGTTTGTCCTTTTACTTTAATGATTAGTAGCAGTAAAACTGATGTGAACTCTTTTCTTTATTTGAAATTTTAACCAAAAATAGAGTAAAACGTTGTTAAACTTATTAGAATTGAAAATAACATTCCCTGTAGTGTCTGAGTATGTGTGATATCTGTTGCTTACCGCATGCAAGATAACACTGAGAAGGAGATTGCAAGTGAGTAAGTTATTGAAAACAGAGGAATGCCATCTGTTGTGTGTTTCTCTATCTCCTCTTGTCTGGAGAGTGAGGTAAAATGAGACACCTGCAGATAGAGAAAGTTATAGATATATGCTACTTACAATACATATGGAAATATATAGAATGTACTGATTTTACAGATCATTTGGTCTACAATATGTTCCCATGCATAAATCAGCTCCTTAACATGGTCACTTACCTTGAGTTGTGTGCTGAAGGTTTTTTTGGATAGAAATTTTGGGAACTGCTGAAGCCATTGACAGGCTCCAGGTTTATCCTGCAAAAAGTAGAAAAGTCTGATAGCACGTGCATGTTGGATCACGCCTTCTTTTTCTTCAACACCTCCTAGTGTTGAACCAAGAAAAACATCTTTTTCCTTCCATTTATTTACTGGAAACGATAAATTGATGGTTTTATTGTCAATAACGTCCAGTATGGGATTTGGGACACACTTCCCATTTTCTTTGGCACAGATATCTTTAAAGCTTATTTGAGTTTGATTGACATCGACAGAAAGATTATGCACTTGCTCGTCAAGCTCCCGAATTTCCTCAAAGAGGGCATCTGCTAGAATGTCTCCTTCCACAGAAAATATCATCACTGCATAGTTTCCCTCAGCATAGAGTCTTTGGCTTGAAAACAATGAATCGTTACTTGGAAATGTTTCTTTTACAAAATGTCTGGCTTGCTTGGAAGGTCCATTGATAGGTGTAAACTGATTCTCAATGTCATTGTCCTCGTAGTCTTTGAGAAAGTACAGTCCTCCTCCCAGAGCGGCGGACACTATCAGTGGAATAACAAAAAACCAAACTGGATAAGAACCAATGAGATGGCCAAGTTTCTCAAAAAGCTTAGAAATAGGTTTCTCAACACAGTCTGTACGATAACACGCCATAGTCTTCAAGGAAAGGGTAAAAACTGAGGTAAGATTAGACTGAAATCTGACATGTTCTGAGTGATGTTGTCATCTGCTCTATTTATTGGTCTACACATTTGCTTAAACCCTGCCCAGAGGTGTGTTCATACAGTATAAGGAGGGTGATTTTTCATTAACTATCCAGGCAGAACTACTGGCAATTTAGATATTTCCTCAAAATAATTTTCCCAACTCTAGGACTTTTGAACCATGAATGGGGAAAAGGTTTTTTTTTTTTTTTTAATGATTTAAAGAGAATTATGGGAATCTGGAAACTAGTGACTACAGTTTATTATTTACAACACAAAAGGTTAAACATTTAAAAGTAAATGTAATATGAAGAAGCATGTGAAAGTTGTGTTATTCAGGCCTCTGAGTTGGCAGATCCTTAAAAATAAGTGAGCAAAACATCTCAGAAAAACTGTGCCTGGTGGGCTTACTTCCCCAATTATTTTGAAGTTGCCAACAACTATTCGAGTTTACTTAAGGCAAGTGACTAGAGGTATTTATTTATTTTTTCATACACATCTAAAATACACTGTAATGTTTATTTTATTGTGCTTTATCTATTTGTGCCTGTCGATTTAAATTACGATACATATCAAATGGGTTTATTTTAGATGCACTGTGTCAGAAATATCCACTTCAGTAGCAAATATCCACTTTTGTTAATATATATTTTTTATTACATTTGTGTCTTCCTTGTGTTGACAGTAAGAGGCTCTTTAAGTTAGATATCCCACAAATCTTTCTCATCTGATATATTTAGTGACACATGATCCAAACGGTAACGTAACAAAATTACTAAGTTATTTCACCACCCTGGGTGAGTACATAATACAAAATATTTAAATACAAGTATTTTCTATAAACGGTGGATTTTTTTTTTTTTTATGTATTTAAAATATATCTCTAAGTGTTCCAAGTTATTGGGGACATTGCAGATCACTAATTATTCTCCAGTTTTATCATGTATAATCTTTTTTTAAAAATTTTACTTGACTTTTTCCTGGCATCTTTCTTCTGGTGATTTTCAGTCAGTAGAAAAGCCGTTTTAATGTCCTAAGTTACGGTAACTGTGACCTTTATTTCCTCCTGCCTGTAAACCATAAGTATCTTAAGTAATGTTCCAGAGTGTGTATGTGCAATAACTGTTTATGGTTCATAAAATAAACATGACAAAATGTAACAGTATGAAATCATCCTGACAAAGGCTTTTATGACAAAATGTTGATAACATTTATAAGTGAGTCATTAGAGAACATTCTTAAGTGAGTGTGTGTGCAGTTATAATTTATTTCTTTAAGTTTGTTCTTCTAACTGGCACCTCTATAGGTGTGTGTTTGCTTCTCGACAAAAAGTAAAATTTAACAAATTTAAAATATATCATGTATAATAATTTTCAACTGTGCTACTTAACTTAATGTGATTGACATGCTGTATTTTTCATTATTTATGATACTTCCTCAGTTGTATTCATTACATTAAGAACTGCAAACATTTTTTAAAGAAATGTTATGTTTAAATATGAAAATTAGACGTAATATGCAATAATTGGCATATATTTCCAGAACCAAAGCCAGGTTCAAAATTCTTGTTTCATTTTGCTAACAGTCAAATGTTTTTACATAGATATGGATATCTCTTTTCATCAGCCATAAATCAGAAAACTATCAACAGCCAATAAATAAATAAATAAATAAAGTATAAAATGTCAAATGCAAAAAACTTCAGAACATAGATAAGAACAACAATTACTAAATGAATACAATGAATATAAAAAAGAATAAAGTGCATAAAATGCAAGTGATTATGTTCAGTGTTGCTATGACAGTGACTGGTTTAATAATGCAGTGATGAAAGTAGCAAGAATCCATTTCAACAGCCTTGAACACAAAGCAATGTGCAATGATCTCATGGAGCACCAAAGGGCCCTAAAACCTGGAACATGTAGATGAGGCCCTGAAGTAGGTGCAGAAGGTCCTTAATCTGGAACATGCAGATAAAAGTAACTTGAAGTAAAGGTTTGCTCGCTGGAGATTAACGAGCTGTGTGGATGTCTGTATGTCTTCTGCTTCTGGGCTACAGACTCACTTCACTTTCAGTCCACTTTGTCTCTCTAGGATGGAGACTCAGGATATGCTGCCAGGCTTGGCAAACTTAGTCCTGGAGGGCTGGTGTCCCTGCAGGGTTTAGCTCTAACCCTAAAATAGCTCACTTGTCTGTAGCCTGCTAGTATTCCTAAAGACATTGATTAGTTTGTTCAGGTGTGTTTGATCAGGGTTAGAGTTAAACTCTGCAGAGACACTGGCCCTCCAGGACCGAGTTTGCCCATGCCTGGCAGCACTGAGTCTCCAGAAGACAAAGACACTAAAACGACGCTAGACAAAGACACTAAATGTAGGGTATCTCTTTCCTCACAGGCTGGAGGCTCAAAACACGGTCGTATTGGATCCTGCCTTAAAAGCTGTAGACTCCAAGGCAAGCATTATCTGTTGTTGTCTCTTCCCTTACAAGACTGAGACTCAGAACATTGACTGTATCTGCTATGGTCTCCTACCACACAGACTGGAGGAGTCCTGGGGCGTCTGACACGGGGTAATAATGGAACAGAGTAACATAGCAGAGTCAGTGCACAGGACCCATAATTCCCAGCAACGCCCCTGCACAGGCCAAAACATTAGGAATAAGTCTCTAGGTGGGTGGAGGCTGCGTGTATGTGGACCAATGAAAAGTTCTTTCCATTGCCATTGTCCTAGTTACTTCATCTTATCTCTATCTGACTTATGTTAGTCTACTAAGTTCTAAGCAAAATATAGCAAATCTTTGTCCACTGTTGTGGGCTGAGAGGGGCCCCGCTGTAAACTGGCCCTGGAATGTGCTGTTCACCACATTACCAATGATAAAACTTTGCTAGATGTTATGTTTTGTGAAAGAGGGTCACACTGTAATCCCAAATAAGTTGGCAAAACTCAAAAAAATTGAGGTAATCAGTTATATCAAATTGTTTAAGTTGTGAAATGTCCACTTTTAAGTAAGCAGAAACATCTAGTTTTGAGTTTGTTGTACTCATGCAAAATAATTTCTCCTAACTTAAAATACGTAGTCACCCAGCTCAATCATTTTGATACACTGTAAAACCTGATAAGTTAAGAATACTCAAAACATTTGAAGAAACTTATTGCCTTAAAACATTTGAGTAATCAAACTCATTTTTTTTTAAGTTAGCAAAGCTTTACATTCTTATAACAAGAGTGGCGGGCCGAGAGCCATGGGAGCCAATCCCAGGCTTGCTTCCATGGTCCCACCCCACTCATCATAACAGTAATATACACATACTGTGCATCCTCAACCTAACCACAGGCTCTACTCTTTACCACAACGGTAACACTACAAAACCAACATAAGAGAAACTTATGTAAATCCTAACATAACACAGCATTTAAGTACTAATATATGTCTCTCTACATTAATCTTGTGCAAAAACACACAAAATAACACTTAATTTCAACATTTATTTTCCATGTTGTCTGATGCAAAGCATGCTGGGAACTAGAAAACTCAATCATTTTAAGTTCAGTTTACTACAACTGCATTTTGAGTTTACAGAACTTATTTCAATTAAGTCCAATGAACTTTCATTATTATTTGAGTGAAATCAACTCATTTCATTTAATTAATTTCACTATTCGGGTTTACAGCTGATAGGTCCTTTGAGCTGTGGTTAAGTTCACTACGATATAGTGGTTTTCATTTTGCATTACATTGACTGTAAAATATGTTTTTTACGTATGGAAATGTAATATTTTGAGTTCTGATATTGGGAATATGGTCTAGAGCAGGGGTTCTCAAAGTCTACATTCAAAGGTCCAAATCTGAAGTTTCATGAATGTCAAAGGTCCGGAACTATTGCTTATTACGAAACTTGTTTTTAATAAACATACATAACATGCATTACAAATCAATAAAGTGTCTTTTGCATTCAAAATACATTGATAACAACTGCAAAAGTAGCAAAACAATTCATTTAAGTGTCAGCATTTTTTATGAACAAAACACAACAACAAGAGGTAGGACAAAAGGAACATGGTAGAGCAGCCAAATGTAGCTTGGCAGGGCTCTACGATTACTTTTCTTATTAGGAGTACTTGCGCTCCTAACTTAAAAAAATGTAGGAGCACAATCTATAGATTTATATTATATTTTATATATTATATTAGAGTTATATTTATAAATCAACAACAACAACAAAATCTGATGAAAAATTAGTCTTCTAATTACAAGATTTCCAGGTGCATTTTACCTTTATAATGGCATTTTTTGTGAAAAGTATGTAATCTATAATTTAAAATTAAAAATATATATATTTATAACCTTTATATGTCTAACTAAAACCGCAGCATCAGAACAAGTAGAATAAGTGGCATGTAGGTGTATTTTCATATGTTTAATGAGGCAAAGTGGCATGAGGGCAATCAAATTCATAAATTCATGTTGAGATTAATGTTTTAAATATATTTTAAAAATTAATCTCAACATGAGGACATTAATCTCAACATGAATTTATGAATACCGTTTTGAATACAGAAACATTAAATTATTTAAATAACTGAAAATACTTTAAAAATGAAACAACTGCCGGTAGGTATCGGGAAGTCACCGATTTAATTACTGAATCATATTAATCATATGATTCGTTCGAACAGCTGATTCATTCAGAAATCACGCAAGTGACTGTCTTTATGAATGGAATCATCTCTGGATCATTTTTGACGACGAAATAGAGCCATGGTGTTACACATAGGCAATGGTGTTACACAATAGTCAATGTAAGTCACTTAATATTAACTTCTTGTTTATTTTATTGTGCTGCTGCGGTATGAGTTCTTTACCACATTCATGGCTGAGAATGCAGACTCACACCGATAGGCAAAATGAACGCGTACCTCTCTGTCCAGTCATCTTTGAAAACTCTACTTTCTTCATCAACTTTTCTTTTCCTGGTAACGGACATCCTCACAACAAAAGCTCACTGCGGTCAAGGTTAAGTGTCGCCCGATATTACCCCGCCCGATGACATCATACGCTCACTGGATGCCATGACAACGTCACACAGGAAAAATTTTAATATCTCGTCTTCGCTTTCATTTTGGAACATTTCCAAAAAAACACATAAAACTAAACAAATGATTTACAAGTTTAACATGCATTTATCAAAGTCGGAAATCCACGCTTTTAATCTACACACAATTAGTGCTTTTGAAACAGAAATCGAGGCGAGTCCGGATTAATTTCCCTCCGGGTCCGTATCCGGACCGGAGTCCGGACTTTGAGAAGCACTGGTCTAGAGGCTAGTCAAGCAAACCTAGCAAGATTTATTGGAAAAGGTTTAAACAACATTTTCCAGGCTTACTCAGTGAACCATAAACAATTATTGCATGTGCTCATGTGGAACATGAACATACGTATAAATATATATACGTATAAATATTTTGCTTTAATATATACATGTATGTGTATGTATTTATATGTACATAATAAATATACAAAGTAAACACACATATAGTATGTAAACATAAACTTTTATTTTGGATGCAATTAATCGTGATTAATAGTTTGACAGCTCTGTTACAAACATGATCAAAAATTAACTGAGGACAATTAAGATTACAAAATAAGGTGCGAACTCAACGTGAATTGTACAAAAAAAGTGATATAAAAATACAGAGCAGCAACATACACAATATACAAAATGGAATGTGTGTGTGTGTGTGTTTGAATAGTCCATTAAAGTCCAAAGGGTCTGATAAATCGGCCTCATTTGGAAAAGTGTGGTAGTCCAGGAGCTCTTGTGAAGCAGCCTGTACTGTGAACCAGTCTACAGTGGTAAATCCACAAACGCAAAAATCCACAATGGCAGACAAAAACAGGCAACAGTTTTCTCCTGTGAAAACTTGCTGTTTTACATATGGAGGATGAGAAAAGAACACAAGACAACAGTTAAATGCTATTATCGCTGTTCTCCATGTTCTTGGAGTAAACATTTTTACATGGCTTTTTAAAAATTCCATGTAGCTGGTGTTTTGTATGCATTTGGCCTATCAGCATACACTTACTTCACTAGTAGTTCCTATAGAGTGTAAATTATCCATAGCAATGAATCTACCAAACGATGACCATTACCACGTTCTTATCCTGAACTTTCTTTCTTCCGCCTATCCTCATGACCTACAGTAATAACAATGTCAGGTCACTGAACTTAGGGGTTGTTATATATGTTATATAACTACTGGATGGACCAACCACTTCCTCATGCCTGCAACGCCTCAGCTCGTCCTAAATGTGACAAGGGATGGTGACGGTCATCATTTGGTCTAAAAGATTCATAGATAGGGACATTACATCTGTTTCTACCTCACTCAAACATCACCATGGTCTTATCCTGGATGACAAATACCAGCAAAGTCATGGGGGACTAGTATCATTTCCCTCCCCTGGTAACTTAACAGCAGATAAAACAGCAGACCCCTGTTAGATTCTGCTGTATTTGGTTGAGCAGTGGTTTGGGTGGCTCGCCAATGTATCAGATTTCTCTAATACATAAAATAAGTAAGCTTGACCAGAGTTCTTGTGGGGAGAATAATTTATTGGTGTAGCAGTGTATCAGGTCTTCAAGCAGCGATGTTAGCTTGCCAGTCTTCTAGTATCTTGACCCATGTAAGGGTCCTAGCTTCTTCCTAAGTTCTCTGTAGCTTCTGCATAGCTTCTCCCAAAGTTCTGTCTACAACAACAGAACTTTATACCTAAAGACAAATGGCTAGAAACAATAGATACTGTCAGGACCTCCTACTGGAGATCCTGTAATCTAGAAGAAGTTCCTGGGGACTACTATTCTTTTGTTATGGACCATTTGCTTCACACCTTTACAGACAGTTCCTGTTGATTACATCTGGGGCACAGTCACATTGTAAATGCATCTCACTAACAATACACACAATCTTTCACCCCGAATAATTTGTATCTGTTACATTAATCCTATAAAATCTTATGTCATGGGGTGGTCCAAGAGGCCGCCACACATATGTCCGAAAGTGCTACTCCCTTAAATGCCATCCAGGAAGTGACTATACTCGTGGTAGAGTGGGTGACTAGATCACCAAGCATAGGTAGATTTTGACTGGAATATGCTTGTAAAATTGTATCCACTAGTCAGTGAGATAATTATTGCTTAGACACAGACTTGCGGGCACACTTCTTTTCAAAACATACAAACAGCTGTCACAGTGGACGAGTAACGTAAATGTATTATGTAACTATCCAATCCTGTACCTGGGGTCTGGGTGAAAAGCATCAAGCTTAATTAAAGCTTAACTAAGGACCTTGGGTAGGAATGATGGATTTGGCCAAAGATAAACCCCTGCATTTTCACCTTCCATCTCAAACAGTCTTCACTGACTGATAAAGAGTGCAATTCACCAACCATTTTGGCTGAACATATTGCCAGGCAGAAGACCATATCAGGAAATTTAGATCGACTTGATCCAGTGGTTCAAAAGGTGCTTTGACTAGTGAATGCAAGACAATAGTAAGATCCTAAGCAGGTGATCTCATAACCCTCCCTGGGCATAAATGGTGCACATCCTGAAGGAACTGAGACACCAAAGAGTGTTTACCTATACTTACACCATCCATTAAATAATGAAAGTGTGAGATGGCTGCAATATAGACCTTTGTATTAACCATTTTCCCTGAATCCAACAATGACTGAAGAAACTGGAGAACAAAACTTGTATCACAAATGGCAGAGCCTAGCTGACGGATTTGACACCATGCTGAGAATATCGGCCACTTGCTAAAGTAGTTACTCCTAGTAGAGGATGCCTTAGAACTATTCTGTTCTCAGTCCAACTTCATCTTAGTTCTTAGTGAGGGACAGAGTTAAGGCCACAGTTGTAGAGTCTCTGGCTTCAGTTGCCAAATTTGTCACTCTGCCTGAGACAGGAGAGCGAGCGAGAACCAGTGTTTCTTTGGCCATCTTGGGACCACAAGCAAAACTTTGTGAAAGTCCAATGCTACCCTCCTGAGCGCCAAGGGAATCATATATAGAGAGGAAAAGCACACAACAACTTTTCTGGAATCTATCCCCAAGGGATCTCCCTGGATGTATAAGGAATACCACAGATTGCAATGAGTTGTTTCTTCCATTGCAAACAGACAGATCTTCAAGATACCAAACTGTCCCCATATAAGTCTTACCACTTTGAGATCCAGTTTGAGAGAGCAGGCCTGCTGTTTCAGAGACAACCAGGAAAGTATTTTCTTTGTCACTTGGAGACATTGTGCTGATCATTGTGAAGATTTAGTGCGGATTGATGTGATACACTGAAAATTACAAATATTGTCCTTATTTTTCTGCAATAATGGGAGAAAAGTCCTCAGGGAGAGGTAAACTGTCAGGAGCTCAAGCACATTGATGTGTGTTAAGGTCCAGGGAGGCTCCCAGAAACCTGCCTTCCTAAACTGCTCCCCATCTTATCAAAAAGGTATCTGTTGTTATCACAGACCACCCCGCTGGGATGTTCCCTAAAAGAACCCTTTGTAATAGTAACTTCTTGTACTTCCAAGTGCGTAACATCTGGATACACCTTCGTGTGACCCTTATCTTCACATGACTGTCTAATTTGGGAAGTACTTTGAAGCTGTTCACCCACTGTTGTAGTGGATGGGTTCTGAGAAGGAAGAGGAGAATCAGAATCACTGCCACTTCAATCATACCCAACAACCGTTGAAACTGAAGTAACTTCATCCTACTGTTTAGATGAAATGGCTGAGCCAAACTGGACAACTGATGCAATCATTAGTTGGGGATCCAGTGAAACTTCCACAAGAACTGTCTGTTTGGGGATTTAGTTAAAATGTCCCACTTCCACATCAGTGAATTCTAGTCAGTCTCAAGCTATGTTAACATATTGACATCTTGATGTTGCCATGATGTTGCCAATTTTGTTTACAACAGCTGACGAAAATAAAAAAAAATAATAATAATGTATCATTTTATAAACCTAATGTCTAAAGTTTTTAAGTTGGACACAAGGTAGCTCCACACTGTGCTCAGTTACGTCAAATGACACAATCTGATATAGTTTTGAGCAAAATAATGAGACGGGGAACATCTCGGCTTTCCAGGAACTTTGCTGAACAAAGTTTGATGAGAAACAAAATGACAGTAAAAGATAAGCAAACGTAGACAGCGCACAGCAGCCGGTTCCCAGCGTCCATTTTTTATTTTTCTCGTCTTCCATGGGAAATGTAGTTTGTTTTAATATATTGTGAAGTTTGACAATAAAACACAAGCACAAGCAACAGAAACAAAACAGAGTTGCTAGAACTATAAATGTTCCTAGTTCCTGTAGTGAGAACATGCCAAAAATAGTTCTAGGAATTATAAAAAGGTTCCTCCAGTGTGAAAACCCCTGAAAGTTATCTACATATTTTATGGTCTGAGGTAAATTTTTCAGTAAAGTTTTATTTTTGGGTGAACTATTCATGTGATTTTTGCTGTTCACACTCTCATCCAAAATATATATCATACGTGAGTATAAAATAATAGAAAATAATGTGGACTACACATAACTGTGCTGAATTTCCTGAAGATCCATGTTATAGGTTGTCACCTCACTAGGAAATTTAGAAGACAAAACTTTCTGTTATTTTCTCATAAATATATACTCTATACCCTATACCTCTTCTAACCCATTCCAACATTTTTCTCCTGCATGGTTGAGTGCAGCTTTGACGGCTAGTGAAGAGTGCTGTTCCAGCCTTTAACAGGCCGTAGTTTTGAACCTTCCAGTCCCCTGTCACTCAGCTGTCACTCTAGGCCCATATGGGCCTCAGAGAACAATCTCATATCATATTTCACACACAACCCGCTCAGGGTCAGTGATTTCCCAGATGCAATGTGAGAAAATGGACTCTTTTTCAAAAAGAAAGAGAAAACACCAGCCACAATACAGCCTTAAAACCATGAAAAAAAATCTTTGATATTAATTCATTAATTCATTAATTCATAGTGTGTTCCTTGAAAGAAAATTGTGTTTGGAATTATGTAATTTATGTCACTATTTTCATTTTTGTGTAAACTTTAATTTAAAGTTTTAGCTTTAGCTTCATTTGCCCCTTTGCTTTTATGTTACAGAGTTTGGCACTCTAATTTATAGTCCCCAATAACACTAACAAATTATTTGCAGCCGTGTTCAGTCTAATCTTCTTGTCTGCAGTTTCTACTTTAATCCCACAGGTCCACATTAAGGAGCTGGAGACAGACTGGCACCTGCAATTATCCATGTTCATCCAGCCATGGGCCTATTTTCCTACACTCCTCCTTACACACACACACACACACACACACACACACACACACACACACCTGTCAGTAAAGGCTAAATATTATGACTAGTAGACCTTCACAAACCAATACACAAAACTTTTTGCATTCTAGTACAAGCCTAATATACAAGGACAGACTTACAATGTCATGCAGCATTTAATTATTCATGCCAACACCTTGCGAATATAACAAAATTCCTGCTTTGCTACATTGCACTTACCATGCTAAAACTGCAGTGCTCTTAAACATCCAGTCAGGATACATTGTAAGAAAATAATTGGTTAAAGAATTGCTGAATATATATATATATATATATATATATATATATATTCTGCTATATTTATCTAAGACTAACAAGGGCACCCAGACTCCCTCTTGTTTAAAAATATGAATGTGTAGTTATTTTAACAGATATTATTGCTGTCATAAGCAGTCCTGGAGATCCATGAAAGGCCTTTTCCTCTAGGCACACAACTGCTGAGCTAGCAGCCGGAATTTATATCACTGTGTGTGGATTCATTTCTGTTCCTGTCTCTGCTGAGCTGGAGCTGGTTCATTCATTAATCTCATTCATTCAGGAAAGGCAGATGCTCATTTATATTATGGTAATGAATAATTGTATTGCTTTTATTAAAATAGAACTTGCATAACTGTAAATGTGTATCTCTAAATCTACACCTGGTTTTGATTAATAGACTGTAAATATTAGCATGTAAGTGAATTTCAACAGTACCTTTGTTGTTGTCAGTTTCATCACTTCTGCCACTATGTTCACATCAGCCGGTTTAAATTTAGAATTTTACAGGAATGGCCCCAATCAAGAGTTGCACTGTCTACTGTTCTTTCAGCTCATTTACTTTGATCCCAGCCTCTGTGTGAACTCTGGTTTAAATGTACGCATCTCCATTCTGTTCAAAATCATACAGTCATTGTTGGAAAGGGTTCAAATACACAAAAATGCTGGAAAACCAAAGAATTTGTGGGACCTACCTGGATGATTTTTCTGAAAAACAGCAGGCAGTTTAACTGTTCAGAACAAACAAGGGACACATAAACAACTACAAAAAAAAAAAAAAAAAACTGCTGTGGATCATTTATATTATATATACATAACAGCACCAAGGTCATTTTTATATTTTCCCTTATGGACTATATGTTATCATCTTTTATGTGAAATATCTTATTCAGGTCAGTATTAAATAAACAATAACAAGGAATTTGTATGATCTCCCTTATTATAACATTTTGCAGATTCTGAAAGGCATGGCCAGACTAGTGCTGCATACCCTTCTTCTTCTAAAACAGATAAACCAGCATAAACAACAAACCAGATTTTTATTTATTTATTTATTTATTTATTATTTATTTATTTTTATTTTATTTTATTTTTATTTTTTTGTCATGTCGGCTGAGTTAATGCCATAGTAGTTTGTCTTTGAATTAAAATCACAGGTCTGAAATGATGAATGATATTTAATAGTATGTAAATATCAACAATGTCTGTGTTTCACATCATTTCTTGTTTTTACTTCATTTTACTGACACAAGCAGGTCCGGAAATCTTGTGAGTACATTCCCTTTAAGCCAGAATAAGACTTGTATAAACATTTGTAAATGTATAAAGATTTATCATGTGATAGCAAATCATATGATTTGGGCATGGCCTCGTTGCCTTTTTGGTCTTAACAGCACAGGGGTCAATAGCACAGCAGAAATTGCATTCAGTCGTGATTAGGAGCTTGTTGTATTCAAGTGTTATATGCTGTGTTCACGCCAGGTAATTACCGTAATTTTGAGATGACAACACGTGACTTTCTTCTATGCTTTTCTATGGCAACGCCTAAACGGAGCCTACGTTGGTCAGGTGGTACAGCGGTATCTCTCAGAAGACTTCCAGATACTCTTTGCTTCCAGTTCACAAGTTGTAATTACCAGTTCTACGAGGATGTAAACCTTTTTTACAAGCTGAAATCTGGTAATTACGGGAATTCCAATATGGCGTAAACGCACCTTTAATGTCGGGAAAAAAAAATGAAATGTAAGATCCCATTGGTTGACAAACATCTACGCGCTATATATACAGTTTGTTGACAATTCTGGTATTTCGGTCAAATACGTGCTGATTTCACTACTTATAAAACATATTCGAATGATTGTTTATACCTAGCCTATAAATACACTACTTTAGCGAGAAGACAAAGGGATGTAGTTGTTGTGAGAACAGCACTGACAGCTATGGTTGTCCCCTTCCACCATGTGTAAAGTTTATATATCAAAATTATTCTGAATTTCCCAGTAGTAAATACGACTTAAGAGGTCGTTCATGTCCAATTTCCGATTAGGAAACTCGAATTAACGATAATTCCGATAGCACGTAAAGGGAGCATTAGAATGCCAGATCTGCTTAAACAACAGTAAATTAAATATAAAATATATGCTTACTAAAAAACACAAAAAAAATATTTAATTATGTAATTGTGAATAATGTATGGTTTGAGTTTACCAATTAATGTTAAAGACTGATGTGTCTTGTACATCAGTCTTTTTTCCTTTCAGATTTTTGGATTTGTTTGAAATACGAGAGCTAGTTTGTTTGGTTCAAGGTTTAGAGCTCTTTACTGAATATTGTTTTGAAATGCCTATGCAGAAAATTAATTGAAAAAAAAAAAAAAAAACAACACTTTGTCAGGTTTTGGGACTCTTTTGTTGTGTTTTGCGTTGGTTTAGTCCTGTTTGTGTTTGGTTCCTTCCACTTCCTTTTTGCCCTTATTTGGTTTTGTTCCTGTCCCTCCCCTAATTAAGTCATTATTAGTTAATCACATCACCTGTCTGTGTCTCGTTAACCACCCTACTTAAGTTGGATTCTGTTCATTGTTTGATTGTCCGTTCTCGTCTTTGTGTGCGTGTCTCTGTTGCCTGTCTCCTATGTGGATTATCATTGTGAATTTGTTATTAAAAGACTTGTTTTTGCACCTGAGCTGGACCTTGCACTCTTCGTTTGTCCTCCCGCACGACACCCGTGACAGAACGGACCAAAAACATTTTTTTGGCGTGTTTTTGCCTTTGTTTATTTTCATGTTTTTTCAGCGTGTTGTGTGTTTTTTTTTTTTTTGTTGTTGTTGTTTTTCCCCCTCCACGTTATGAAGTATCCTGCTGTCGTCCTCCTCCTCCTGAAGCAGGGGAATCGATCTCTTGAGGACCACACAAAGGACTTTATTTTGTTAGCAAATTACACCAGCTACCCAGACGATTGCCTCAGCGTATTCTATCTCGCCAGACTTAGTTCTGAAACAAGATGGAAAGCCCCGCCTACTACACCACCAATGAGGATGAGCAAGTTCAGGACTCTTCCCACCCACCCTCCCTCTCTTGCCTGTCATGGTTGTCCCTGTCTCAGCCACACCACCAGTCTCCCGACAGTTGCTCAGCTAACCCTCATCCCACCATCTGTGCGGTGGATTAGCCGCTGGTCTGCCAGCTTCCATCCGCGTTGTGGCGGGAGGATCTTTCATCTCCGCCTCCAGCCTCTGAGTCCTGGACACCCTCAGCGGCTACACCATGGCACCTAGCTCCCTCATCTCCACGGTCGCCCGTCGATCCACCAGCTCCACCGGGCTCCCTCGTCCCTATGGCTCTGCCCTGGTCAGTCGTCACCCTGCCATCGCCTCTGGACTCCACTCCTCCGGCTGTGCCTCGTTGCTCCGTACCTCCGGCTCAGCTGGACTCCTCCCTCCCTCCAGCTCCGCCTCGGTCCTCGACCGCTCCGGCTCCTTTGCGGCTCTCCGGATCTCCGCCTCTGCCTCGGTCGCAGGTGCCATCTGTTCCGCCTTGGCCCTCCGGATCCTCGGTGTCACCCCGGATCATTGGCTCTCCGCCTCGGGCTCCACCTGCTCCACCGCCGTCGGTCGGCCCCCTGGAGTCGTCAGCCCTTCCTCCACCATGGTTCCTCCCTCTGTCGGCTCCACCGTGGGCTGCCATCTCGGCTGTGGCCTGGGTCTCACCTGGCTCCTCCTGCTTCAGATCCCTCCTGTCTTCTCCCTGGCTCCTCCCTCCGGCTGATCCACCCTGGACCCTCCTGTCGTCTCCCTGGCTCCTCCCTCCATCATCTCCCTCTCAGGACTCCCTTTGTTCTCCTCCTCCCGGAGGTCCGTCCCCCTCCTGAACCCCCACCCAAGCCCCCCCCCATGTTTCTGTTTTTGGCGCGAGCTCGCGCCTTCCGGGAGGGGGGGAGTTATGTCAGGTTTTGGGACTCTTTTGTTGTGTTTTGCGTTGGTTTAGTCCTGTTTGTGTTTGGTTCCTTCCACTTCCTTTTTGCCCTTATTTGGTTTTGTTCCTGTCCCTCCCCTAATTAAGTCATTATTAGTTAATCACATCACCTGTCTGTGTCTCGTTAACCACCCTACTTAAGTTGGATTCTGTTCATTGTTTGAATGTCCGTTCTCATCTTTTGTGTGCCTGTCTCCGTTGCCTGTCTCCTATGTGGATTATCATTGTGGATTTGTTATTAAAAGACTTGTTTTTGCACCTGAGCTGGACCTTGCACTCCTCGTTTGTCCTCCCGCACGACACCCGTGACACACTTCTGTTGCCCAGGCAGATAAAAAAAATAAATAAATAATAATAATAATAAAAAAACACTCAAAATATTATTTTATATGTTAGAAATGCTTAAATCAGACAAAGATTACAAAGAACGGTTCGGAAGCCTGAGAGGATCATTGGTGCTCCCCTGCCCACCCTTCAAGAACTGTGTACATCCAGAGTGAGAAAAAGAGCTCAGAAAATCACTCCGGATCCCTCACATCCAAGCCATCCCCTTGTTGAACTTTTGCCATCTGGCTGGCGCTACAGAGCCTCAAATACTAGGACACCCAGGCACAAGAACAGTTTCTTCCCCCAGGCAATCCACCTTATGAACAGCTAAATGTTCACCCTATTGTGCATTGTGTTCACCCCATTTCCATTCTATCATCTATAAAACAACTGTACATACCACTTATGTATTTCCCAATTTATTTTAATATATATATTTACAAATGTGTAATTTTTTTTTTTTTATCCTCATCCTATTTTTATCTCTGTTGTTGTTGTCTCTATGTACTGGAAGCTAATGACAAAAACAAATTCCTTGTATGCGCCAGCATACTTGGCACTAAAGCTCTTCCTGATTCTGATTCTGAAATGACGATTATGAAATAAAGCTGCACTTTGGTATTATACTACTTCCCTTTACCGGCACCATCAGGTACAGGAAGCTCATAAATGTCTACCCTTCATGCTTCAAAAGTTTCTTAAACAGACATTCAAGTCAAAAATCCATAAATGGTAATAATAATAAAAAAAAAAAAAAAAAAAAAAAAAGTCAATATAATAATTTACTAGTAACTAGAGTTTACACAATAGGCCATTCCTCTCACATACAGAAACAAATTCTTTGCTTTGAGGCACTTATGATTGCACAATGCCCTCTTCTGTTCAGAACGCGAACAACATTAAGGACTTATATTTATATATTTCTTAAAAAAATTAACAAGCACAGTAAAAGGTTTGTCATGAGGCTAAATGCTGAAATTTTCAGAAAATTGTATCTACTTATTAATGCCTTCACAAAACTAAACAGATACTAAGAAATAATAAAGTAACAAAGTGTACCCGTGTACAAACTGAGTGACTGCCATACCTAAAGTCTACATTACATAGATTACCAATGACAATGAGAAGAAGCTGACAAAGATAGTTTATTTCCAGTGTTTTTCTTATTTTTTTCTTTGCAGTTGGGAGTCACACATATGAGCATTCAGAGGTAAGATGAAATCCGCACACGTAAGTATAATGTCATGCATACTCTCCCGAGGAATCACATGCTGGCTACTACACTGGTCAGCTCAGACAAAATATGCGACTTTTTGACAAAGGTAACGTACACAAAAAAAAACAAAAAACACACACATTTAGGTTATTGCCTCAAAAAAAAAAAAAAAAAAAAAAAAAAGACCAGGGTAAAGACGAATCCAGTGGCAAAGCACGAGATGACTTAAGACTATGACTGATAAAGCAGTGGAAGCTCTGGGTCTGCTTTTGCATCGTTTTGTATAAAAATGTATTTTTATTTATTTTTTCTTTTCTTTTTTTTTTTTATTCTGATAAAATTCAGTTATTCATTCACAATACATTTTCCATATTAACAAACAACAAAATTAAGAAATGGCACCTTTCCTGTCACCAGAACCAGTTGAGAGGCACTTTTTTGTAAGGAAACTGAATTCCTTGTGATTTTATGACTTACTTGCTGTTAAGTTGTACTTTGCATTAAAATAGTTCAACATGACAATACCAGTAAACCTGGTACTGCTACAGATGTTCAGGCTCTGGAGCTTTCAGTTTAGCACTTACTTTCACAATCCTGTAGAAATATAAAAAAGATTTCATTCTTCTTCCACATTTATGTCTGGCTGTTACGATGCACTGTAAAAGGGATTTCCACAGCACACAGCTCAGAAAACAGCCCATATCAAGGCTAACCTTCAAAATAATAATAATAATAATAATAAAAAACAATACTTCAAGTACAGACATTATTTACATTTTTCACTAATGAAAACTGCAACAAGCAATTTACGTGTTAGTCAATATAACAGCAAGCATATTACATTCTTCATATAAGTAACATCAGGAGTTTTCTTTTTTTCTTTGTCACAACCTTGGACGAGATGCTTTTCTTTTTCTTTGATATTAATATCCTTCAGTAACAGTTTCGCAAATGCATGTCTGTCCAAGTCGGAAAAATTGTGCTGTCACAGCAGCAGAGGCAGTCGGTAAACATTGGTATTGTACAGCCTCTGAATATCAGGCCACTTCACCGTCATGCATATATTACTAGCTTTCAAGAAAACAGCTCCAGTACTGATCCAAAAACAAGTCAGATGACTCAAAATTGTTAAAATTACTCCAGTTACTTTTTTTTATAAGCCTATACATATAGATATATACAATTTATATTTTTAATATATATTCATATTTATAGATACTTTGTTTAAAAAAGGACATGGGGGTGGAAAATAAAGGTGGAGTAACCTTAGCTCTAAGTACATTCATTCAATTTAAGGCCTGTTTACACCAACACACATTTGGCAAGAAAATTCATCTGGATTTCCACATAAAATTCCTTTCAGACCAATACATAAAAACTGCTGAATGAACAGGTTGAATGAAAATGTATTTACATGTTTTCAAACATCCATTTAGATTTTTGTATTAACTAGTGCTTATCCAGCAAAACCAAATACAATCTAATGTTTGTGAGTGTCACCAAGTCCTTACTGGTTGCCCAGTTTTCTTTACAGTGTGATGGAAAAGAGATTTGTCGCGTGGATGACATGCGAATGTTCATGTTGGTCTAAACAGATGTCTTAACACATCTGTGAAATGTGAAAATGCACAGAATTTTCTCCCCAAACATTCACCTTGGTTTGAACAGGCCTTCACACACATTATGACACTCTTACACACATGCAGATTCTTCTTTTCTTTTAAAGATATTGGTAGAATCGGGAGCGCACCACTTGGGCTCCTGACAATTTTTGTGGATGAGCATCATCTCCAGAATTCAGACTGTTTCTGGATTTGCCCTTTGACGCGCCTCCGTTTACTTGTTCAGAGCTGGACTGGGGACTTGGAGAAGCAGAGGGAGTCAGTCGCTCAGCTCTCCCTGCATGGGTCTCTTCCATTTCTGCTGTCTCTATCCCATCTTGACCTTTTAACTCTAGACTGGCCTGAGAGCCCTCAGTTCGACGATGCTCACGAGCAATCCAGTCCCGTATAGATATGTCCTGAGAGTCGCACTTGGGTTTAAGGCGCTCCACAGCAGACAGTTCGGCACCTTGGTCCACCCCACCCTGTTCCCTCCAGTCATGAATGACGTCTAATTCAGCAAAATCCCGCTGGCCACCCATAGTATGCCGTCGGCGAATGCCCTTCTTCTTACCACGTGTCTCTGTAGAGCGGGTCTTTTGTGTGCCAACACCGAACATGTCATCAGCAGAGGCACGTAGACGGGACTTGAGTCTCTCTGTGATTTTAAGATGCCACGCTGGCTCAACGCGGTCCGATTCAGTACGCAACGAGGCACTCAGGCTGCCGGTGGAACGGCCTCTCTTCATCACCTCTAGAACTCGAGACAGTCTATTTGATTCATTCTTGCTGACCCCTTGATTGCAACCAGCCCCTGCCTCCACAGATGAATCACTGTCCGTCTTTTGTCGCAGGGATCGCCTCCTGGACAGGGAGTCGCATTCTATCAACTTATGGGAGGGCAGTAAGCGGCAAGCTAGTTTGGGTGTGCTGCTGCTGCCATCTTCTGTGGAAGGTATGTCTAGCCCAGTGATGGCAGGGCTAAATATTGGGAATTCGCTCTCGCTGTCTGTTTCCATCGGTCGCCCCTCACTGATGAGCTCACTACGCTCGTCATCTGCCTCGTCGCCTCCCCGGCTTTCTGCCACAGACTGCACCTCTGGACTTAACGTGATGGATTCCACTCCTGTCAGAAAGGTGGTAGAGGAAGTGGTCGAGTAGTCTGATGTAATAGAGCTCACCTCTGCAGTTACCGAAGCTCCCCCAGGAACGGGTAATTGCTCAGGGGCTGGAGATGTTATGCCCCATTTCCGAGGTCTGGTTCTGGGTACGGAGGCTCCAGAGCTCATGGTGCCCAAGTCTGAGGTGGTCTCATCTAACTGTGAGGAAGGATCTGAGAGAGTTGATCTGGGAGGACCAGAGGTGCGCCGGTTGAAACCGGGTGAACGTGAGAGCTTGGGTGAGGGGGAGAGAGCCGAGGAGGGTTTGTCTTTCATAAAGACAGAGTTTCTGTGCTCCTTCTTGTTCTTCGGGGTGGACTCTGCACTTATGCTGTTATTCTTCTCTCCGGCAAGTGATTTTCCGCATGGGCTGGACCTGTCTGCCACCTCCTCCTGGCTTTGGCGGTTCTGCTTTTGAGTTGGGTTATCTTTCTTGGTGAACATAGTATCAAGGTCATCATCAGAACTGCTGGGTTGCAGCTTCTCCTTGTGCTTCTTTCGTTTGCGGTTGGCCGCAGCAAAAATGGAGGAGACTCGTGGCTGAAGGAACTCGCGACTGCAGTGGTCCTTCCCTGATCCCCAGGAGCCCTGGACAGAAAGAGAAAGCAAGAGTGACAGACTCAGTCACAGGGAAAAGAAAACAGCTTTGTAAACCAAGGAGCCATAAAGCACTGAGGCCTAGCAAGAAAACATGGAATAAAAAGCCCAACCGCTGCCCTTGCAGGTGGCTAAGCCAGAGTACTCCACCTGCTTCTCTGATAGCAGCACAAATCAGAGGTTGAAGGACTGAACATAGAGAGAAACATTAGAGACAGTCACAGAGCTCCAAATGAGGCCTCTTTTTCAGAACAGCCACATAGCACAAGCAGCACCCGCAACACCAACAGCACTGGCACATGGAGGAAGCTGCATGGGTTGCATTTGAAAACAAAGCTGGAGCCAGATGACAGAAAAGGGGATGGGAATCTTAATCCATTTAATGGTTCTTATGGTACTTTGAGAGTTAGAGGAAGAGTCTACATGAAGGCTAGGCAACTTGGGGCTCCAAACCTAATCAAACACACCTGAATAAGCTAATCAGTGTCTTCAAGATCACTAGAAAGGCAGGTGTGTATAATTAGGGTTGGATCTAAACTCTGCAGGACAGTGGTCCTCCATGACCGAAGTTGCCCAACCCTGGTCTACCTTGTACAATAAGAGGTTTGTGCATTATAAAAATACTAAAACAAACAAACAATTTTTGCAATTGATTTGAACTTTATTCCCAATGTTTATCTGCATATCAACCAAACTAACATAGTAACAGTTCTTGGTTGGCAAAGTGATGACTTTGAATTCACTGAATGTGTCGTTGGAGAAGCTGATTCATTTAAACACTAGAACCAAGTTATACAGTGTGTTAGACATTCAAGAACTGTTAACTAAGTGGCATGAAAAATGGCTGAATTTTCTAAAAACAAATGGTTCTCGATTCCCACCCCTAGTCATAAATGGTCAGTGCACCTTCTAGCAACATCTTATTTCCCTTTTACACTGAATGCAGTGCATGTTCAAAGCATGACATGATGGCCTCTGATCCATCTGTCCAGTCTCTTCAAGACAGCAACTGGCTCTCATGTGCTGCTTTGGGAGTGGTGGAGCATGTCAGTCTGGTGCAAGAACTACACTCACCCACTATACCTGCACTATCAGAGAAGTGGCCATGGTCCAAGAGTCAAACTCACCTTAGATTTAGCAGAGTCACTGGTTGGTGAATCTGTGGAGTAAAGAAAATACATGGTTAGTGGCTTGCACATGTCCTTCTACCGATGTCAATAAAAAACTGATATACAGACAGAAGGTGATAAGAATTAAGAAAGGGTGCGTGTGACGACGAGAGCATGGCAAGCAACGATAAAGGAATGGCGAGGAATATGGATCAAAAGCAGGCATGCATGCAAACGAACAAGTGAGCGCTGTTTTTTTGTAACGCTCAGATACAAGTAGGAAGCAATCTTTCACGTGTAAGACCATCCAGCAAACACAGACAATATGGAAACATGAATCTTGCATGAAAGGAAGTTTTGTGGTTGAAAAAGAGATCAGCTGGACTTGATTAACAATTAATTTTTATAAAGGAATAAATGCAATAGGATGCTAATGTTAATAGGATGCATGGAGAGTGACACAAGACCACAGAGTACACACAAAATTATGACCGTCTTGCAGGCAGTGTCATTGATTGATGTGACGTCATTAAGTGACATTAATGTTAAAATGTCCTCTAAAATACTAAAATTCTTAGAAGCAGAAATACATAACCTATGATTATAAGAAGGAACCATAAATAAATTAATTATCTGTGCATTTTAAGTATAATACAGGTATAATTTTAAGTAATCAGCACAGTACTGGGTTTAATACAAGTTAAATCCATCTGTGACATTCTGTCAAATGCAAAAGAAAATTATTTGACTCATCTTTTAAAAGAAAAAAAAACTTTAACATTAAAATATACAACTAAATATATTCTACAAAGAGTATAGTAGCTATATACATAACCAAAATTTTATCTGTATATAACAGCAGGCCCACTAATAAAACAATCACGTAGACAACCTTACAACTCAAAAACATTCTCTGTAAAGTAAAATTAAGAGCTTCAACAAACCTTTTCACACACATGTAAACACTAATAAAGACTGCAATAAAGTGCATTACTGTACATTTAAAACAAACAAACAAACAAAAAAAAGTCAAAATTATTTTCTAAATGTCACAGATGTTGTCCACAGCTCAACTTATTTTGAGCCTGGATGTTCCGTTAAGTAATTAGACATTTTGCATTTTAACAATTAATTCTACAACTCTATCCGATCTGAGCTTCAAGGATTAGTTCGCATTCAGAACAAAATTTACAGATAATGTACTCACCCCCTTTGTCATCCAACATGTTCACGTCTTTCTTTCTTCAGTCGTAAAGAAATTATGTTTTTTGAGGAAAACATTTCAGGATTTCTCTCCATATAATGGATATGTATGGTGCCCCCAAGTTTGAACCATAATGCAGTTTTAATGCAGCTTCAAAGGATCTTATCTAGCTAAACAAATTGAAAATGTATATGCTTCTTAACCTCAAATGCTCGTCATGTCTCGTCTCTGCTATGCGCATACAGTTAGGGTATGTGGAAAAATTGCAATCTTGTTTTCGTCTTTAACTTCAAAATCGTCCTACAATGCTGTTTTACCTTTTTTTTTTGGAAAGGGCGTTTGATATTCTTTGTATGTTCACTTTGTAAACACTAAATTGGTATTTCTGCAGCGATATAGGGCAATTTTGTAGTTAGGGAAAAAAAAGAGATGGGAGTTTTTCGACATACCCTAACTGTATTGACCTGGATCACACAGACTACACATGTGTATTGCAGAGACGAGACAAGACGAACATTTGAGGTTAAAAAGTATATAAATTGTCAATTTGTTTAGAAAATAACCGATCGCTTCACTAGATAAGACCCTTTTTCATCGGCTGGGATCATTTAGAGCCCTTTGAAGCAGGATTTAAACTGCATTTTGGAAGTACAAACTTGGGGGCACTGTAGAAGTTCATTATATGGAGAGAAATCCTAAAATGTTCTCCTCAAAAAACATAATTTCTTTATGACTGAAGAAAGAAAGACATGAATATCTTGGATGACAAGGGAGTGAGTACCTTACCTGAAGTTTTTGCTCTGAAAGTGAAATAAACCTTTAAGTACAATGTGTTTAATTCAGAAATGGATGTTTAATGACAGTGCTGAGGCTGGTCTGATGTGTGCTGTTGTGACCACAATGAAGACGAGACACTCAAGGCATGAACCAAGGTCAGAAGTGACAGGGGTCAGAGAGGGGCTAGCTACGCTGAAAAGATGACACTATGGGAAGACAGAATGCCAGCAAGGAGAAGTTAAAGAACCGATTCACTGCTGTTTTTGCTCCCATTTCATTTTCCATGGCAAAGACTACAAATTTTGGAGGCTTATTTCATCCGTGTTGAGCCGAGCCCCCCTGCACACCCCTTGGTGGTGACAAATGGTATGACCGAGTGATATTCAGAGCCGAGGAGCATTACCATGCTGTCTCTCCGTTTGGCCAGCGTTTAGAGAGAGAGAGAGGGGCGAGAGACGGCGAAGAGCCTTTGAGACAGCAGCACTGCTCTACGCCAGGTAAACTCACAAACCACACCCCACAGAACCCAACACTTCTGATGCGCTTTCCCTTTGCACTTTTTTGCTCTCTTTTCTCAGTCGCCCACGTCATAAAATGCGAGGGTGTCTGCAGACTAGGCAGCTACACTGCGGGCAACAGTCCTCCCTCTTCCTACAGTTCCAGCTGCCCATCACGGACACTACTGAGTCCATCAGTGACATCAAGGTGTGATAGACTCCGCCCACTTGTCCTGTGTCAAGATCAGTATGTGTGAATGCTGGGAAAGCCTTTAGGACACGCGACAGAGGGGCACTAGGGACAGAGGGATCAGAGATTGGCAAGCGTGTTCTGCGGTTTGGCTTTAGCTGTTTGTTTGTTCTCTCTTGGAGAAAGAACATGACGTGTTAGTGCAGCAGTTGGCAGAATTACAGAGACGACCCAGTGGAGTTTGAACGCGTAGAGAAAGAAACACTCTAAGTGGGCGAATCTCATGGAAACGGTTGTATTTCACCCCAAAATTAAAAGGACAAAAATAGAAATTGTATTTTGAAGCCTATTCCAGATAACATTAAGCTGTTTTGCATTATAACATTATTTTCATAACAATTAAGAGGCATTTCCAATCAAAATTCTCATTACGGTAATGTGCATAAATGTTCTTTTATCATCTTATTATTCTTTCCCATTCTTCTTGTTAATTTTCATAAAATATATTTATTAATATTCCATTATTTTTTGTATTGTAGTAATGAGAATTTGCGGGGAGGAAATAATTGTCTTTAAACATGTTAAATGTTAAAAATAGCCTTTATTTTATCATTTATTATTTTTGGGTGAAATAAGACCTGTCCATGTCTTTGACAGGTTTTGTGAGATTCACACAAACATGACAAATGAGCAAAACAGAAATGGGGTAAAGACAGTTGCCGAAATTTACATAACTGAAATAAAATCAGCTAAAGGATGGAAAGTAAAAATCCAAACCAAATAATTCAAGCAAGCTTCTGTAGGCAAAAATGTATAACATCTTGCCTCACAAACTCACTCAGGCTTTGTAATTAAGCCATTGCACAGTTTTTGTTTTAAAAAAAATGGGAGAAGCTGCTTCTGTTTTAAGAAAAGCAAAGCATTTTCATCAATATTAAAATAATGTTTAAATATCTTATTGCAGTTTTAGTTTTAACTCACACATCACAAGGTGTGCTCTTAGACATAATTATACTGTACGGAAAAGGTGTAAAAGCTGAACCCATGTCAGAGAGGGTCCAACCAAGGGCACATGTTACCTGACACTTCCCCTGGAGAGGTGCCCGTCCGGCCGATGTTGGTCAGCAGGTGGTCAATGTTAGGCACAGGCTGGGACTCCACAGCACTCTCCTCCTGGACCGTAGTCTGAGGAGACATACAGAAAAGCAATTCAATAAAGAGTAGTGTTGACTTAAAGTAATGAATGAAAAAGAAGAAAGTCGATTTTCAGTGGTTCTTGTGCAAAATGTGCCTCCACAATGTGGAGGTGTTTTCAGTGATTTTAGTGTAGGAGTTCTGGGTGGTTGGTAGCTGGTTACTTACTCAAAAGAGCAAATCCGCAGTTATGAATTAAATACACCTAATTGCCTTGCGAAGGTATTCATACCCCTTCATTTTTTTCACGTTTTGTCATGTTAAACTTCTTTAAATTATTTTTTCCCCCCACATCAGTTTACACTCCATACACCACAATGACAAAGCAACTTTGTGACCACTTTGCAAATGTATTAAAAAAAAAAGAAAAAAGAAAACTAAAATAAGTACATTGCATAAGTATTCATACCCTTAACTCAGCACTTAGTTGAAGCACCTTTACAGCCTCAAGTCTTTTTGGGTATGATGTGATAAGCTTTGCACTTCTGCAATTATCTGCAATTTTTCACCTCACCGCTTCATCTCTCAAGTTCTGTCAGCTTGGATAGGGGCTGGCAGGCATTTTCAGGTTTCTCCAGAAATGTTTTATTGCGTTCAAGCCAAGGCTCTGCCTGGGCCACTTAGGGACATTCACAGAGTTGTCTATAAGCCACTCTTGCTGTTTGCTTAGGTCCTATTAAAAGGTGAACCTTCTGCCCAGTCTGAGGTTCTGAATGCTCTGGACTGAATATTCATTAAGACTCTCTCAATATTTTGGTCCATTGGGCTTTCCTTCTACTCTGACGAGTCCTTCAGTCCCTGCCGCTAAAAAACAGCCCCGCAGCATGAGGCTGCTAACAGCACACTTTACTTTTGGAATGGTACTCTGCAGGTGTTGAGCAGTGCTTGGTTTCCTTCAAACATGATGCTTGGAATTGAGGTTTGTCAGACCTGAGAATCTTGTTTCTCACAATCTGAGGGTCCTTTAGGTACTTTTTTTTTTTTTTTTTTTTGCAAATTCCAAATGGGTTTTCATGTGTCTTCACTAAGGAGAGGATTGAGTTTGGCCACACCACCATAAAGACTGGATTGGTGGAGTGTTGCAGTGGTGTTTGTCCTTCTGTAAGTTTCTTCATCCGCTTATATGATCATGGAGCTCAACTAGAGTGACCAACAGCTTCTTGGTTACCAGAATAAAATAACCCTTCTCCATCAATTGCTCAGTTTGGCCAGGAGGCCAGCTCTAGCAAGAGTCCTAGTTGTTCCAAGCGTCTTACATTATGTATAATGGATGCTACATGCTTCTGTGAACCTTCAATGAGGCAGATTTATTTATTTTACTTTTCCCCACATCTGTGCCTTGATGCAAGCCTGTTTCTGAGCTCTACAGGCAGTTATTTTGACCAGTTTTTGTTTTTTGGTGTTCGCCTTTCCAAATCATACTCATTCAAATTAATGTGACACAGTTTAACTTCACTCGACTGCTGTAACAAGTGCTCCTAAGCTAAATTTCAAGTGTATTAGTAAGTGTGAATAGTTATTTATTTTTTTTTATTTCTAATAAATTTTCTAAAAAAGTTGTTACAAACCTGTTTTTTGCTTTGTCATTATGGTGTATGGAGTGTAGTTTGATTTGAGAAAAAAGGTAATTTAAAGTAGTTTAACATAAAGCAGCAACATAACAAAATGTGAAAAAAAAAGAAGGGGTATGAATACTTTCGCAAGGCACTGTATAAATCGTTGATGCCTACCTGCCTAGATTAAAAAAAATAAATAGTGGAATAAAGAAAGCAGCTGTACTAATACACACCGTAGGCTCGTTGTCACCATCCTCAGTGAAGAACCAGTCGTACTGAAAGAGAACACCAGATTGCATTCAGAATTATTTCACCAATGCTCAAATACCTGAGACATTTGAGAGACCTGTTTTCCGTTCACACGAGAAGATTAAAAGAACTCACATGCTGAATAAGCGTTTCTACAATCTTGTACTGGTCTGGCATGTGTGTCACCATGTGAGTCATATTGTCTTCAGATGTTCTCACAAGTGTTGGGCCAAAAACAATGGCCAGATTCCGCGGCTCCATCTGACACAATGACAAAGGAGAAAAATGAGACCTTTCTCTCTTTTATATATAGCAAAAACCAAAGGGAGTGTACACATGTCAGAGTTTATGATAAATGCACCAAATATTGCTGTTGCGTTTACTTCATTCATGTTTCACCACTTTTAAATATCACATTTCACTCAAAAAACAACTAAAATTAGTTGCTACCTTTGAAAAAGTAAATCTTTGGATCACTAAAAATCTGGCTTGAAAACACATCTCGAGATCCCTGTATTATGTGTTCTGTTCCATTCTGTTACACATCGTCTTGTTGTTTTTGAACGGAAGTGTGCAGTCTGTGTGTACATCCCTGTGGACTAGCAGAAATGCTTTACCTTGTTCTTTTCCGAGTTTTCAGCCACAGTTTTGAGATGTGCCGAGAGGAACTTCAGTGTTTCGTAATGATGATCAGGCAACTCGTGAAGCTGAAAAATGAGAGGTTTATTTAGGGTTGCCATAACAAACAGTGGACTTATTACCACCATAAACAAATGGTAATTAGGTGAACAAAAGCATCTTACCAGTCTCTTGAGCACTTTGAGTCTCTCTACAGGATCCTCTATTCTGTTGCCATCAATAAAGTCTGCATACCTGTCTATAGAGGGCAGATCATGATATGAAGGAAAATTACTTTAACTGTCAGGTGTTAAAATTGCATGTCTGTTTCACTCACAGCCACTAGATGGCAAACTACACAATTAATGTTGAACAAGTGCAAGATATATAAACAAATATGAGTCATAAAGAGCCTCAAGCAAGGGAATTCCAACAAGGACTTTTACCGTTAGTGAAGAGGGGTTCAGGAAGTTTCCTGAAGAAGGATTTGAGTAAACTGCTGATCACATTCAAGTCTTTCCATTTCTGTCCAGGAATAGAGAATGCATTTAAAAAAGAAGAAAAAGGACCTCAAGCAAGAAGTAGAGAAAATATCACAAAACTCACATCATCCTGAATATCAATGTCGCCCATGCCCTTGTTATTGAGCTCTTCCTGCATGATGGAGATGGCGGCATTATTTCCTGGCACTCTGTAGATGCCAGTGTATTCCAGTCCTCGTTCTTCCACCAGCTTACAGCACACTTCAACTATCAAAGGAACAAACTAAAACACACAAAGGACAGTCACATGCCTGCAAGCCAATCTAAATCTCTAAGACTGCACGCCATACAGATGTGAGTTGCTTAAATTGACAAATATGACTCTAAAATCAGCAGTATGAAAAACATAACAGGTTCATTCCATTCATTACATTCAAATAAACAATTACTTTTTAAATACTATTAAACACCTACAGCTAAATATATCACTACTGTAGAGACCTTACTCCCTTATGGAAAAGAAGTGTGCTTAATTGTTCTTAAAAATTTACTTAAATGTATATTTAAAAATGTACTTGCATAATGTACAGATAATATACGAGCATTTGAGGTTAAAAAGTATATAAATTGACAATTTGTTTAGAAAATGACCAATCGTTTCTCTAGATAAGACCCTTCTTACTCAGCTGGGCACCCTTAAGCTGTATTTAAACTGTATTATGGAAGTTCAAACTTGGGGGTACCATACATATCCATTATATGGAGAGAAATACTGAAATGTTTTCCTCAAAAAACAATTTCATTATGACTGAAGTAAGAAAGACGTGAACATATGGGATGACAAGGGGGTGAGTACATTATCTGTAAATTTTTGAACTGAAACTGAACAAATCATTTAAGTACACTTTTAAAAAGTACACTTTGTAATGATGCAAAATTAAATGTTTTAATTTTAATTATATTTTAAATCATTGTTTTAATCATCTTTTGTTGTGCTTTAGAGATGTACACTTTTTTGATGTGTTGACTAGCATATTAAAGCACATTTACAAGTATGTGATTATTTTACCTGTAGTTTGTTATTTATATTTTGGCTAATATATTTTAAATGCAATAAATTGCAAGTTCATTATTACAAATGTGTCATTATACATTTATTAACATATGAGTTTCAATAAAAATAATGTCACATTATTTTGTAGTTAACCTTAAATGCTTGTCAGTACATTCAAAAGTACACTTACAGTGTCCAAAAACATTATATTCAGTTACCACTTAAGTATATAAAAGTATATTACGCTATTATACTTCTTTTTCACAAGGAATAGCTTTAGGATGTCACTGAAATCAACAATGCCAAGTGAAACAGTGAGAGAAAGAGAGAGGACGTTCTTTGTGGTCTTACTCTGTTGGTCTGGGCTGGAGGACAGTCATCTAGTCTTACTCCAAATGTGATTCCATGAGACGATTTCTTCTCAAATGGCTTTCTCATCAGACCAGGTATGCCCTTCCGCCATGTGCCCTTATCCTTGGGTGGGCTGGTTTCATCTATTTACAGACAACCATAGTAAGAATTTGTCATAGAGAGGCAGCACCCTATCTAAAAGGACACATGACTTGTGACTCAAAAAAATACTTCACATACACAAGCACTAAATTGTAAATTTTTAAATTGTAAACTAAAGTGTAAATTTTTATTAATATTAAAAGTACTGAATACAAAGACTAAGTGCCTTTGATGATGTTACCTTTGTGCATGGCTTTTCTGTCGTGGTCCTTGTTTGGTGAGTGAGGGCTTGTGGCTTTATTCTCCCCTTTACTACCCAGTAATGTCTGCCTGATGCTCAGGGACTGACGGGATGCCCTGGGTGAGGGTTCTGTCTTACTGCTAGGTGGACTGCAACACATATAAACCAAGTCAGGATCTAGAAGAGGATGAAGATTACAAAAATTGAGGGGAATTCTTCCCTGTTTCCTGCTTACCTCATTAGAGTGTTGTACTCCTTTATTTTCCGGTTGATGAGGTCTGTGCTAGTTACAGTTGCATTCTACAAAAGGAAGAAGGAAACAGAGAGAAAGCAGACAAAAGCTGGTGTCACACGAGTGGATGAAAATACAAGAGTGGAATCCCCAAACACACCAGAGGGGTTATGGATCACCCAGTGCTATCAGAAGACAGAAGACGACGTGCTGTAGTGAAGATGCAGTGGTTTTCCCGAAGACTTACTATTTATTTACAAAAAAGCCCTAGGTTATGTTCAGCTATTGTAAGAAGGTTCTTTAAATAGCGTTTTTTCCATGATTCATGAGGAAGTCCAAAACATCCACCATATCTATATCAGGCACTAGACCTGGGTAGACTTACCCCATAATAATGTGGTTTCTGCACCCCTCAGGTCACTATATGAAACTACAAAAATGACGATTGTTTCTTTTTTCAAGTTATTCTTAAAATGTATTAATGAAAATATGATCAGTTGTCTCAGGTGAAAAATCTGGAGAAGTCTAATGCTTTAAAGTTGAGGTAAAAAAGTGTTAATTATTTTACCAAAATAAGAAGCATCATACAACACTTATGTTATTTTTTATTTAGTACTGACCTGAATAAGATATTTCACATAAAGGAGTTTACATATAGAAAATAATAGTTGATTTTATAAAAATTACCCTGTTTAAAAGTTTACATACCAAAGTTCACACTAAGGACAACTGAGGGACTCATATACAGAAGGTTCAAATGCTCACTGATACTTTAGAAGGAAAAATTATGCAATACAAGCCAGGGTGTAAACTTTTGTGTATGTAAACGTGTACACACACTGGCAGCATCACTTGAATAATGTCTCTGCAGAAATATCATAATATAGATTACCTAAACTTCAAGCTCATTTATGCCACTTGTTCCAAATTATTTTTTTATTACCCAACTCTTTCTTTCAAACAATGTGCATAGTTAATGAGGTACATTCGATTTTTTTGTAGGGCCACGTTTACTAACAGCTTGCACCAGTGCAAACCATCTTTTCGCATTAAAATAGTACTGTTAGGACTTACTAAAGACGCCCCCTGAATAATTAGCACTGAAAGGTGTGGACACAGTTATTTTTCCCTTTCAGACACAAAATTTATGGAAGGAGAGTATTAGAATGAATCACACGCTCATCAAATGACTGGAACTGGCGCCATTATTTACCGCCCAAAAAAAGCATGTCTTAAAGCAGAGGGTAATTTGCACTGCTCTTGGTAGATTACACTGGACATTATGAAAATGATCTGGCTGTGTTTTTTAATGTGTGCATTGTTAGTAAATCACACAAAATTGCTTTCAGTGCTTTCATGGAATTGCGCTCTAACATTAATTTGCTCTGTTAAGTAATAGCCAATAGTGATTGGACTGTCACCTTGAACTTTAGCACACAAGTACAGACATTTTTGGAGTGTGATATCTGTGAGTTGTGTTAGCCAAAGCATGACAATTCTGGTCTGGTGTGCAAGAATAGAAAAGGCTTGTATAAAGAAGACATGCAGGTGAGTTGATGGGGAGAATACGGGTTAATGGGAAGAAATCTGGATGCAAAACTGTTTAACCTGCATGAGCACCACAGCTCAACATGTAGGAGCATGAGCACTAACCAACTGAGCTTGGCTTCAACAAAACTCTCAACAAATATGGATTTAGTAAAAAAAAAAGCATCCTAGTCATTCTTAACATTATTGGGATTTGATCTCAATGTCAGGTAAAATGTCTTTTATGTATGTATAAACTGAAATTGTATTTGGATGTAAAAGTGGAACATTAACCTCTTCATCCAAGTTGCTGTTCTCTTGAATGACTCGGATCCAGGACAGCATTTCCTCACGGTCTTCTGCCTGGAACAGGTATTCACAGTCTGACGTTGTCAGCCGAAGAACGTTCTTCCGCTTAGTGTCACTATATGAGATGTCAATCAAACAGGCTTTGATGCTGATTGGCAGAGGCTCTTCTTCGATCTGGGAGTTGGTTTGTCCATCCCTCTTATCCTTGTACAGGTAGAGGCAGTGGCCACGAAGAACAGCGTAGATCTGCTTCCATGACCGCATGCTACTGCCAACACGCTGTAGAAAAGACAACAGAATTATGAGCTAAAATAGCAAATACAGAATACACAAGTTAAAACATGTAAATCAGTACTGTTAAAATGTAACCCCATATTGTACATGCGTTTTAACCTTTTACTACATCTGAGTGGTATAAAATATGAAAAGCTCTTATAAGACAAGATCTCTGGCACTGATTTGGCCAACATTAAATATTTCTGAAAGCTTGCCAGCCAATCTCATTCATTCAGAGGTTCAAAGACTCGTTGTAACACGTTTACAATATGACAAAGTACTCCTACAGCATGACCAGCATGCTCTGAAAACTCTTTCATTCAGTACTGGGACCTAGAACAAGAGAAATCATGTGAATTTGGAGTTTAATTTAGTAGTATTGTACCTTTCCCTTATCCGAGTTGAGCTGCCGGAAATGAAGTGGACCCTCCTTTGTGGCATCAGTGAAGACATCTGAAGTAGAGTCTCTCCTAGAGCCAGAATCTTCAGAAGATCTGTCAACAGCCTGAAACACACCAAACATGGATCATCCAGGATTCATTCCATTGAAAACCCAATTAGATAATCTATTAGTTTGGTAAGTAAGTGTAGGTGCACTGCATTTTATTGCTGGTTGCCACCCATCGTTAAAAAGAAGAAATTCAAAGAAGACGCAATGTGCAATTGCAGTACAAATATCATTTCAAGTGCTATTCATTTGCCAAAAAAGAGAGGAAAATCTTTTATTGCATACAGATTGGGGTCTACGATTAATGTATTTTGTTAAGAAATTATACATCTCATTATCATTAAACTGATTTAATGTTAAGTGGAGATCAGATGCCAACAGCCCAGACATTTATCTAAGGTGTGAACTAATAATAATTTGTCATGTATAATCTTTATTATAGCAGTCTAACTCACCTTTCTAAGGCCCTTGAATCCATGGGTGTGTTTAATTGACCGCCTATACAGACACAGAGAGGTTATGTAATGAGAGAGCCAAGAGAACTGACTGTTCAACCTTGTGGTCACTATACAGGTAGCTCATGACTTCCTGTCCTGATTGTAAACCTACCCTCTTTCTTCTTCTCTGTAGTTATCCAAACCCTCATCGAAGGATCTGGAACGCTCCGTTTTAGAATCTGATTCCAAAATCGTCAGTCGTAAAGAATCTAGGTTGGAGTTATGGGTAAAATCATAGTTAAAAACAAAAGCACATTTTTGATGTTACTGAGATATTGTATGCATTGGCAGAGATGTTCCTCACCCTGGTCATGGGACAGCTGTCGGCGTATTATGGGAGAAGGGGAAGTTGGACTGGGTGGGATGGTGGTGACGATAGGCGTGCTGGAAATTACGGCAGATGCGGGAATGTGTGCAGCGTCATGGTCATTACTGGAGCTTGATGGCTCGTCTGATGACAACAGACATGAGACACTCATAAGATTAAGATTATCTTGGTAGTACATAGCTGGACTAATGTTTTGCAACAGAGCCAACAGAATCCAACAGTCTGGAGGAAACATGCTTACTCACACAGCTACGGAGAAGTGAGCAATCATAAAACTGATAAGCCTCCCACACCTTTTCATACACAGTCAGCACAAGAGTAGAGCAGACAGATTGCATCACTGTGTAAAATATTCAATTTTTAACCAAATAATTTCCTTTTTTACAGTTTTAGTGGAAAACCACACATGATGTATGCACCGGCACAATGTTTACAATTATACAACTTGTCTTCAAACTTCATGCATGTTAATTCTTTCTTGAGCTTTTTATTTATATCTTTCAGTTTGAAAGTCCAGATATGTAAAACCATAGCACTGTCAACTTGTTCTGTATCACAAAAAAAACAAACAAAAACATATCAAACATTGTCTATTAAACAGTCTACCAAACCAAACCCAACACAGTCTACTAAGTTAAATATAAACCATACCATTACAAAAGTAATAGTCTATAAAATAAAAGTCTATAAAACCAATCCTAAAACAAAGAACGTCTTCAAAATAAAGTCTACCAAACAAAACACATTCCACCAAATCTAACACAAAGAGACTGTTTCTCAAAAAAAGCAATCTTTGAGCTTTCTATTGGCATGTTCCATTACTTTGTCATATCACTTTACTGCCCTCTTGTTTGTTTTAGGTTTCTGAGCTGTGGATGAACTGGTGTCAGGGGATGGCAGTGCAAGTGGCTTCCTCAGTCCCGCTGCCTTGGGTGGAATGTGTCAGTATGTCACATTATCTGTGCCCTTGTGGACTATGATGTCATGTCCTATCACTGTACTGGTGTACATTACAGTTTGGAGATGCTCCCAGGGACTCCATGAACCCTTGCGCTCCATGAACACTCTTGAACTACAACACTGTCAAGTTGTGTGCATATAAACGCTGGTGGAGTATGGAACTATTTCTGAAGAAGCACAACCATTTGTGATGGCCAGTTACAAATTGAAAGGTCTACAGTATGTCCAGGACATACACTATATTGACAAAAGTATTGGGACACCTCCTTCTAATGACAGGTTTGACTACTGTAGTAATTTCCATGAGTATTAATCTAAATGTATAAGCATATAATGATATTCTAGGGAATTGTGTACTTCTAATTTTATAGCAAAAGTTTGGACAGGACCCTTTTTATTCTAACATGACAATGCCTCTGTGTATAAGGTAAGGTTCATAGAGAAATGTTTGATTCAGTCAGTGTGGAAGAACTTGACTGATCTGAATAAAGCCAAGTCCTCATCCCAGCTGAACATCTCTGGCGTGACTTTAAATCAGACCTTTAAATCCAGACAAAAACTCAGACCAAACACCAATAGCTTGTGCTATTGTACAGTCATTTTAAACACTTCCAAAACTAAAGCAACAGAGATGGAAATACAATTTTTAAATACATTAATTATGCTTCCATCATTGTTGCTACAGTTTTTAAGTGCAATTTTCTGTTCTAAAGAAGGGGGTGTCCCAATACTTTTGTCCATATAGTGTATGTACAAGTCATTGGTGTTGGTGATGAGTTTTTGGCTCAATGTCTACATTTAAAGTCACACCAGAGGTGTTCAGCAGGGATTAGAACTTGGCTTATGCAGAACAATCAAGTTCTTCCACACTGACTCTATGAACCTTGCCTTATACAGAGAGGCATAGCCATGTTAGAATAAAAAGGGTCCTGTCCAAACTTTTGCTAAAATTAAAAGAACACAATAGAATAGAATTCCCTAGAATTTCATTTTATGCTTAAACATTAAGGTTATTACTCATGGAAATTACTAAAGTAGTCAAACCTTTTCATTAGAAACCTTTTCATTAGAAGGTTTTTGCCAATACTTTTGGCAATATAGTGTATCTCTATGTATGTCTGTATTCTCTAGAACAGGGGTGCCCAAACATGCTCCTGGAGGGCCAGTGTCCTGCAGAGTTTAGCTCCAACCCCAATTAGACACACCTAAATCAGCTAATCAAGCTTTTACTACCCTGTTGAAAAAAACAGCATATTCTGGTTATGTATGTTTTGAAGCATGGCTGCTGGTTTGAGCTGGTTTAAGTTGGTCAAATGCTGGTCCTAACCTGGTCCTGAGCAGGAGCTATTTGCTTAGGACCAGCACATGACCAGCTAAGGTCCATCTTAATGCAGCTCAAACAAGACATATCTACGCAATATATGCTGTTTTTTTTAATAGGGTAGGTATATTAGAAACTTGCCAGCAGGTGTGTTGAAGCAAGTTTGAGCTAAACTGTGCAGGACACTGGCCCTCCAGGACCTAGTTTGGGCACCCCTGGTCTAGACATTGGCCAGTATTGTAAAGATGACTGATGACTTCAACGACACAAAACAGTTTTTTTTAAATCTCATACAGACATTAACAGAACTTCGATTACTCATTACTTCTCTTTGCTCAACTTTGTTTACATTGGGTTGAGCTGTTCATCCTTGTGTTATTATCACCATCATAACCCACTGCTGTGCACCATTTGCTCTAAAGCTCTCTATGCAAAGCCTGGGATATTAAGGGTGGAGAAACAGTGTGGCCTTTTATTTGAGTTATCTGAGCAATAAAAAGCAAATACATCAAGTCCTGTTCTAGCTGTGGCAGCACAGTAAAGCTGACAATGACTTCCTTGTGTAAAGTTCAGACTTTTAGTTTACTATGAATAATATAAAACATAAAACAATGTTAAACATGAATATTAAGACAAAGCTATTTTGTGTCCCCTCAGCTGCATAATATGTTAAACAGTGGTCCAGCCAGGACATTCTGACAACTGTTTTGGTACATAAGCTACATTAGATAATAATGAAGCAAGCAAAGGACCAAAAGAGATGCAGTTTGCATATGCAAATTCACTTTGAATATGTCAAACTCTACATTTAGATATATACAAAATATGCATACTTATATTTGGAATGTTTTTTTTTGTTTGTTTATAAAGAGACTACTTACATTGCATTCATTGTGTACATTTGATCAGTTTACACATTTCCTGTGGATCAAACCCATGACCTAGTTTTTGCAAGTGCCACTAAGGTAAAAAAAAAAAAATATATATATATATATATGTTTTTGAACATCCTCTTAACCTTAACAAAACTCATCCCCCTTTGGGGTAGACTGAGCGGTTGCTATAGCAACAGCATCCATGGTCATATTATATAGTTGAAAAAGCTCTCACCAATGAAGGGAATGGAGTCCAGTGAGTCATCGAGGTTGCTTGAGAATGAGGTTTTACACTGGTCTCCTAGCTTCCTCATATGCATTTCTCGTCTGGTATCGTTGGCCAGCCAGCATGTGTTGGAGTTTGCAGGTGGTTCTGGCCCTTTCTCAGTTTCGTTCACTGCCAGAATGTAGGAAGGGTGGCGGATAGGTTGAGATCCAGATTTCTCCCTCCGAACCACAACTACAGTGGCATCTGGACCCTCAATGCCCTCCACTGTCTTCTCATTGGCTTGTGTTTCTATGTACCTAGGTTGCTGAGGAACTGTTCCGTTCCTGGTCAATATGGGCTTGGATCCACCCTGCTTTGTTCTATGGGGTTTAGAGGCGGCAGAACAAGAGGAAGAGCGACCTCCACGAGCTACCTCTCTGACAGGCTCCTGAAGGCTGTCAGCCCGCCCCCTGGGCTGTAACTGCTTTGCATTGTGGGGCATGTGGTTGGCAGTAAAAGGTGTTCTTTGGTCTTTGATGGGGCCTGTGCTGGAGCTACCACTGATGTGGCCTTGTATTGAGGCCAGGGCAGAAGCTATATAAGAAGCAGCAGCAGTGGAAGGGTCTGAGACATAATTTTTCGCAGGTAGCAGTGAGGGTCTGGTTATGGAAGGTGCAGAGGTATTGCCCAGGCTTTCAGCTCTGGAAGTGAGCAAAGAATCTGTACCTCTATTATAGAGAGGGGTGATGGGCAACCCCGGGTAACTCCCCCCTCGTCTGTCTGTGTTAAATATGCCCTGTGTTCTGTGAGGTACCATGCGTAAGGAAGACGACTGCCTGCTTGCTCTTGCCTCATCCCCTCTGTGCATGAGTAGCCACTCATCTGCCTCAGTTCTGCAGCATGCCTGCCTGTCCAACATGGATGTGGCATTCTCATTCTGTCTGCTCAGGTAGCCACAAGAGTACGCTCTAGGCTTAGGGATACCTATAGAGGCTGATGGGAGGGCGTCCTGGGAAGCACTACGAGGCCAATTCCGTGCTGAAGAAGCTCGATCTGCACCATCAAGCCTCTCCTGAGAGGCGCTACGCAGTGGCAGCACACTGGACACCTGATAACTCCGATCATGTGAGGCACTTCTCCGCCTCAGCTGTGATCCAGAAATGCCCCGTGAGGGCGTAGCTGTTGTTGATGCACTCTTCTGCTTTGGGTATTCACCTGTACTGGATGGGGATGCGGCTCGCAGACTGTCTAGGCGCTCTTGAATAGTCCGGGAGCCATACATGTAAAGCCGTTTATTGTCAATGTACTCCTTGTAGGTGGTGTAGTTCCTCCAGTCAATGTTCTGGTGAGGGGAGCAGGGGGAAGGGGTGGCAGGTGGAGGAGAAGGCGTGTAAGGAGTAGGAGATGTGGCAGATGGGATGGTTTCTGCTGTTGTGGTTAGGGTATGTCTGTGGGATGATAAAGGTTTTGTGTCTATGCAAGTCTGTGCAGTCCTGGGGGTATGATCGGATAATCCAGTGGACTCTGCAGTTCTATTGGGTTTGTGTTGTGATTGTGCTGCCCCCGTTGGAGATGAAGTGATGTGGTCTCTGGACCTGTTAATGCTTGGGTCTGTTGAATCCACATACTGGTTCTCCTCCTTCCTGTGGCTGGGACCAGCCCAGGTCACATTTGTAATTCTGTCTGTTGATTCGGGTGATGCTACCATTGTCCTAACGTTCTCGTTAAATACACGCACAACAGTTTGAGTGTTGGGGACCAGCTGAGTTTGTGATGCTGTAGAGGGAGATACAGGGATATCAATGCAGCAATTTATGTCAGGCTTGTAGCAACGATTAACTCCTTGTCTGGTTCCACATGAGATTTCAGCAGAGCGTGAAGGCTCTGACACCTGTGCCATGGCCAAGGCATTGGGCTCTATCCGTGGGTAACATATTGGAGGTGGCTCTGGGATGTTCTGGGCATTTCCACTATATGCCTCGTTTCCTTTGAGGTATGCATCTTGAGAATAGGCCTGAAAAGAAAGGAGGTTTAATTAAATATAATGAATGAATGACACTAATTCCACTATACAAACACTGCAAAGCCAAGTAAATTCATTACTAACACGTTTAATGTTGTTATCAAACATCAAAAATGTTACTTCACTAATAAAATACAGATGACAGGTTGACCCCCATTTCAATTTCAAATGCATCCCAGGAAAAGTAACAGGGGAAAGGTCAAGTAGCCAGACTCAAATGCCTTTAACCTCATGGAGAGATTAGGTATCAGGGGCTTACCTACCTTTAGCTGAGGAGAGAGAGCAGTGCGTAGACAAGAGGAAAAAGCGAGAGGAGGGTAGCCATTCACGGACGCTAGTGGCTGCTCTGTTATCATCTTATGAAGTCAACAAGTAATATCCTTAAGGCCTAAATACTACATTCTACTCAGAAAATCACTCCCGCTTACAATGAACTCTCTTAATCCAGGTTGATATATGAAGTTATTTATGTCCCAGGAGTCACGGTGTGCTCAGCACAGAGCTCAGGCATTAATGCGAGTGTAGACGTGATAGCTGGACTTTTGACTGTACACCTGAGGTGTCAAGTTACACTAGCAGACATGTCCCTCCCTCTCTCTCTCTTACTCTGTCTGTCTGCTCCACCCCTTCTATGAAAATAAAGGTGACTCAGACGCCGACAAATAAATATAAAGGTGTAACCTCACGGCAATGGAATTGTGATTTGAAAAAGTGATTGGATAAGCCAGATCTTAATATAGTTAAATACTGTATTTTAATAAACATTACAGGTATAGTGGGAGATGCAATACACATGCACTTTCATGCAAAGGTAAAAAAAAGTAACAAGCCAAAATAACACAGTGGAAGAGAGGGAGCAGGTGATAGGTTTAGCTCCTTCTTACCAGAGCTGTGATATCCCTGGAGAACTGCAGCCGGAAGGATAGATTGACAGCGGAAAAAACAGAGGAAGAAAGAACAGGAAAAAAGAGCAATGGTGAGGGAAGATGGCAAGAGCTCTACAGGTACACCAGAAGCAATCAGCCCCTACTCCAGACAGTGCTGCTGTCATTCTAGTGCAGGATAAAGCATGCTATAAATACACACTGAAGCAGAAAGAGAGAGAGACTGCTGGAGGGCTGCCAGGCCAACACCAAAGATGAACTAGACAGAGGAGGATACACTTCAGATCAGAGGGGGGTGACTGCTGCTCTTTTCCGGAATGATCCTTGAGCTTTCAATCGAATAACATTTTTATACACACATGCTTATGCATTATCTTGCATAGTGTGGCTTCTTTCCATCCACAGTGACTGTCTGCACAGTTCTTTGGATCATTTATACCTTATAATAAGTGGTCAGCTAAGACTTATTGCCAGGTACAACAGGAAGTAATATGGGAAGGTCTCTGATTCACTACATCAGCCAAAAAATAAATAAATAAATACAATTACAATGAAGAAATAAATAAATAAACGAAATAAATAATACAAATCTACTAAAAAAGACATTGTCATGATTTTCTCACACAAAACAAGTTATTGTTTGGATTTAATGTGGATTTAAAATAGTTGACCCTGGACCACACAACCAGTTATAACAGTCAGTTTGATATATTTATGGTAGGAAATGTACAAAATATCTTTGTGGAACATGATATTTACTTAACATCCTAAGAAATTTTGGCATAAAAGAAATATCAATAATTCTGACCCAAACTGGCTATTGCTACAAATTGTGTTCCAGGGTCATATATAGCTAAAGCAGTATGACAGCAAAAAGGGTCAGAGAATGAATTTGGCCTTCAAGTTAAGCAAATAGATGGACATCTATACCTGCCTTGGTGATATTTTTTACGTTTCATCTTTGCTTGTCCTTTGCCTGTTTGTTTCAAGACAGTCAAAACATGCACTTTGCAAGGTGCTGCTTTGGATCTGATCGACTGACTGTTTTGCATGCTGTACTTTTTGCCCTTCCCTGAAGTCCACTACATATCTTCTAAAGCACACATGGTAATATGATACTTATTTAATATCTAATTTCTTCTCTGCCTATATCTATTCTTTATGTTTAAAAGTGGTCATCCTTATGCAAAGTTAGGATGGTCTGACTTATGGAATTGTTCCCATATAGTTCGACCCAATAACAACACTCTGAAGGAGCTGACACCATTACTCCACACCATTTACTTGTAGGCTATCTAAGAAAAAAAAAGTGGCGTCAACTACTGGCTCTTAAATATGCTCCAAATAAAAAAACAACAACAAAAAAACAAGCACACTACAAAGACTGCAAAGGCTGTTATAAAAGAATAAGCAGTGTCATAAAGCTGCTTTGTAAGATACCCTGTTCATTATTATTATTATTATTTATTTATTTATTTATTTTTTTTTTTACCAAATACTATTCCAGCACTACATCTGTGCTTCATAAATATAGCAACCCTGGAATGCACGGGAATGAGATTAATACAAAATTCCTGTAGTGTAGCAATTGTCCTTCTGACTTTTAAACATAACTGAATACTTAAGTATTTTTTTAATTTATTTATTTTAATTTATTTATTTAGTTTTGCTTCAGCAGTGGCTGGGTCTAACACACAAGTAATAATTCCACTCTCCATGTATTGATTTCAGCAAATCACCTTGGCTGTATGCAGTCATTTATATTCATGGGTAACAGCATGCATGTATTACCACAACAGACACTGAGCTGCTGACAACATTCAGTCTACCTGAGGGAAGACATGAGCAAAATAAAAGCCATCTTTGACAGTGTTTTGAACTTTTTTATTGTTTAAGGAAGACAAATATGGGAAATTCTTGTGGAATTTTAGGTCATTTAAATTTTATTTGGATCTTATTAATGTGTAAATTTAAATAAGAGGAATCATACAAAATGCATGTTATTGTTTATTAAGTACTGACTTGAGTAAGATATTTCTCATAAAAGATGTTTACATATAGTCCACAAGAGAAAATAATAGCTGAATTTAAAAAATTGACCCAGTTCAAAAGTTTACATCCCCACTGACTCTTAATAATGTGTTCTTACCTGAATGATCCACAGCTGTGTTTTTTTGTTTAGTGATAGTTGTTCATAAGTCCATGTTTCTCAGAAGACAAGATAAGTAAAATTTACCCTGATCTCCTCTGGCTCCTAATGCATGTTTTTTTTCCTTCGGAAGCATCAGTGAATGTTTGAACCTTCTGTAATAGTCCCTCAGTTGTCCTCAGTGTGAAAAGATTGATCTTAAAATCATACAGTCATTGTTGGAAAGGGTTCAAATTCACATAAATGCTAAAAAAACAAAGAATTTGTGGGACCTGAAGGATTTTTTCTGAAGAACAGCAGGCAGTTTAACTGTTCAGGACAAACAAGGGACTCATGAACAACTATCACTAAACAAAAAACAGCTGTGGATCATTCAGGTAACAACACAGTATTAAGAATTAAGGAGATGTAACCTTTTTTTTTTTTTTTTTTTTTATAAATTCAACTATTATTTTCACTTGTGGATTACATGTAAACATCTTTTATGAGACATATCTTATTTAGGTCAGTACTAAATAAAAAATAACATGTATTTGGTATGATCCCTCTTATTTTGGGTCCGTCTTTTTCACAAAAACAATATATGACAAATAATAAAAAAGTAACAAAATAATAGTAAAAAATAGTAAAACAAATAATACCTGAAGTAAAAGAAGTATTTAATCTAAAACAAGTTTTAAATGTTTGTGTGATGTGATAAAACATCAACCTCTGCTAGAATCAGAGATTGTTTGTCATATCAGGGGTGTCATAGAGAGCTTGATGTCATGGAGAACCTCTAGAACCACTTCCTGTTAGCTGAAATAACAAGCATAAGTCCCATTCCTAAGTCTTAAATTCAACACTGGATGGACTCATTACTGTCAAGTCTAAAAGTGCCTAAGGGCTCCACAGTGGAGTATGAGTTTATGTGGCTGGCATGTAACAGCCTGAGATTTGGAGCTCCATCTGGAATGTGCTCAGATATGGGGGTGGCATTATGACCCTAGTTCTGAGGAAAACTTCATTATAGCTGAATTCAAAATAAGCACACAAACAGGCGCCATCACGCTTCTCTGCTCCACTGGATCACTGAACTCTGGCTGGGAGAGCATCCTGACACACAAACTGGTGCCGTCTGTTTTAACTGGTCTGCTCTCCTTCCCACAATTCCTTTTGCTTGAGTAGTTTCATTCTCAATGCAGTTTATTCATTCTCAATCCAGAAACTTCAAATCTTTTGACCATGACACACACATACCACTCATTCAGCATTTAGCACTTAAACTTGAATCACTCACCAAAACATTAAAAATAGCAGGGCAGATTAGGGAACCTGAATTTTCTCAGATAAGAATTAAATTTAACTGACCAAGTTAACAAGCCAATATGAAAGCCTGAGGAAGAATTACTCTTTATGTATGAGAAATAAAACCTACCAGCTGTAAAATGTCTTCATCTTTTGGCATCACACAGAGCTCCAGAGACGTGTCACTGCAAAGAAAAGTTTTAAAAAGGTAAAACGTAATATCAGATGATGTCATAACTACAGTTACAAGGACAGTTTTTTTTTTTTTTGTAGTAAATTCAAGAACAAGGAAGGACTGCTAGCTGTTAATTCCAACTAAAATTACGCAATAAACAGCATTTTCATTAAACTTCCTGAAGGATTAGAGATTTATCTAGATAATGACTTAGCAAGAACAGATAATCAACTCACTAAATGAGGGTCAAAAAAGGATATGGACTAAGCAGAAACTATTCCTGGTTTAACTCTAATATAAAATCCCATTTAGGTTCAAATTAAAAACTACAACTACAAGACCAGATCTTTAACCCTGAGACTACACCACCCTTCAGGGGTTGAAAAAAGTAGCGTAAGCTGCAACATTACCTGTTCTGAATAAGGGCAATTACTTGGGAGTACGTTTTTCCAATGATGCTCTCTCCATTGACTTTTACAATGCGATCCCCTGAAGGACAGAGAAACAGGAAGAGAAACAGATGCTGCAATTTATATATGTAAATAGATGTTTCATAAAACGTGTTGTGAAACCTATACACAGCAGTGATGTGTGGTTGCATTCTGTAAGTCTTATTTTGGCATAACAAAGTGGCTATATCTGTGTAAGTTGTTTAGTTAATTTTTAAATTTAGTCTTACCTATAACACCATTATATTGTTCATTCAGACTTGTTTGTGAATGCAGAACACGCACAAGAAGCGGGATTTATCGCATGAACCAATTACAGCTGAACATAACCAGTCATATCCTATCATATCGTGATTGCCTACTGTCATGTGACTTTTCTCCATTCATTCTCAATTACCCCACACTAAACTCACCACACAGGGGTCTGTTAAAACTCAATGGGCTCAGGGGAGGCAAGAGAGATGCGGACTCCCACTGTAACTTTACCTACTGGTGTCAATGTTGGACAACGTTTCTTTAGAAAAACAAGTGATTTATACACTTTTAAATGTTATATTTTGTAAAAGTTTTATTTTTGTGCTACTTTTTCTCATCCAATATTTTGCCTCTTCGGAGGAAACAACCCTGATACACAGGTTTGTAAACTATTTAATGACTGATGAAATAATGATCCACATGATTCTGTGATATAAATAATTAAAGGTCATTTCTGGTCATTGTCCTGCTGGAAGACCCATGACCTCTGGTGGAGATGCAGCTTTCTGACACTGGTCACTATATTGCACCCCGAAATTCTTTGGTAATCATCAGATTTCATGATACTGTACGCCTCATTTATTTTTCTGTAAACAGTGGCATGATGTCCTTTACCAAAAAGCTCATAAGATCTGGCAAACTCAAGTCTTGCTTTTTTATGCCTTTGTGTCAGCAGTGGTGTCCTAACATAGTGTCCCTTTTCATTCACATGGTGACGGATAGTGCGAGCTGACACTGTACCCTATGTCTGCAGATCAGCTTGAATTTGTTTGGAAGTTAATCTGGGTTCTTTATCTACCATTTGAACAATCCTTCGTTGTAATTTGTCATTCCTTTTGCTTTTCCATCCACGTCCAGGGAGGTTAGTTAAAGTGTCATGGGCTGTAAACCTCTTGATGAAATTACGCACAGTGGACACAGGAAAATTAAGATCTCTGGAGATGGACAAGCCTTGAGATTGTCCATGTTTTTCCACAATTTTTTTTTTTTCTCTCAAATCCACATACAACTCTTCAGGCTCAGTCAACTTTTCTCCATTTTAACTGGTTGCAAGTGTGATTACTATATTGCCCACACCTGTTATTTGCCACAGGTGTGTCTAAATACAAATTACAGGAGCATCAGAAGCCTGAAAAGCAATTATTTCTGATTTATTACTAAAAATAATAATCTTTGTCTAGTCCAGTCCAGTCCGTTTTTGAGTTCTGTGTGAAATTTGATCAAGTTTGACTTTTCTTCTCTGTTTTGTTGTGTTGTTCCAGTGCAAACAAAAACAAAAAGCATGTGAATACCAAAACATTTACAATTGGAACAATTTTCTGAGAGAAGTGTTGCATTTTCTGACAGAATTACAAGGGTGCTGATATTTGCGGCCATTACTGTATGACTGATGTGCTAAAGATGAGATTCGCGCAAAGACAGAGTGGGGAAGCAGTGAGAGATTGTGAATAAATGTGGGAACATATGCTATGGACCCTCCCAAAAGTCTGTCTGATGACACCTGGAAAGTAGTAATAACTCCTCAATGTTTCTTCGGGTTCAGACTTATGTAACACTTCAGCTGCTTATGACAAAGTTCTGCCAGTTCATTTTGAAAGTTGGCTGGTGGTATGACCTCTTGCCTGGTTTATCTCCAACTGTTTAGTAGTGATGCTTTCATGCCTCAGTGAGCCCAGATTTATGTCTTAAGGGGGCTGACCTGCAGGAGGTTTTCTTGGTCTATTTGTGCTATTTTTAAATTTGCTGGTATATGTACATACACATTAAATGGACGTCTTTGGATGCTGGAGCTCAGTGTCAGTTTTAAAACAATGGACTTGGGTGCCACAATATAATGGTATTGATGGTAATTGTGTTTCTAAAAATAAATAAACATTGCTAACATCTTAATACTACACATACAGTCATACTGTAAATAATCCAGGGCTAGTAACTATCTGGTTGACACTCCAATATTACAACTTAACGCTGGTTGTCACCCAGTATACAGCTACTACTGCCACATAATATCATGTTGCATGAGATGACGAATGAAGTGTTGAAATTCTCAGTGTGGGAATTTTTTGGATTCCATAAAATAACACAGATTATCTGACATCCAGACTGCGGGAAGTTATGTGCACTTTTGTGTCATTTTTGGTTACAAACTATCTCTCCGATTCCCTAAAAACATGTTTTGCATGTGATTCATTGGCCAAAAAAGAGAAAATACAAAATATATATATATTTATTTTTTTCACAAAACTTTTGTAGATATTGTGATAACATCATTATTGTGAATTATTTTGGCCATGATATCATCTAGTGAAAATCTGATACCATGACAGCCCTACATCATACCAATCAGAATGATATGGAGGAAGGACAAGAAGTTTCTGTTTTCTGAGTGTCAGAAAACAGTCTTAGTGTCTCAATATCCTAATTATGAATAAGCAAAAAATAATAATGCAAATAATGCAAAATGCTTTTCTTACTTAGATTTTTTGTCTTGTTTCCAGACAAAATATCTAAAAATTCTTAAATCAAAAAGGATTTTCTAAACAAGCAAAAAATCATTGTCTTGCTCAGAATTAAGTAAGTTTTTGCTTAAAACAAGCTAAATAATCTGCCAATGGGCTAAGCAAAATAATCTTATTTCAAGCAGAAAACTAGATTATTTTGCTTACCCCATTGGCAGATTATTTTGCTTGTTTCAAGCAAAAACTCTCTTAATTTTAACTTATTTTTTTCTGAAAACAAGACAATAATTTTTGCTCATCTGGAAAATCCTTCTTGATTTAAGAATTTTTAGATATTTTGGCTGGAAACAAGACAAAAAAATCGAAGTAAGATGACAAGTATGGGTATTAAAATATATCTCCAGGCCCGTGCATTCTGTGTCTGTACCTGTGCAGAGTCCAGCTCCGTGCGCGGGGCCACCCTCTTTCACCTGCTTGACAAAGATAGTGTCCATCGGCTCCAGTCTGTTCCGCTGTCTCCCTGATGGAATGAGACATAGAGCAAAAGTTACTCAAGTTACTCATCAAAAACACACAAAATAAGCAGGTAACTTTCATGTTGTCATACATTAGAAAGGAATATGAAATTAAAGCCTTGGTCATTTCCTCTCTTTTTCTCTTGCATTTCCCAAACAAAGCCGGTAATGTCTTACTCACACTATTTTACATGACGAGACAGCACATGTTATTTACGTACTTAAGTCAAGCTCAGTGAATCTTCTGTGGCAATCTTTCATTCTCTGATCTGAGTAAAGCGTAAGATAATAGAAGATATGAGCATGTCTACGTGTGAGACATGTGTGCACATATTTGATAGGGTTAGATCATGCTGACAACTGCATGCCTGCAGGGATACACTGAGGTAAAGTATGTGTGCTATCTCAAACACTTTAACCTTTTATATAATGCAAAGAGCTGACCGACTATCCACATTATGCTACATTGCACTGAATAGTATGCAATGTTAAATGCTGATGCTGCATCTGACCTGCTAACTCATTTACTACTTTTTGTAGACATTTTGTCTTTTAGTAAAAAAATAATCCTACTCCACAATACAGAAACTGCATAACAATGCCTTTGCAAAAGTGCATCATCTCTGGGACAACTGCCACAAGGCACATATTGAATTATCGGACACTGTAGTCCAATAAGGAATCTGCACGTTTTCATCATTCTCTGTGCTTCAGGAAAATTCTGTGGAATTTAATCAGAGCTGACTAATCAATTTTTAAATAAGCAAACACCCAATGGGTAGGAGACAAATGCCAATGTCTTTGTTTGCTGTTTAAATTCTGCAGAAACCTATGATGACAGATTATGCACTGGCCCACATGTACAGTTGTCTGCGACCAGAAAAATTAAAGCCAGAAAATTGCACTGCAGAAAACACACTCACACACACACACACACACACACACACACTACACACACCAAATCACTGATGTAAACAGTTATGTCTTGCATATGCTTGCACTAACATTTAGACATAGAAGTGCAGTATTTGTGTGTTACACTGATGTGTGGCTCCCTCTACAGGCAGATGAGGAATTGCAGAAAAGTTTCCCCATGTATTGAATGATGTATTACCTCACTGTCCAAATTACATACTGAGCACACATCTGGGTGTGGATGTAATGTACATGCATTAATTTCTAACTTCATGTCATGAAAAACTAAGAGACAAAATGGATGTTTGAGTACAATACAGATTGCTTTAAAGCGGCTTTACAGAAAATTCAGCGTGAACGTCACAAAATTACGTTTCTAGGTAATTAGTAGTTTCAAGTAGTATAACAAAGCAGCTCTACATAGGCTAATACAATCGTTTCAATTTCAAGTTTTAAATATGTCATTATGTCCCTGATAAGCAAGCCAAAGGTAAGTATGGCAAGGAACCAAAAAGCAGTTTCCTCTGGCATACAGGATGAGAAAATTGTGATTTCAAGTCCATATATTGCAACTGATAGTATTTATTTTAAAATAATAAATACTATAGTTAAAACAGCATGTAATTTGACCAGCAATAGAAGTCTGTTTGTTGGGGTCTCATTGTGAAAAAGTATGCTTAATTGTATTGAATGTGCACTTGTAAGTTGTCAAGTAGGGAAGTTGTGGTATATGATATGAACGTCTTTTCTCAATTGGTTGCCACATTGTATTATTATCATTTTTATTTTTCCGATTAGCCCTGGATTATCCTGCACTGAGAATTCATCCATATCCTGTAGAGGGCAGTAATTCATATGGCCAATTGATGGTTTTACAGAGTAATGGCATACTATCAATATAGTGGCTCAGTACCAGACCAGGTTAATATTTTATTCCATTAGATCTGAATTGTGGTTCGATGTGATTAGTATTGGCATCTCATGAGAGGCCTTGTATAATATGATATGGCTCATCCTCATCTATTGAATCAGGCTGCCAAGACTGGATTTTTAATGGCTTTATTGAGAAGTGAAAACAGTCAAATGCTTTAATGGATTTCTCACTGATACAGTTATACTATTACAGCCACCGACTAATGGGATGTGGATGTCAATCCTAATATCTGTGTAATGGTCATTTCAAAGGTACTTAAATCTGCAACACTTCAGAAGACTTCAGAAGTGATGGGATTTTTAGGGTCAAAGCAACACCTTGAAATCAAACACACCCTTAATCTTTTAATCTTCCATGTTCTTCAAACCATTTCTGAACTATTTTTGCAGTTTGGCAGAGTGCATTATTCTTTTGAAAGAGGCCACTGCCAACAGTAAGCACAATTACTATGAATGGGGTGTACGTGGTCTGCAACAACCTTAAAGGCTTGTGCCTTTACAAATATTATCGCCGTTGTTTGATGCCTTGTGACTAAACAAAGGGTGCAAATGTGAGCGTGCACACCGGCACGTAAAACACCAGGCGTAACAAGTGCCCTTTTTTAAAAAAAAGGCCTTGTGCTCCTTTTTTTAGTTTGACGCACCGTGTTAAAAACTGGCAGACCAATAGGATTGGCACTTTTTTTTACATGCCTAGAGCTGCTGAAGTTACAGTAAACACAACTTGGTGGCGCTCAAGCACAAAACGGTCTTGCTGAGCACACACTGATACATAACAAAGAAGATGCATCCATTGAGGCAAGATGAATTAGAGCAGCTGGTCTCGTTGGTGTCTGAACACAAGGAGCTTTATGACAAATGTGTCAGTTAATACAAACAATTTGAAAAGGGAGAGTTGTTATGGCAAGGAATTCCACCTTGTGTACCGGGGTATTGCTGTTTCTCATTAAGCGCCATCTAATGTTAGGGAGTGAATGTGCATGTTCACTCAGCTCATCGCCAGTGAAAATCATTTAGGTCTGAACACAAAGACGTGGCGAAAACAGTCTCGAAAACCGCTGTGATAACTGTCCCAGTGTGTATGAGGCTCTAGGTAGTTGGTATGTGTCAAAGCAACATCCCCATGAATGCCAGGACCCATTGATTCCCAGCAGGTCTGCCTTCTACCCAAAGGGCATCCTGCTGCCATCTCTTCCTTAAGTAAATGATGTATGTGCACCTTCCACCGATCTAAAAGAAAATGTTATTTGACAGACCAGGCAACATGGTTGCTAACATGGCCCAGCTGACACAAGTGCCCATTTTAGGTCATTTCGGTGGTGGACAGGGGTCATCATGGCTGGTCTTTGGCTATTCAGCCCCATATCCAAGAAACTACGATGCACTGTGTGTTTTGACACCTTTCGATCATGGCCAGCAATCATTTTTCGGCAATTTGAGCTACAGTAGCTCTTCTATGTGATCGGACCAGATGGGGTAGCTATCAATGAGTTCCTGATAATGGTTCACCGATTGACCTTCCTTGCATCACTTGGTAGGTACAGTAAGTACAAGTAACCAATGCATACCAGGACACTCCACAAGACTTGCCATTTTGGAGATGCTCTGAATTCATCTAGCTGTCACTATTTTAGTCCTTGCCAAAGTCACTCTTTGACGATTTTTTTGCTTGTCCATTTTTCCTGAGAATTTTGCTGTTTTTTCAGTTTGTAATTATGTTCGTAAATATGTACGAGAGAAATCGGTGAGTAGCTGCGTGGTCCCCCACCTCGATGGGTACAAAGGCCCTTTTACACGGGGCGCAGCTAGCAGTGGAACCACCATCGGCTGCCACCCCACCACGCAGCAGATGCGGCCCATGCAGCCGAGGAGGACGTTACCTCAAAAGCTGACATTACTTTAGCTTTGCACACCGAGGCGGGAGCAGGAACTACTCTTATTCATCCTCCATTCTCCTTATGCTAGTATTTCCTGTCACTGTTTAAGTTCAGAGATAAGAAGACTGCAATCTAGCGGGCAGAATATTAACTCAAAACGAAGCAACTGCCATGAATCTTGTATGAATTTTTAAAAAATATCGATATAGCATTTTTGAGAATCTATACAGTATCTCCAAAACAGAATATTGCGATACGTGTATTGATATTTTCTTACACCCCTATTGTTAATGTGGTTTTAATGTGCTTATTCACTTTTGTTGTATGGAAAGGCACATTGTGAATATTCAATGTGCACCTTTGTACAGAAAATCAACAATATGAAGGTGAATAAATTTTAAAAAAAAAAATTACTTTTTTAGAAGAACAATTTATTTGATTGTTTAAAGCATCTCTTTTGAGTTGAGAAACTAAAGGCTGTAACTCTAGTCTGATCTGAATGTGTCCACATGTGCGATGATGTTTCACATTGGCTGGTGTGCCAAATTCTCTGCTGTCCCTCGGGTGACTCATTCAAACATGCTTTTCTTCAACACATCAATAGAGGGCAGAGGAGGGCACGCTGAAAAAACGGCTTTGTGTGGACAGGTTTGTGTAACCCCCCAGCGTCTGGAATCTCTTTTGTTAGTCTGTGTGAGTGTGTATGAGCTTACGAATAAGGAACAATGCTCCCACAACAAACACACAGCTTTTACTGGACACAATTTGCTTCTCACTAGCTTGGAGTATAAAACTAAAATCCCTAAAGTTTAGATCATATTGAACTGCACTCATCCTCAAAACCCAGCCAGTGTCAACACCCTTTATGACTTATTGTGAGAAATCAAGGCCTGTAGTGCTGTAGGCAGTCTGCACCTGCACCTCAAACTGCTCTCCCCACTGATATGTGTGGAACCAGTGTGAGGCCGTCAGGTATACAGCGCTCTAGGGTTTGAGGGGGCAAATGAGTTCAACCCAAAATCGGGCTCTGTGGGCCCTAGCATACCCTGTTCTGCTCTACCGTCTAAAATCCCTGATATGTTCACAGTGACGTTCTTTATTCTTCACACAGGTGTAAAAAGAAGTTTAAAATGGGTGAGTAATGGTGTTTTGGCCAGATTTTGTTTAAAAACACGTAATATGCTTTGCAGATTATCCCATTTAAAAGTTTGGATATTTGTAATACTTTTTCAAAGAGGTTTCCTATGCTCACCAAGGTTTATAACTGTTCTTATCAATGTTAAGAAGTTTTTGCTGCTTAAAATTTTTGTGAAAGCAGTGACTTTTTTTCAGAATTCTTTGATACATGTAAAAAAAACAACAACAACATTTATTTAAAATATAAATATATGAATAAAAATAATTATAAAAGTATTAGGCAAACAGTTACTTTCAACGTTAAATAATAGTTTCCATAAAAATAGTTAGTAGCAAAAATGGTTTTTGAAATCTTTCAGTCATGTGACACTGACTAAAGTAGTGCCTGCTGTAAATTTAAAACATATTAAATGGAAATGTTAACATTTTAATAAAATTTCACAGTATTACTGTTTTTATTGTAATTGTCAACAAATAAATACCACCTATGTGAGCATAAGCGACTTGAGACAGTCAGTGAAAGAACTTTTGAATACAAAAATGGTAAAAATTTTACAATATCCCCATCTCCAAATCTGACTGCACAAATTCATAATGTGTTCTTTGGTTGATACAAAAAGCTCTGCCAAACTCAGCTCTATATTCTTTACTCTAGTATTTTCCACTCTTCTTTATTTGACCTAATCTTTCCTCCGTCTTTTTTCCGTCTCTGTGTGTGTTATTTTGGCGAAAGTCTCTCGTGCGCAGCTGGCCCTCCTGTTGTTTTGTGTTGGATAATGTTGTTTGGCAGCGGTTGGGAGGACGCCCATTCCCTTGATTCCCCTCAACATTACACAGCAGGGCCAAATTCCTGCACAACACAGCACCGACTCTTTCTCTCCGTCTCTCACTCTCAGACAGCGAAGGGAGAAAGGGAATAATTAGGGAACTGGACTTGGTATGCAGCACAAGTGTAAAAGACATGAATGCCCATCATTCATCGGACTTCTCGTGAGCAGAAAACCGCAGGAAATACTTTGCAAGATAGTATTATGACAGTGCAGAGAAAACCCTGATGATCCATGGATTTAAGAGAAATGGAAATAACTCAAACATTTAAAATTTTCTGATTTAATTTTCTCAAATTAATAACAAGAAGTCCTGAATACATTTTATATTTAATTCCCAAATATACTCACATCTGTTTCTAATATGCTCTAAATGGCAAGTCATTTGATTTCAAATCCAGTGTAAATAGCAAAAGATCACTGTGTGTTCTTACCCATCATCACTCTGAGCTGTCAGTCACCTTGTCTGTTTCCTAGAAACCACTCCTCACACACACCATACATTTGAATAAGAAAGCTGCACAAGCTGTCACCTCTATTAAACACACCACAAAACATCTGGGTAATATATTGAGCAATCCATCACAGAGATCACTGTAGTGACCTTGGTCACCCAGAGTTTTGACAATGGCAATACCAATATCTGGAGAGCATGATGATAGATTCTCGACATCTGCTGATAACTGTGGCTACTTTTTTCCACAAGGGATGGTGGGCCAAGTTATAAGTTGGTGGCCAAATGTCAGCCTATTAGTCAGCCTTTCACTACATTAAAGTTTGCTTTCACCTGATAAGACAACCACATCTGAACACTGCTCATATCATGGACATATGAAAGTTAACACTAGTATATATATGTATATATATATAGTTTCTTCAGTATGAAGTAAATACTGTATTGATCCGAATATAAGCCAACCCTGGTTATAAGACGACCCTATTTTTCAAGATGTACCTTTTGGAAAAAGGCTTTTTTTTATTAAGGAAAAAAATATATATATGAAGAGTTCTGATGCAAAACCCTCTAAAAGCCATCTACGTCAAAAATGAGATGCTCTTGACACATATTATACATATATATATATATATATATATATATATATACGTATATATATATATATATATACGTATATATATATATATATACGTATATATATATATACGTGTTTGTCATATTGCATATTTTTATTTTTTTTTGTTTGGTATGTTTGGTAAGGTAATGCACCAACAATCACATAAAAAAAAAAATATATATATATATATATACATATACACTTCTTGATATAGCATAAAAATAATAGGTAACCCATCTAATATATATATATATATATATATATATATATCTCATAGTAGCCTACCAACACTTCATTAACAGTAGAAGTGAAATCTTGTAGTCTTCTTGTAGTCTTCAAATCTGGGTACTGTCTTACGTTTTAAAATTACTTAGAGGAAGTTTGGTTCTATCAGGCTAACATGACAGTCAAGACTCATGCTGCTGTAAGCTTTTTTCTTTTGTTTTCAATCGCGTTGTTCTAACATTACCAACAAACATTACATTACATATTTCTTGGCACACTCGTTTTACGCGGATTTGGTGCCACCTATAGTTGTGAATGTATTATTGCCATGTCAAAGCCTAGACCCTGAATAAAAGAATGACACGTTTTTTTCAGATGTATTTCCAAGAAAAAAACTTGTCTTACACTGTGACACTTTGTCCTAACCGTGCAACGTGACAAGATTCCAGCGACAAACAATTTGGGTGTCCACACCAGACACAACGTGACAATGCGACACGACAGAATCAAACAAATATCACAGCCAATCAGAAGCGCGTGTGGGCAGGCTCTCCCCAGAAGCTTACTGCACTCACAACAAAATGGATAAGTTTATAATCTAATTTATAAATATTAAACCTTTTTAACATTATTAAATGACATACTGAGTGGCTGATACCATCTTTGTTATGGAATACACTTGTTAGTTCGCATTAAGTTCACAGTTTTAATGTACATCTTTGCTTTCATTTATTTTTAAGATCTGAGGTAAACTATCTGTTGTTGCTTTTATTATGGCTATAAAGGTCACACAAAATGATATTCAAATTCACATTAGACACATTTAACTTTGAATAAAGCACATAATCAGTACCTGAGATTATTACTATCATTAGTTTGAATGCTGTTGTTCCAGCCGCAACGTCGCGGAAATAGAAACAGTTTTCAACTATGTGTAGCCGTTGTGACTAATTAGGACAAAAATTCCAGTTAACATGAAAAAGATACCTTTTACCGTGTGTTGCGGCGCCACATCGTGAGTAGCTGGGACACGGTGTTATATTCAGGTCAAAACGGTAGTTCATGAAACAGTGCAGTATGTAACAGTAAACACTTTGAAAACTAGTATGCTACAGTTTTGTCACATTATTTTACTATATCATATAGGTTTGTTTTAGTGAGAGGCATCTTGACTATAAAAACGGTAGAGTTATTGCACATTTTTAATCTAATCTTGTGATATATATTTTGAAAAAAAAAAAAGCATGCTGCACAGTGTACATACTATGATTTGCATGATGTGAAAAACATCATCAGACAGAATTTGGAATTAATAAATCAAAACATGAATCTTCTCCAGAGTGGATTTATTTGATTACTACAATGTCTGATTGTAAGTTTGTTTTAAATCATAAAACAAAGAATTCAGGTCAATTAAAATTAGAATAGGAATTTTTTTGGGAAAAAAATAAAAATTCAATGTAATAATTAATTCAAATGTTAATATTATTGTTCAAATTTAAATAAACTATTACAGTGTTAGATTTATGATTAGAATTGATTAGACATAATTTCTGAATTAATTTAATTTTAAGTCATTAAAACCATTGAAATGAATACTTAATTTTTTTAACAGAATTCAGAATTAATTAATTACTGAAATTTGGGGAGGGGGATTTTTTTGTAAATATTACTTAGTTCCAAATCCTGAGTTAACGTTGTGTAATCAGTTTACTTTTTTTTTTCAAGTAACTAGTAAAGCAACACACTACCTTTTAAATTACAAGAACAATTTCTGAGTTCACTTCACTTTTGGTGTGAATGCACTTTTACATTTGCCAAAGGTAGAACTTTTTATATTAAAAACAAACAAGCAAGCCCAGCCCAGATGAGAAAAAGTAATGCAAAAGTAACATAACACATTGTTTTTCATAAAAGTACCTAAGTAACACAATTAGTTACTTTTTTAGGGAGTAACACAATATTGTAATGCATTACTTTTAAAATCAACTTTCCCCATTACTGCACATAACACTGGACCTGTTCATCTGTAATCAGGTGGAGGAACACAGTGAAGGTTGAGGACAGCAGCCAAGCTTTTGTGTGACATCCGAGCCAAAAACACATTGTTTTTTGGGAACCCAGAGCTCTCTTATTTATGAGCGTCCTCCATATCTAGTGCAGTCAGGCAGCACTAGTGTAATAAAGCAGCAGAGACACAAGAGTCTGTGTCTGGAGCGCATCCAAATCGAGTCTGGCCAATGCGCGTAAGGTGGGGTTTTACTGGTCCTCCAAGAATCGTGTGGAATTCTATTTGCTTGTGCTATTGCTCACATCCCTGTCCTCATGGACGCCACCCAAAACACTGGCAAGAAAATAAAATGAAATGAAATATCTCTGGCATGTATTTTCACAGAAAAGAAAAACAAATATTTGAACAGATGTTGACTTTTTTTTTGTTTTTACAGCATCTTTATTCAACTGCAGCAAAGTCTTGAAGCAAAACACAATAGGGGGAATTCACTGCAAATGAACTGTGACTGCAGAAATGGGATATTTATTTGTCCGCATTGTTTTAGGGTATAATGCAAATCATGCGACGCAGCAAACAAACTGATCACAAGGGAAAATTGCCTCAGGTACACAAAAATGCGCCCATATATTGGCAGCAGCTAAGTAGGCTTCCCACCTTTTCCTTGTGGAACTTCAAGGACTTCATTTAAAAATCTGATTCTACACTTCCATAATTACTCTCTCCTCCTGTTTAATATACATGAGGAATGGCCTAATGAGATTTCAAAGTGATTGAAGCTACCAGGCACAACACCACAGAAATTAAAGGCATTATTGAGAGAAAACGTAGTTCTGTCATGACAACTCTTGGAGGGATTGGCTGGTAATGTACATGACAATGTTAATGTATTTGGTCTTGGTGGAATAGATCTGCTACCCTGCTGCTGCTGCGGCAGAGCAAGTACCGAGATTTGCTACTGCCAATACATCCACAGCATGCTGCTGTAAGCATGTAAGAAACACTGCTGCTGCACATATAACATAAACAATTAACCCCCATATAGTATATATGAATCACATATAGTAGCAGATCTATACAGGTGGAGCTGGGGAAGGTGGAGGGTTTCTGAAGCGTGCTGCAACTGCTACATCTAGCACTAGTCATATATTTGAATGTTAAGCAATGAGCTCACTGGCTACTGATACAGGAGAGAACCAATCAGCTGTGCCATGTGATTATGATGTCGTGTTGTCAGATTGAGTTAGACCCATCGGACTGCATTCTAGAGTTTCATGCCAGATGTATTTGTTGCTAATTGTGTCTGTGGTTAGTCAGGACAAAATGTTTGATTTTAATTCTAAATAACATGTATTATTACATTTTATATAATATGCAATTAACCTTCTGTGTCACATCTGGATAGGACATTGTGTTCCAATAAACCTGTTTACAGCTAGCTTTTTGTGAGTAGTTATAGCATCCTGTTAAATGCTCCATGTAAATAGTGCTTAATTTAGTGAATGTTGTGCATTCTATAATGAGACGAAGGCTTTTGCACAAAAATAGCACAACTGTTTAGTAAATTTGCTCCAACATGTGAGTCCACCCTCCCAGCTTAACATTTTACACATCGCATGTGAACATGAGAGGCAGAGTTGATGGGAACTGAGTGAAATATATTCTGCGCTGTACAGCATTAAAGCAAAATACAACAAACACAAAAACATTGTGTCATTCTTTCAAACACATTTTAAAGGCAGTAAGAGCGCTGATCTCATAAAGCTGTTTATACACAGCTCAAATTGGACAACATCCAACTATTCCACCCAGATTTTCTGCACGTGGAGAGCAGATCTCCATCCACACACACGTCAGCCAAATAAACATCCTAATTACTGTGAGGAAACATCTAGTCCTATGTCATGATAAGAAGCAAAAGAGGAAGAAAACATCCTAGTTTGTCTTGTTTGGTGACAAACCCAGAGGAAATTCCTCAGAGGTATTTCTTAGCAGACTTGAAATAAATTAAACAGGCAAGTAAGCACAAAAGCTCAAACTTGATTTTGCCTATTGTTGCTTTCTGAAATGTGCAAGAATGTAATTTATAAAGCAAAAGAGAAAATTCTGTTATTTCTGTTTGAACTGTTAGAGTTTAGGATCAAAAGTTTACACCCCCCTTTCAGAATCAGAATTTTTACCAAAATAAGAGGGATAATACAAAATGCATGTTATTGTTTATTTAGTACTGACCTGAATAAGATATTTCACATAAAAGATGTTAACATATAGTCCACAAGAGAAAATCATATAAAATTATATAAAAATGACCCATTCAAAAGTTTACATCCCCTTGATTCTTAATATTGTGTTCTTACCTGAATGATCCACAGCTGTATTTTTATGTATGTATATAAATCCTTCAGGTCCCACTAATTCTTTGGTTTCCCAGCATTTTTGTGTATTGGAACCCTTTCCAACAATGACTATATGACTATATACTTTTCACACGGAGGACAACTGAGGGAGTCATATGCACCTATTACAAGGTTCAAAGGCTCACTGATGGTCCAGAAGGAAAAACCATGCATTAAGAGCCAGGGGGTAAATACTTTTGGAATTTGAACATTAGGGTAAATTTAACTTATTTTGTCTTCTGGGAAACATGTAACTATCTTCTGTAGCCTCGGAGGGGGAGTACTAAATAAAAATATGATATTTAGGCAAAATAAGAAAAATGTACACGTCTCCATTCTGTTCAAAAGTTTTCACCCCCCTCCGGCTCTTAACGCATATTTTTTTCCTTCTGGAGCGTTTCAACCTTTTGTAATAGTTGCATATAAGTCCCTCAAAATCATAGTCATTTTCAGAAAGGATTCAAATACACAAAAATGCTGGAAAACCAAAGAATTTGTGGTACCTGAAGGATTTTTGGCTATTGCTACAAATATACCAGTCATAAGGGTCATTTTTTCAAAATTGAAAAAATTCATTATTAAAATACATTATCATCTAATTACAAAAGCGGAATATATAATATACGCTGATGTATTGTTTGTTAGGATAGAATATTAATATTTGGCAGAGATAAAACTATTTGAAAATCTGGAATCTGAGGGTAAAAAAAAATCTAAATAATGAGAAAACTGCCTTTAAAGTTCCCAAATTAAGTTCTTAGCAATGCATATTACTTTTCAAAAATTAAGCTGTTTAACTGTTCAGGACAAACAAGAGACTCGTAAACAACTACCATCAAACAAAAAACACAGTCCTTCTTTTATCAACTCAACTATTATTTTCTCTTGTGGAGTATATGTAAACATATTTTTTGTGAAATATCTTATTCAGGTCAGTACTAAATAAACAATAACATGCATTTTGTATGATTTCTCTTATTTTGGTAAAATAATTAACATTTTGCAGATTCTGAAGGGGGGATGTAAACTTTTGACCTCAACTGTAACTATATTTTATATTACAGACTTTGACTACAGAAGGTAAAGAAGGTACAAAGATTTCTCTTCGAGGGTACTGCCCCAGTGACAAGATGTTGTACCCCTCAAAGTATAACTTTTGCACTTTTTTCTGGGAATTTAACCTTTAACAACTATTCAGTGCACATTCTGGGGTTTAAAGAGTATTGCTGGCCTTCAGCAGAGTAATACAAGCTGCCAAATGAAGGCGTGTGTTACACATACGGGCAGCATTTCCTTAACACTACAATAAATCTGTGTGTGTTTGTGAGCGAGAGTCTCAGGTTACACACCCCGACACAGCACTCTCTGGAATGCACCATTTAAGAACGGTTACGAGAAATTTCTGCCGCTCAATTTCCTACAGGAAAACCTCTTTACCAAATCTGTCACTGAAAGGCCAGTCAATTCACTACAGTCCTTCTGGTAAACATCCCTACTCAGCCATCAGTTGTAATATGCCTTTAGGTGTACCTGTTAAGGATTGTGATTAGTGCCTTAATTACTGAAGAATTATTTTATCTGTGAATTAGTTTTTTACTTGGGTATAAAGGACCAACAAAACTTGTCAATAATCAAATTCATAATATAGCAGGCCTGGAATGCCAACATAATTACAGAACTACAAAATAATAGAACGAAAGAATCGAAAGTCAGTAAGGTTAAAGAAATCCTAAAGATGGAAGGCAATCAGCATCTGGGAAGGAAATTGATGTGATCATGAAAAACGATAATACATCTTTATATACAGGCTATATTACAGACTCATTGTGAGTATGCAGGACTTTGCATACTGATCTCATACTAAAGTGTTTCTATGACAGGGAGACACGTTGACTCTCGTTGAATCTTGTGTGTAAGTGTGTGTGCAGTAAAAAATGACGAATATGTGCAGCAGATGAAAGCCAGAGTAGGTCTTCCTGCTGTCACGACGGACGTGATTCGGATGTGAATGAGGAGAAATCTGACAAACACCGCAGCAGAACAGAGAAAGAGATTGAGATGGCGCTGCTTTGACCAGACTGGACAAAGAGATCATTCAGACTTGCATACAGTAATCTACACTATAAAATGGCTATTCCAAATTATTAATTTGCTGGGTTTTCATCCAACTATCAATTTTCATGCAGATTTAGAATTTGCACTGATTGGAAAATATTTGATACGCAAAAAAAAAAATCACATTAAAGTTAAGCACAGATGTATTTGCTGGAAGTCAAAACGTGCTGGAAACAGAAAAAGTTTTTCCACATAAACTATGGCATGCTGGGACCATTTTGATACTAAAGATGAGGTGATCTACTGAGAAGTTAACAGGTTTTGTACAGTTAATCTGAAAGCAAAACTGAAGCATTTAACCCAATATTGCTTAAAATATGGCATATGGAGGATGTTGTTGTTCATTATGTGAGCTATTGCACTCACTCTATGCTAAAGATAGATACTATGCAAAAGGTAGATAATGAAAACATGAAATCTTTTGTTGAAAGCACATTTTTTGTAAAAATGTGCTTTATGCACCTGGAATGCATTTCCCCAAAGCATCATTAATCATTACGGTTACAATTTCCGTCCTTACTAACATTCCAATTATTCAACGATTTGTTTTTCCCAAACTATAATTCCAATGAACATTCACAATCAGCATTACAAATATGTGTGGTTGAAACAGTTAGTGACCTTTGGTTAGAAGCATAGTTTTATGTTAGTACAGCATGCAGATATAGATGATGCTCTTAAGCACAATAAGCAAGCTAACATGCAGAACATTCTATATTTTTCATAAATATATACATTTAAATTAACTGCATATATGTAATCCTGTAACTAGGCATGGGGCGATAACCGGTTTCAAGGTTCCTGTGGAATGCACAGTTTTTTTATGTGTCATCAATGGCGAAAAGTGCCAAACCTCCTAGTTGTGTGCAGCGAGTGTGTCAGTGAGAGTCGCCTGTGTGTAGGATGGCCAAAAAAGGTAAATCCCTGGAACTTTTTCTCCAGTATATGTGAATTTTTTACGGTAAGGTAGACTAAACATGTTCCGTACACAATAAATATGTAATCTTCATCAAGACCCAACGCCGTTTGTTTTGGTGCTAAAATAACTATTTGGCTTGCTACCGAGGCAGATAACATGGCTAATTAACTAGCTAACATTAACTAGTTTCCTCCCTCATGCAGACTAAAGTACTATGTTTGTGCGATTTAGTACAATAATTTAGCTGGTATCACGTCTATATTTTTAAGTCTCCTGACATTGTTTACATGATTACATCTGTTTAAAATCACAACATTTAAAACAAACAAACTGCTGGCTCTCAGGTGTCTATGCCACTCCTTGAGTGTTGAACGGAGAAGAGACTGTGTGTGCGCATGCGTGTAACACTCACACACTCTCCTTATGTGTATGTGCACACATCCTTGTACTTCACTCTCCAAACTTAATCTAGGAAAGGTGAACATTCCTTCATCAAAACTTGAACTGTAAGATGAATGTGTAGAAAGTGAGCATGTCTCCAAAGACCTTGTTGAGCTGCAGGTTTAACGACTGCATTTTAAAAAAATATTTATTTACAGAAATTATATTTTTGATTATTGAGCTGAAGGTTTAGGCTCTCTTAAGTGACTGCACTTAATTTAATTAGGAAGAATTCAATCATTAATTTTAATTATTTAGCCTGACATGTTTACTGCTCCAAAATGTTCTATGTTTCTTAAAAATAACATATATTGTGTTCATTGTGTTTTTTTACCCACACATAAATAAAATATTTTAGAGTTGTAATCTAAATACCGTCATACCGTGAAACCGTGATTTTTTAAACATTTTTTTTTAATCTAAGGTAATCATACTTTCAGAATCTCATACCGGCCTATGCCTACCTGTAACCCTGGACCACAAAAGTCTTAAGTAGCACAGGTATATTTGTAGCAATAGCCAAGAATACATTTTATGGGGCAAAATTATCGATTCTTCCTTTATGGCAAAAATCTTTAGGATATTAAGTAAAGATGTTCCATGAAGATATTTTGTAAATTTCGTCCCGTAAATATATAAAAACTGAATTTTTGATTAGTAATATGCATTGCTAAGAACTTCATTTGGACAACTTTCAAGGTGATTTTCTCAATATTTAGATTTTTTTGCACCCACAGATTACAGATTTTCAAATTGTTGTGTCTCGGCTGAATATCACCCTATCCTAACAAACACTTAGTGTAAAGCTGATTCAGCTTTCAGACAATGTATAGATCTCAATTTCGAAAAAAAAAAAAAAATAATAATAATAAATAAATAAAAAAATTACCCTTTTGTGGTCCAGGGTCACATTTAGCCTATAAGAGTGCACTAGGTACATACTGCATGTAAGCATTATTACAAAAATAAGCAGCTATTTTTTATGCAAATTAACAAAAATCTGACATTAATTGTGATCATTAAAGGAGAAGTTCACTTCAGAACAAGAAGTTACACATAATTTACTCACCACCTTGTCATTCAAGATGTCTTTCTTTTTTTCAGTCGTAATGAAATTATGTTTTTTGAGGAAAACATTTCAGAATTTCTTTCCATATGGAGGATTTCTATTGTGCCTGTGAGTTTGAACTTCCAAAATGCAGTTTAAATGCATCTTCAAAAGGTCTTCAGAAGGGTTTTATCTAGCAAAACAATCAGTTATTTTCTAAAAAAAATAAAATGTATATACTTTTTAACCTCAAATGCTCGTCTTGTCTAGCTCTGTATGTACTCTGTGTATTCCAGTTCAATACATTCAATACAATACACTTCAAAATCGTCCTACATCGCTGTTTAACCTTTTTTTTTTGTAAAGGCCGTTTGTTCTTCTTTGCACATTCACTTTGTAAACACTGGGTCGGTACTTCAGCAGCAATATAGAATGATTTTGAAGTTGGAGGAGAAACTTAGATGTTTTTCAACCTATCCTAATTGTCCTGAATTGGAATACACAGAGTACAGGCAGAGCTAGACAAGATGAGCATTTGAGGTTAAAAAGTATATAAATTGTCAATTATTTAGTAAATAACCAATCGTTTAGCTAGATAAGACCCTTCCTCCTTGTCTGGGACTGTTTAGAGCCTTTTGAAGCTGCATTTAAACTGCATTTCGGAAGTTTAAACTCGCAGGCACTATAGAAGTCCACTATATGGAGAGAAATTTCTTTACGACTGAAGAAAGAAAGACATGAACATCTTTGATGACAAGGGGGGGAGTAAATTATCTGTAAATTTTTATTCTGGAAGTGAACTTCTCCTTTAAACTCATTAACAACAGCTCTATATTGAACCAATATTCAAACAATAGAGATGTGACCGTGTATAGTTTCAGGAAACAGTCGCAACTAGCTAGTTAGTTTCTCCAGTGATATATCATACTATGGTAGTTAAGCAGTGAGGTATGTCATTGTACTGGAAACCAGCCTTGGTCAGGACATGATCTATCTGTATTGTTCTAGATCCATACAGATCTAGACAAGACCTTGCGTGGGGCTCCAACATTGTGAATATCAAACATTTGCATCCCTTTTCTCATATACTGTACCTATACATATGCTCTACTATGTATATTTCAGCCCCACTCATTTATATAGTTACATCACTTCTAAACATCATTCTGCTTTTGTTCTACTTAAAACAGACCTACGTACATTCTACTACTTTGTATGATTTATAACTCCACAAACAGTCACGACACTCAGTAACCAAACACCAGCCCACAGCTGATCAACCGCCAGAGAGCATGCTGCACTGCCAGCTGGGAGTTTTCCTGCCCTGGGCAAGAGCATTAAGGATTCCCAGCAATTCACATGGTGCAAGGTCAGATGCAGGCCACTGAAGATAACACCTTACTCTGAAGTTCATGACAGACACAGCAGATATAGACCTGAATTTCTGAGAACCTCCGACCTATTATTATGAAGTGTGAATCTGGTTTCTTCAGATTTCAAATCATTAACATGGCTTTCATTTTTGCAGTGATTATCTTTTATTAGCTTTGAACTTGTGATGCTGGAGTCAACAAGATCATAGCAGCTCAGTCAGTCCAACAAAGCCAAGTTCAGTGGCTTAAATAAACAAGCACAGTGAAGGAGGATCACAGGTTGGTTAAACTCACCTCTGCTGCTATTGTCTTCATCCTGAAAGATGAAAGAGATAAAAGAGTGTTAAAAATGTTTTAAAGACATTAATGAAATCAAGAGCTTTGTGGGACCGTAATCATGTTCCATTAGAAGTGCAATCCTACTGAGACAATTAATAAATACATCTGTGAACAAATATGTTGTTTAGTCTCAGATCCTTCATTTGAGCACTTATTAAAACCTACTTAAACACTTACTCCAGTTTTCAATGTCAGTGAAAAATAGTATTAAAAACTAATTAAATATCATAATCCAATCAAATCTTAACGGATGGATCAAGTCCTGCCACCCATTACAAATGCTGTTTCGTGTTGCAGAAAAATAAATCTAATTTCTGTATATGTCATACAGATTACTGTGAACTGCGTGTTTGTTTTGAACGGTAACTAATCTGTAAGGAAGCAGAATCTGAAAGCAGCTGATGATAACAGCATTATCTAGAAGCTTCATTACCGCCGGCTGGTGATGGTGGGAGAACAGAGCTTTAATCTCTTTATAGGGATTATGTAGTCTTTTGACTATTGTAATAAAGTTGGGTCAACTTCATAGCTTAGTGTGTCCAAAAACCGGCCTTCTGATCAACATAAATCTGTTTAGGAGCAGGAAAATCTGAAACACTGAGAGCTCAAGGATATATATTGTGCAGGTCACCAGGTGTCTCAAACAAATTCTGAACATCTTTGATTTGATGCCTCTATCTTGGGAAACCTGCCAAATCCAGTGATTAGTTCTGCCTTGGAATTGTAGAAGCCTGGGATCTTTTCCAGGTAAATCTGTGCAACCAGATATACAATAGTTGTGGAAACAAAGTTGTTTTTCACAGCTTGCCATTTTTGTGTGAAAAATGCATCAGATGTGTGTTAATGTTTCATAGTTGTGCCATCAGAAGTGTAGACTTGGCAGATTATTGTCCAGTTTGTCTTAGACTAATATTTCGAACCCATGCCCACAGTTCATTCACATACTTTCTCTCATCTGATACATACACACAAACATGGCTGATCTGATTTATGCAGCCTATAGGTTTTTGGTTCAACAGTGTGCGAATCGTGTTTAAAATGTACTGAAATGCTACGCTAAGCAACTTTGAGGATCTTAGAGATAATAAACTAGATTATAAATAATGCAGTGTTTCACATAAGCATAAACAACAAAATGAAAGTAAGCGGCAGCTGCCTCACGGAATACAACGTGTATTAACACAGGGGTAGGGGCTAGGTTTGGCCACTCACAAGTGCTAAAGCAATGTGTTTATTTAGTTGCGCATAGCGTCTTTACAAGCACATTAAAAGGGAGACTTTTCAGACGCGCGCTCCAACTTCAGCACCAGACGCGAGTCAAACAAGCACGGAAACGGTGACAAGGAGCTTCAGTAGAACATCAGTGAACTGTGGTCAGATGAGATGGTGTCAGGCCATATGTTGGTAAAAACGAATTTACCTGTTCTGTCAGCCCAGGGCTCACAAAATCACTAGCCGGGCTACCAAAATGTTTCACCGCCCTGCCCGACGGGCTATCTTAAAGTAGAGTGCTCCTGTAGGTCCTTAAATACTCCTCAATTTAGTTGTATAAAATGTAATGCCATAAAAAGCTTTCAATACGTTAAACAATATAAGAAAAGTCTTAATTATAATTTTAGGAGGTCTTACAGTTGGGGATGGAAGACAAGAATTGCGATAGGGCTGGACTGAACTTCAACTTCAATTTTGCGAGCCCTGCAGCCGTTATACTGTACTCGTAGCGCACGCTTTTCAAGTGCATGCCCAAATGTGCTGGTGCACTGTAGGTCTATATTAAAGTGCTGTTTCATATTCAAACCTAAAATTAAACTGTATGCAGTATGCAATGTTGTATTCATGTCGTCAGTTAAGACATACATTTACAAAGGAAGGCGATTAAAGCTGCCTTAAAACTGTGCAAGTATTATTATTTATGGGTCGCATTTAAACCGGTGTCAGATCCACAGCAACTTCAGCACCGGCAGCTTTTAAAATAACAACAGCCAAAATATTCTAATAACCTGCTGTTGTGTTGTTAATCACAGAACAAAATTAAAAAGAGGAAAGTAACAACTTCTGTAGTTTTAAGCTTTATCTTTATATAATTTAGAATTCTATATAAATTAGTGATTGATACCTTAGGCTATATTTTCTTAATGAAGAGCACAGGTAGCTAGCCTATATGACATTTATTATAATGGATTTATGTGAAGATTGTTTCAAGTTAGAAGTTATTTTTTAAAGTCTAATAAATGTTAAAGTGATAGCTCTCAATTATACTGTAATGTTGAATAGTTATATTCAATGGTGAAATATTAAGAAAAAAAGAACAGAGACATCAGTTGGAATCAGTGATACTTGCCTTCAGTCATAAAAAAGATATACATTCTTTATGTTGTTTTTACATTAATTTAAAGCCTGAATGTGAAATTATTGCAATATAATAGTATCATTAAAAACTTTAATTTAAGGTAGAAGTAATCGTGATTAGTCACAATTAATTTCAGGAAAAATGTGTGCTTAAATTAGTTTTTTTTTTTAATCGATTGACACCACTAGTTTATATACAACTTAGTTTTATTTGAGTGTTGATTATTAAATCTTTTTGATTACTTAACCAATTATTAAATACACTTTATTTTTGATTCTGGTTTTCAACTAAATGAAAATGAAAACAATATTTTAGTGCATCACTGCTTCCAAAAGTATCCCATAATGTGGCGTATAGTTTTTAACAGGGTTGACAGCAGCTAATGAGGGTCTCCTAAAGGATCCTATAAAAAAACTGGATCACCTGACAGGAATGGCACTTTGAGACTGGTCAGCTTTAACACTACAGTGGAATATGCTGAGATTTATTTCTACAACCCACAGTTGAGTACATTGAGAATTCACAGCGCTGAGGAACAGGAAAAGCAGCACTACAAGGTGTTATGAGGCCCGGTAGAGGCCGTGCCTGACATGTAAACATCATAAATTTTCCTATTAGTGTATGAGGAAAAGCATTAAAGGTAATAATTTAGATTTAAGCACATATATGCCAGAGTCTCTGAAGCTAAATTATGTTTAGAGAGGAAGTAAACTGACAAAGCCAATTGACCCAATGATCTGGACAATACTTATGTGTTTGTTTGCTGTGTGCTGACCTTGAGAGAAGACTGCACGGCTGACTCGGGTGGGTACACAATGAAGTGACGTAGCGTGAAGCCAAAGCCATGAGAGGTGCGCCGTAGGTGCAATGTTTTAGGCCCTGGCCATGAGAAGGGCTCCTCTTCAGCAGCCGGAGACAGAGCCGATGCCTCGCTGCGCTCACAACCATCCTTCTGTTTGGCCTGAGAAATAACAAACTGTTAATTGGTCATTCAGAAACCTTTATACAAAGTGGCAAATCACTTATTACAGAGACAATTCACAGAGAGGAAACTGAGGTGAAGTTTTGGCTCAAAGGCCATACATTCATCCTATAGCTCTACAGTCAATTCTTACAGTTACCATTATTAAAGAGCAGGTCAAATGGGTTTTTTCGGAATACAATTAGAACTTTTTGTTGTGTGCTCGTCATTTTACCAAGGACTGCTTCTCCAGTCTTGGGTTTTATTTTCTTTGGTTTCTAATCTTCTATATTTGGACTAACAAGTGTCTCCCAACCACAACCTGTAAGTACGATTGATACGTTATGTGTACATTTCCAAGTCAGTGCTCAAAATATCTATTGTGCTAATGTGATGTATACCTAGTGCAGCTTTAGGTTTCCAGGTAAACCACAATATTACTGTCTTACTGAAATTGTTCAGATTATTCAGTGTGAACTCACTATTTCCTAAGAATGTGCCGATTAATGTAGACTGTCTTTGATCTATTTACTTAATGAAGAATGTAGACATATTTTGGTTTACAAACTGTATTGTTTTATCAGTTACTCCACCATAATTGTTTTGTTATGTGTTTACAGTTTAGCAGCTAAACTTTAGCTGTGGGTATGATTTGCTTGTGTTAAACAAAATGTTTTAATGTCATTATTTTAAGAACAGATTGAAGCACTATATTATTGTTTTATATAAAGGTGCATCAGGGTTGCCAGGTTTTCACAACAAAGCCCACCCAATTGTTATTAAAACTAGGCCAAATGTATTTTGAGGGGTGTCCCCCATTAAAAATCCAGTTTTGGGGTGTAAAATACTCTTTTTGACAGGGTTTCCCTGATAAATTAGCATTCCAGGGGCTAAATATAACCTTATTGGGGGTCGCTTCAACCTGCAACACCAAAAACAACTGGACACTTGGCAAAACAGATGGTAGCACTCGCTAGCTTGCTCAAGTACTCATCTCTGTGCCAATCACAACAGGCTTGGCCAGCTGACCAATCAGAGCAATGTAGGCTTATGAAAGGGTGGGGCTTACAGACATTACGCTCAAAGCTGGTTCGATTTATTAAAATGTTTGAATAAATCTGTTACAAAAACAAGTTTTTGTTAGTCACTCTTTAAATGTTTCTTATTACAACTTTATGGTAGTGTATTACATTTCCACACAAACAAAAATATTAAGCAGTTTAAACTGATAACAATAAAAAATGTTTATTGACCAAATGTTTAAATCAGCATACTAGAATGATTTCTGAAGGATCGTGTGACACTGAAGAATCACCTTTTTAGCTTTAAATCTTAAAATAGAAAACTTTGATTTTTAAATTGTAAAAATGTCTGACAATACTACTATTTTTAATACATTTTTGATCAAATACACTACCGTTCAAAAGTTTGGGGTCAGTAAGACTTGCAATTTTTTTTTTTAATGAAGTCAAGGCTGCATTTATTTTATCAAAAATACAGAAAATAAACTGTAATATTACAAAATGTTATTACAATAGAAAATAATGGTTTTTATTTTCATATACTTTAAAATATAATTTATTCCTGTGATGCAATGCTGATTTTTCATCAGCTGTTTCCCAGGCTTAAGTGTCACATGATCTCAGTTTTGGAAACAGTTGTGCCGCCAATGTTTTTTTGTTTTTTTTTTGAACCTGTATTTTTTTCTTTCAAGAACAACATTTATTCAAACTATAAATCTTTTCTAGCAATGTAAATCTATTATGTCACTTTTTTATTAATGTAACAATTTATTCATTTCTTTCAAAAAAAAAAAAAAAAAAAAAAAGAATGAATAAACCCCCAAACTTTTGAACGGTAGCGTAAATGCCAGAGACTTCTTTCAGAAACACATTTTAAAATTCAAATCTACCTTTATTATATAAATTACTATTGTCTCAATATATACCATTGTTTTATTGTGTTCACTGTTGAAATGTCAGCCTAGGGAATATAAGTCAAACACTAAATAAATAAATACTGACCCTTATACAACCCCTCTCTCACCTATGATGAAGAGCACTTCTCTTTTCACAATTTACAAAGAGTTCTGCACTTTATTTTGCTAGGGGTACAGTACAATACTGTTGTCAATTCAAGGAAGGGTCAAAAGAATTTAAAGAGTATGATCTCCAGAGGGTCTTTCCTAATTTGTTTGACCCAAAACCGACATGGTAATCAGTAAGAATGAAAAAGAACTGAAAGAAGCTCAATATTGCACAAAGCACTCTCTGTCCCAATACAGCAGCAAAACATTTGCCTTTTTAACCTGGTACATCAGCACTCACATTGAGACTCTTGGTGTTCTAAAAGATTTTTCATGGGATTTGAACTGTATTATGACCAGGATATGCAGATAAACAGTTACTTACGAGCAAACCATGAGACCAGGACACAAGCCACCAGTTCAAAAGAAATATTTGCACCACTTGCAACTGATAATGATATTTACAACTTATAAGTATTGATAACACATCATTAGCTTAGCAAAAAGCTAGCATCTGACTCAATAGTAATTAACTGTAAGTTGAGCCTCACATGTGTTTTACTTTAGGCACGTTGTTAAATGGTTAAAATGTTGCCTTAAAAATCAGCAAGGCAGCTCACTAGTTTTTGGGACAGCTTTTGTGTCCTGTTATCATGTCATTCATATGGTATCTGAAAACAATGGGCTTCTCTTAAGGGCAGAAGGTATTGAAACAGAGTATCCTGTGAGTGTTTATAAAGCATTGCTGACATAATTTTACACTTCTCAAATATCTGCCATGACAATGACGTCACTCAGAAAACGCTCTGAATTTCAACTGATACATTTCTTTCCTATGATCAATGACCAACACATATGTACATGCCACATACATCACAACACAATCTGTGTTTTTTTGACACCCATATCACTAACGTTCTTCTTGTTATGTCACATTAGCGCCTGGGCTGGTGATGTCAGTCCGTCCTCTGTTTCCTCGGAGGAAACGTGTGTCATTTACGTTATGAAATAATGGCAGTAGAATCCCGTTCCGCCACAGGGTGTGTGTTTGTGGTGGGCTCTGACAACACCACACTGACTCTGGGTCACTCTGGCTGCCAAACAGACCAGACTGTGGTCTAACCCTGCAGGAGATGGATGTATTATAAGGGAATGGATGTATTTTAGCTTGTGGCTGGGCTCAGGTACAGACAGCTGTGGACGTCTCTAGAGTCTGGGTTGGGCTTTTACATAACTGAGCCTGAAAATGACATCACCAAGGGATTTAAATCACTTACATCCAGTGTTGGACACAGTCCACTGCAAAATCTCACAAAGAAATGGATAGAGAAGTTTGAAATGGCAAACTAGCATGCTAGTGTAGTGAGCAATATGCATCTTTCAACAAACTGACAAACATTAGGACATTTTCACAGATTCGTTCATTTAACATATTCTTGAGCGCAATTTCTAAACTTTCTGGCATGATTCCGTATGATTATATCACTGTGTGAAGGATTCTCTTTCTTGTCTTAGCTCTGGTCCACCTGCGAATGAACCTTGAATCAAACACGTGGTTTTCCAAAAACACCCACTATAACATCACAACGTTCCTTTGCCTTTCATTTTTAATTCCCCTACCATTAACCAGTCATATTCTATGTGGCGTGTGCACAACCCTGTTTCCAATGCTAAATTTAACCTGTTAAATTATACATCTGGAAAAAGCTCTCGTCTGAATGGTGGAAAGTCCAGGAGAAGTGAATGGCTGCCCTGTGTGAGACTCCTCACCAGAAACAGCATCATAAAAACCATCCAGTCCATCAAGGCGCATGAAGAATACACACATTCCCATTGGTCATTGGTTGCATTTAAGAACCAATTACATGCTCTGATTTCGCTAGTTGTAAAATGTTTTGTTTTGTTTTGTTTTGTTTTACTGTACCAGTTATTTTAGGGCTTGTAATACCAGAAAAGTTGGAATGACAAATATAGGCGAGATATAGTTCAGCCTTCTAATCTGCTGGATCTCATTTGTCTAGAAAGCAATGAGTTTACATCATCGGTTTCTTAATATATCTCTTAAAATTAATATTTATCTTATTTCTTAATATATCTTCAAAAATGAACTCTTCATCACATTCTTCAAAGACCAAACTGGACCACAAAATCATAATGGTCAACTTTTTTAACTGAATAAATAAGCTTTCCATTGATATATGGTTTGTCAGGATAGGACAATATTTGGCCAAGATACAACTATTTGTATCTTTAAAGTTGTCCAAATTAAGTTCTTAGCAATGTATATTACTAATCAAAATGTAAGTTTTTATATATTTACGACAGGAAATTTACAGAATATCTTCATGGAACATGATCTTTACTTAATATCCTAATAATGTTTGACATAAAAGAAAAATAAATCATTTTGATACAATGTATTTTTGGCTATTGCTACAAATATACTTATGCGACTTAAGACTAATGATTCAAGGATTACTATCCATATTTTTTTTAATAGCTCTATTCCTTTACTGTCAACAACTGTCTCAACGGTCTATTGTTTATTTCCCTTAAGAAACAAGAGGAGAAACATGAGACAAGGTTGATAGTTACATAAAAAATTAAATACATTTCATGAAAAAGTTTCCTGAGCTATGATAGAGCAACCTCTAAGCAATAACAATTCTTTCAAAATGTTGTCATGACAAATATGCATGTGCGTCCTGTAGTTATGGCAAGCGTGAGTCACTCTTTAGCCACAGTGGAGCTCCCTGTGAACACAGAAATATCTTGCTTTCCCAAACACACACACTTTTCCAAACATAAAAACAACTCTGCCAGATCTCTGTTCTCCAAGTGAAACAATTATCCACTGGGTTTAGGTTAAAAACGTGAGCAATTACCCAATCCAAAGTCTGTTCAATCCCAAGGTTGCTCTATTGGGACGGCTGCTTATATAGGAACAATAACTGAAATGTGAAACCAGGGCACGTACACACGCAGTCTTCTTGCTGTGAAAAATATGTTACATGTTGGCTTAAAGTAGGAGACCTAACCAACCACCCTGGACGTCAGTGACGCACAAAGCATTCCTGAGAGCCATCTCCTCGCCCCCCTCAGCTCCGCGTAACTCAATACGCCGCTGGGAGCCTCTGCCAATATGAAAACCCTCCATCCCTCTGCAGCACCAGACTGTCGCAATGAACCCATCTTCTCCTCTTTAGTTCTGCTACTCCTAACCTACAGCAGATCCAGAGATCCTTACCCAAGACCGCATGCAGTTCCTCGAAGATGTCTTCTTCAATCTTCGCCAAGAGACGCCCTTCTGGGCCTCCCGGATTCCCAGTTCCACATCCCCCCAGTATGCCCTGGCCAGGAGCTGGAACCAAAGGCAGGAAGTGTCTGATAAACAGCCATCCACCCCTGTCAAACAATCCCAGGGACAGTCCCCTATTGCGCAGGTACACCCCGGTAAATCCATCTGATCTGAACCGTCCTTCCCGGGCAGAACGCAGTCGGTACACGCCCCACTCCTCTGAGTGAGCATGGCAAAGCCTGCTGGTCCCTGCTATGACTGCTTTCCTCTGCTGATTTTCTGATGATGTGATTCTTTCACTCTTTGCGATCCCTCCCTCTCCCTTGCTCTCTCTTTCAGAGTGGGAAGGTAGAGAGCACATGCATGAGGTTTCCATTGAGACACGGAGCACGTCAGGGAGAGAGTGAAGCAGGGAAAGAGTCCGTCAGAGCGCAAACCAGTGTACCGCAAACACACACATCTGCCTGTGCTAGACAAGATTGCTTTCTCTTCTTACTTACTTTTTATTTGTTTGTTCTCAACTGCTCTACTGCCCGTCTCAAATGTACAAGTTTTATTTAAAAGGGTCATATGAAAGAAAACAGGACTCTGTTTTTATTCCTCAAAATTATGACAGCTGAACAAACCCATAATTCTAAGAATTTGGCATGTAATTCATCCTTTATCATTTGGGAAGCAGAACATGAATGATATTAGTGTGACATATGATTTACAAGACCAGAAAAGATTTGGTGGTGGGCTCCTTTAGTTTGGGCAAGTAAACAAACAACTGGCACCAATACAGAACATCCTAGCAAATGCATAACATGAAAATCACTGAAAATCACCTAGAATATACTAGCATTCTAAAGGCAATTGTTGCACAGGCAAATAGCATGCTTTTCACCAGAAGATGGCATCCACAGTGGAATTATAAAAGTTGGGTACTCAAAAACCAGGGCTGAGAACCACTGAGATTGAGAGTGAACTATGGTTTTAAAAAACTAATAGGGTTTTTTATTTATTTATTTAGCTATGTCAAAGAGTCACTGTCAGGGCCAATATCAATGTCATATTTACACTCTAAGCAGCTGACTAATCACAACAGACTGGGCCAGTTGACCAATCAATGCAGACTGGGCTTTTTAGAAAGGCAAGCTTTAAAGCTTAACAATTGTTTTGGATAGACGGTGAAAAGAGGTGCTGCAACAATGTACATTACAGAAAGAAAAATACAGTACTGTGCCAAAGTGTTAGGCCACTAACAAAAATGGTTTTAAGTCAGTTATTTCTATCTTTTGCTATAGTGTGTCAGTAGGAAATATCAATTTACATTTCCAAACATTCATTTTGCCATTAACTGTAATATTCCAGTCAGATTTTTGTTTGCACAAGGAGTCTGACAACAGCCAGTGCTCCACACAGAGATCTGATCTCATCATCATCCAGTCTGTCTGGAATGACATGAAGAAACAACAAACTGAAACAGACTAAATCCGGAAGAACTGTGGCAACAACTCCAAGATGCTCCAAGAAACCGATATGCAAAGATGTGCTGCAATAATGTACATTACAGGAAAAATAAAAGCAAAAGTCTTAGGCCACTAGAATTTTCACCAATTTTTGTTTGCTCAAGGAGTCTGATAACAGCCAATGCTCCATACAGAGATCTGATCTCATCATCATCCAGTCTGTCTAGAATGACTTGAAGAAACAGTATGAAACGAGACAGACTAAATCCAGAAGAACTGTTGCAACAACCCCAAGATGTATCAAGAAACCAATCTGCAAAGATGTGGTGAAATAATGTACATTACAGGAAAAAAAAAGCAAAAGTCTTAAGCCACTAGGATTTTCACCAATTTTTCTTAGCACAAGGAGCCTGACAACAGCCAGTGCTCCACAAAGAGTTGGGATCTCATCATCATCTAGTCTGTCTAGAAGGACTTGAAGAAACAGAACGAACTGAGACAAACTAACTCCAAAAGAACTGTGGCAATGTCTTCAAGATGCTTCAAGAAACCAACCTGCAAAGATACCTGAAAAACTATGTGGAAGTGTACCTAGGGTAAAAGCTACTTTAAACACAAAGGATGGTCATACCAAATGGTAATTTAATTTAGTTAATGGAAGTTAATTGATAAATTAAATGTATTTATGATCTTACTTTTGACAGCATCCTCATTTTACACCATTTTTATGCCAAAAACTGTGAACACTACTGTAGCTTTGTAGGTAGGTCTCTTGAAGCATCTTGGAGATGTTGCCACAGTTCTTCTGGATTTCCTCATGCCATTCCAAAAAACAGACTGAATGATGATGAGACCAGATCTCTGTGTGGAGCACTCCCTGTTGTCAGACTCATTGTGCAAACAAAAATCTCACTGGATTAATACAATTAATGGAAAATGAAACTGATATTTCCTACTGAAACAGCTAAATATAACTGACTTCAAACCATTTTAGCTGGTGAAAATACTAGTGGGGAAGACTTTTGCACAGTACTGTATAGATAAATAAATAAATAAATAACAGTATAGAAGACCCCCCCCCCCCCACAAAAAAAAAAAAAAAATCTATAAAATAAAATAATAAACCTTGTAAATTAGCATACTTTTAGACACTTTTAGGTACAAGAAACCATAATAAGTGAAAATACTGAGTGAATAGCAGTATAACCATTCTTCAAAATATCTCCATTTGTATTTCAAAATGTGTCATGAAAGTTTGGAATGACATGGGGTGAGAAAATGAACTGAACTATCCCTTTAAATGAGAGCCTGTTTTCCTACAAACCACAGGGTCATGTCTAATACAGTAGTGAGTGTCTCTCTGTTCATCTTCCCCTGTAGTGTTATGAAATATGATCACTCAGTGCCAAGAGAACAGCTCATGTGATCTCCAACCCACAGACCTGAAGCTCAGAGTTGCTTTATTTTCAGACCTGCTCCCCACAGTGACTAAACCTGGCTAGATAGCACACAAACAAGTGCAATGAGAGATCAGCATCCCAGCACTGAAACGACATACCAAAATCACATACCGCATGAACAAAACACAACTATATAAAGCTGCAGTTCCTCTGAGAATCAATAACTCATTCCATAAATCAAATTCACTTTCCATATCCCACAAGCATGTTCTGGGCTATTTTGTGCAAAACACACAGAGAGCCTTTAGAAATGTAAAAACAGGAAACCAATGATGGCATGCTCGTCTTCATTCCTCTGCACTGGCATGGCATCTCATTACCACACACATTCCTTTAGACACACACAAGCGCTCACTCACACTATTGCGTATGGAAAACATATCACAAAAATAACTCGTCCAGCCATCTGAGGCATCCTTGTTTTGAGGATCAGGGTGAGAGGGAACTCAAAGAGGGCACTGTGTGATCCCCGCTGAATATAACAGCCTAAAAAAGAAGGCATGCTGTGGTATTGGTTGGTGTTCATCCCAATGGGTTTCGCTCCACACAAAAAGCATTCCAGTTCAAATACATATGCGTCTAAAAAGAAAGCAGTCAAAGTTCAGAATGCATTTTAATGTGGACGACGTTAGAATTAACACACACTTGGATGAGTACTAAAAGTTCTTGTCGTTTATGACACATCATAAGAAATCCACATATATAAAATTGCATTCCAGCTGGCTGAAGCTATACACTTTGTGTTCACGGAGATTATTTCATAAAAATAAACGGGGAGGAACTTCTTGCTGCCATGGAAACAAACAGACCATCACAACAGGTTAGATTCTTGCTATGCTGTAATGTCACCTATAATACTGGTCAAGATTTTTTATGCTAAAAAATGTAATGTACAAAACTGGTGGAATTTAATTTCAAGGACAGAAGTACACTTTAAGCAAAACATTTCACAAAAAAAAAAAAAAAAAAAAATATATATATATATATATATATATATATATATATATATATAATTATATATATAAATTATATATATATATATATATATATATATATATATTTTATGAAATACACAGTGTTGGAGGTAACACATTACAAGTAACACGAGTTACATAATCATTATATTTTTCAAGTAGCTAGTAAAGTAAAAACTAGTAAACACTTTACTTTTTCAATTACAAGAAAATATCTGAGTAACTTTTTCAAAAAAGTTATGCCAGTTACTTTTTGTTTCCTTTATGTATTTAATCCCATTTTATTAAACAATGTCTTTGCTGCTGACCTTTGTTGACCCAATTCAAACCATACTAATGAGCAAAATTAACATTTGTGCTTAATTTTTCTCATTGCTAAAGAGTGTTGAACTTCCTTTTCCTGCGGTTCTACTGTACAAATGTGAATTTTCTTTTCCTTTAGCATTAGGCTTATTTATTTCACTTTTTGGTGTGAAAGGACATTTACATTTGCTAAAAATGATACTTTTTATATTAAAAACAAATCCCACCCAGATTTAAAAAGTAACGCAAACGTAATGTAACAGATTACATAAATAGTAACTAACGTAATTAGTTACTTTTTTAGGGAGTAACACAATATTGTAATGCATTACTTTTAAAAGTAACTTTCCCAAACACTGTACATATATGTGAAGTAAATGTCTGAACAAACAATGTTCTGAGTTTATCACCTAAATGCCAGTGTGAACAGTCAGTCCTAAAGATTGTATTTGACATATAGTTATTTCCGAAAATATGCGACCCTGGACCACAAGTAGCACAGGTATATTTGTAGCAATAGCCAAAAATATATTGTATGGGTCAAAATTATTCTTCTTTTATGTTAAACTATATTATTTTATGTTAAAAAATCTTTAGGATATTAAGTAAAGATCATGTTCCATGAAGATATTTAGTAAATTTCCTACCGTAAATTGCTGGGCGATATATCGAATATTGGCGATAATATCGCTATAATTTTGCGATGATGTAAAATTGGAAAATATCGTAAATATCGAATATTTCAAATTCAAGCATAGCCTACTTTCCCAAAAGAACGCGACGAACATCCAATATTTCGTTCACTTAGGTATTCCCACGCAAGACACATGAGGTGGGAAAGGGTCTTTTTTCACACATTAGCAAAATGTAGACTACAGTTTAATTAATGAAAACTATGACGAAAAACCCTTCTTGACAAGCTTTTTCCATGACTAAGGCGAGACGAAGATGAGACAACAATAAGGTCAATAAACGAAACCTATGACTATATCAATATGCAATTTCATGACTAAAATGTATTAAAAAAATAAATAAATAAAATACCAAAAACCTCAAAAAGGAGAAAATGTTATTGCGGACTGCTGTACATGTCTCTACTATGTGAGCGTTCATGAGTGCGGTTGCCAGATATCAAGAGTTCAAATACCAGAATCAGAACTTCGCTGTTACAAGGATACATATTATGCCTGGTGTTTTGCTTATTTTAAGCAATCTGGCAACCATGTGCAAACGCTCGCTCCTTACTGCAGAAGCCAACGATCTGAAAACACAGACAAGTTGGAGTTTAGTGATTAAAATGAAAGTGTCACTCAACCAGTCTGAGTTCTGTTATGAGATCTTAACTGTATTGTTTGCAATTGTGATCACTGAATAAATGCACTTACTCAACTGCTGTTGTTTGAATAGAGAAACATAGGCTATTGCAATTTGGAATTACTATTAGGAATTTCATTGTTACAATATTTTTCAGAATGTAGACAGAGAGAGGGTATACATAATTTATATATACATATAAAAAGGCTATCATTAATCAGTAAACTAGATGAGGTTTATTTTGCCATGTATGAGTCCACATTGATTTCATGCATCCATGAGGCACATTTCCCCAAATTTGCAAAATTAGCTAAGAAATACCTGTGTTCCAGCAACTAGCTCCCCATCTGAGAGGGTTGTTAGTGCCAATGGGAACATAGTTTCATGCCACAGAGCTTTTCTTAATTCAGAGACAGTTGACAGATGTGTGTAGCTAAAAACTTATAAGAGTTGACAGAATGCACTTTCTGTACTTGTTTTGCTGTATACTTCAGTTACATATACATGTGTTCATTTTATAAAAAGCAGTAAGTGATCATTTGGTCTAAAGTTTTTAACTGCTTAAATTTGCACTAAATGATTTATATTTGTAACAATAGCTGTTCTCTTTTTTTTTTTTTTTTTTTTTTTTTTTTTAATGAAAGGGGGGCAAAAGAAAATGTTTTTTTTATTATTATTATTATTATTTAAAGTCAAATGCAAACATATCAAGCTATATATTGAATATCGTAAAAAAATATTGAGATAAAATTTTTGTATATATATCGCCCAGCCCTACTGTAAATATATCAAAACCTAATTTCTGATTAGTAATATGGATTGCTAAGAACTTCATTTGGACAACTTAAAAGTTTTTTTTTTTTTTTTGCACCCTTGGATTCCAGATTTTCAAATAGCTGTATCTTGGCCAAATATTGTCCTATCCTAACACACCACACATTAATAACAAGCTTATTTATTCAACTTTCAGAATTCAGATTATGTATAAATCTCAATTAAAAAAAACATAAAAATACCCTTATGACTAGTTTAAAGTCTTAAACATGTTTAACACTCACAGACTGGAATGGTAGATTGGGGATGGTTTAATTAAATATATAGCTTGCCCAAAAAATGTAAATTCTATCATTATTTATTCATCCTTATGTCATTCTAAATCCTTCTGTTAATCTGCAAAACACAAGTGAAGGTGTTTTTAATGATCAAATATCAAATATCACATCTAATATGTAGTTGGAAGGTCACCAAGGCTAAACAAAACCAGGAAGTTGACAATAGTTAGTGCATTTCAACAATTAAACGGATAAAAGCATGTTTGCACACTATTTCAAAGGCTCACAAGCATCCACTTCAAAGAAACCACAATGCACTGAGCATCTTTTGAAATCCAGAGTGTTAAAGCCTTGTGGCATCACAGGTGTGTCACTTCAATAGACCTGTTGACCTTTCAGCGTATTGACTGACATGTCGTTCCAAACCCATATGCCCTTTTTCTTCTGTGGAACAAAAAAAGGAGATGTTTAGCAGAATATTCATGCTGCTCTTTTACATGAAGTGTTCCACATGACTAATGCACTATATTCCAGTCTTCTGAAGTCTAGAGACTACTAACGTCTTCTGTAATAGATGGCAGTAGCACAAAACTGATCCAAATTGAAAGTAGAGGTTATGCCAGAGCAGCTGACAGCACTGAACTAAATCATCTTCAGACAGCAGTGTTTCATTAAAGCTCTTCCTGTAGCAGGTGAGCATTCTAACCGCAGAATCACTGCCTGTAAAATTAACAGCAGTTTAAACATCCCTCTGAGCTATTGTCTGCCCGCTACCTTTATAAACCAGTAGCAGACTTTCTCTACTATGTAGGCCTACTGAACACATACAAAAGACAGTAATATAACGTTACAAACTGAACTAGAGCCATATCTCTAAACTTCTGACAACCATAACAATGGCTTTTCTGATCAGCTGAACGTGGCAGTCCGTACAAACAAAAAAGTACCATTGTAATAGAGTAGGGGAGACTTGGGCAGCAAGGAACACATTTTCTTTAAACGTCTATGCCAACACAATACAATTTTGTAATGGTGGGTTTCCTTGGTTTTTACACTTATTTTGTCTGATCTGTGGTCTTCTCACACCCTTATGTCACAGCTGAGAGCAGCTTTGCCAGGGGATTGTGGGTAAATGTATTAGAGGACTCCAGGCCAAGTGGAACATGCTGTAACCATGGCAGGATAAGAGTATTGGCGCTGTTATTTGCAGTCATGTTTGGGTTTTTTCCCCTTTATTGCTAGGTAAACTAAAACCAAATTAGTGGTAAAGAGGACATCCTAAGGGGAAAAAGTGAGCCAGCTTGTGGATTTGGACTTTCTGTGAGTTGTGGACCAAGTGCCAAACATAAACACATGGCTTTCACTTTACCTCCGTTGAGAACAAGTGGAAAATAAACGAATCTCACATAAAAAAATTGTAGATTTAAGCTTTAAGCTTAGTCAATATGAAATGTTAAGTTGTACTACATGAAAACGTAGATATTTGAGTTGAGTAAACTTAACATTTTAAGGCAGCATGGACATTTAATTTTTTTAGGTTGAAGTTGTATTTTTACAGTGTATAAATTGAATTTTTCTTTTTTTTTATTTATATACAAAGCTTTCTTTTGTCACACATGTAAATCTTTGCAAACGTTTGCAAAGTTTATTTATTCAAATCCTGGTGCCTAAGATTTATTGGCCGATTATTAAGGTGGATTTGTGTGACAAAAGGAACAAGGGCGATGCTTCAAGACAAAAGGGATGGAGTGGATCGCCAGCAAGAGATTAGAGCCACAAGACGACCACAAAGGAGCCTGAGGAGCCCTGGGCATTCAAACGAGAGCGAGGCAGAGGAAAGATTAGGCTCTATTCAGGAGGCCTGAGACACATAGAGAGGGTAAATTTAATCTGGGCAGACTGCATCTGGACTCACTGAGGTATGTCTTACAGTAACAAAAGCTGCCCTAATGAAGGCTACAGAAAGAAAACCACACTGAGACCCCATATATAGCCACCTAATCATATGAAGTTTAGTAATATGCCAGCTTTACCCCAAAAAAACCTGCCTTCTGACCTGGTGCCACTGGCACACTCTAGTACGCTACGCAGGAAGTGAGATAGCATGAACAGACGGGCCATTATGTGTAATAGTGAATCGTATTACTTATTTCCGAGAGGTAAGCAGTTGTGGGAAAGTCAGTCCCAAGGGTACAGGGATATTTTGGCATTTCTGGTCATGAGGAAAGTTGCTCTGAACTGTTTGTGTGGCTGAAATGTGGCAAAAAACATGCTTGGGATAGTGTTTGGTAAGCTCTGGTAGCCTAACGTTGAGCATGACTGAACTGAGAAGGTTTAGTCACACTGGTTTTCCCCGTTCACATGAGGGAAAAGAAAACAATATCCTAAAATCTTGGTCTACAGACATCAACAAAATCTGCTGAGGAGTCAGTGAGTCACACCTATAGACTGTTTTGGTAAAAATGAGGAAGAAGAAAAAATGAATACGACCACCTTTCAAAAATATATTTTTTTTAACATCAAATGTGAGTCACACTCCTACCGCATTTTAGAGAAGTTCAGTGTGTTTTTTATCCAGCTCTGAAAACCACATGAAAAAGTTAAGCTTGGGTCTACACTGAGAACACCATCATTTCCATTAAAGGAATAAACTTACTTTTTTATGTGTTGACTAAGATACTAAAGCACATGTACTTGACTATAATTTGAACTGTAGTGTTCAATATTCTATTTAAAGTGAATATATTAAAATGTACTAAATTGTAACTTAATTATTGAAATTGTGCAACAATAAATACTGTATATTTAAAGAAACAGTTCACCCAAAAATGACAATTCTGTCATTAATTACTCACTCTCATGTCATTTCAACCCCGTAAGACCTTCATTCATCTTCAGAACACAAATTAAGATAATTTTGATGCAATCCGAGAACTTTCTAATAAGGGCATCGATAAAATAGCCTATGTGACATCAGTCAGTACTATTTTGTAAGTTGTCTGAGCTACAGCCAAACTAAACAAAAATTAAAATTCTGTCATTTGTCTGTCAATTCTGTCTTCTGTGTTTTATGTTTATACCATCATTTACTCACTCTCAGGTAAATGAATGAGTTTCTTTTTTTTGTTGAACATTATCTATTTGATCATTTCTATTATTAAAATAAATGGGGACCAGATACTGTTTGGTTACCCACATTTTTCAAAATATATTACTTTGTGTTTAGCACAAGAAATAAATTACTGTTGAGTATCAGCTGCACAGAGACTGGAACTCGGACATCTTTAGGTTTCAGCGCCATAGAGAAACATTGGAAGATCCAAAGCTTTCATCATTTTGATGGTGTTTATGCTACAAAAACAATAAAATGCTGTGCCTGGGGTATTTGTAATACTGATTTCAGGTATCCTGAGAGGATTGGCAATGGAATTTGGAATTTATTTTATTATTCAACGTTCATTTTCTGGTCGTCATACTCTCATTAAGTTACAGTTTTTATCCGCTCAAGCAGTTATTGTCTGTTAATATTATTAATATCTCTGGTTAAAACTAGCTAACGTCAAGTTAATGAGTCCATGCTAAAGTATAAACCCCAGCTAACTATTCTCACGTCATGTACGGGGTAGGTAAAAAAAAATACGTAAACGAAGGTTTACATTTCAGTGCCTCTCCATATTAAACTGATTAAATGTATTTTGATTAATCTTACACTGTGATAGACGAACAGTGTCGATCCTGGATGTTGATCTGCGATCGTGACGACCATAACATGAGATTTCTCCCCCATTTGCATTGCAATCTGTAAACCCTCGCTTCTAAATCAATTGTTACTCACCATATTTATTTTAAAATCATTTATATATCCCTCTATGGCATATTTAAGCCCTACTTAAATGCTCCTCAATGAGATGTGTTCAAAATTGATCAGAAACATCTTCGCATAAGGTTTTCACACTGACAGCTATCATTGTAAGACAGGGGGCAACTCCGTTTGTTTGTCCAAGGTTAGTCTTGTGTAGCCAGACCTTCAGACTGACGGTAGAAGGTCTGGAATCTTTGGCCAATTTGAATGGCCAAGGCCCGCCCATTAGGCCATATGACTGACAGGTAAAGCAACCAATCACGTTTCATTTTGTGCCACGTCATGTTAAAAAAACATGACACACACGTCTCCCGGAAATCCCGCATAATCTAACCAATCCGAAGACGACTTTGAAACTCCTGAAGTGTTTCCAGGTAAGTGTCCCATATGCATCAGACGTTTAGCCAACGTTCTGTGGGCGTGGCTTCTGAGGCTGAGACTAATCCAAGGCAGCAACTAAGGGGGGCAGGCTTACCGATAGGTCAATTAGGTGCTATTTAAAAGGTTTATAGTATGCGCACGCTTCAGGTGTCAGATGTCATAACAGCATCATATGAAATGTTTAACCAGCATAACTTTGAAGCAAATAATGTACTTTTGTGATTGTGAATAAGTGCAGTGTCCTGTGAGTGTAACTCTACTGCTGAGTTAACTCTGTTGTGAAAGTATGTCGTGTTGTACAGTATACTGAGACAGAGGCACTAGAACTGAAGCTGATAGAATAGCACGATACTCTGATATTTCTCCAAAAGCAGATCGTGGAGACATTTTTATCGTCCACAAACAAAAAACGTCATATCGCACACCCCTAGGTACAACTCTCCCATATACTTCCATTACAAGTGAATTACTTTAAATAAATATTTTTTTGATATACTCAAAATTATTGACTGTGGTAACTGCCAGCACTCCACAGATGTTGTTAATCAATTTTATGTTATAATTATGGCTATATTATAAGGACTATTATTTTAAACCAAGCTTGCAACTACAGTTATGTGGAAGATTTCTAGTTCCCTATAGAGAACACCAACAAAGAGCCCAATGGTGGGGGTGCAGGGTCTGAGGTGTGGTAGCTATTGCTCAGTGAAGGGCCCTGCCATTGTCCCCTCGGGTCCCCAGACACTTACAGACAAATGCTGCTGTCAATCACACACCCTTTCATTCGTTTAACAGCAGCTGCTCCCGTGCAGAAAAGAAGGCAAAATATGTTTGTGACAAAGGAAGAGTGTGGCGATAATTTGAATATTTGCATTCAGACAGATTCTGCCTGAGGGATTAAAGCAAATCTGACAAACAAAACCTATGAAAAATGAAAAGGGCTGTGAATGGAACACCATCAAAAGAGAAAATAACAATCCAGCATCCAGTATACAGTCCAGATATGTAGCATTTTTAATATACCAATAATTCTTAAACTTATATTAAGAATAAGCAATTCTTCCACCAAGTAAAATTATTAATTAACAGAAGTATATGCTTTTATGGGTGTCGGATATTTAAAATAATGCAATAGTTTTAAGTTCAGATTGGAATTCCTAAATTGGAATTGGAATTTACTCACACGCTCGGGTCTAGACACTCAACACAGACAGTTTTATCATTCACACAAGCACCTGATTCATGCACAAACCGACAGAGACATAAACATTTGGAAATATAAGTAACATGTGAAGGTATAGACTAGCCGTTTGGTGTGTCTAATGACTCAAGCGTTCCAGTGGGCTGAAAGAGGCCTTTAATGTGCAGTGCTGGAAAAAAACTCTGACACAAAATGGGCCGTACAGCAGCAGGGCCGGTGCAACTGCATGCTGAAATATCTCTGAGCATTCACTCAAAAATGCATATTCTGTCATCACTATACTATTAAATGTCAAAAGTTGTGCCAAAAACCCTAATGTTGTGCCAAACATGTATCATTCTTTAGGTTCTGATTCTCAGATATTTAGCTGAATGTTCAAGCTGCTCTTTTCCATACAACTAAAGTGAACAGGGACTAAGATGGGACTGTCAAGCTCCAAAAAAAGACCAAAAGGCACTATCAAAATGGTCAATCTGACTTATGACTTATTAAGTAATATGACAACTTTGTGTGAGGAAAAATCAAAATTTTTAAAGGAAAGTTCACCTAAAAGTAAAAATTATGTTTTTATTTACTCTCTCTCATTCCAAATCTGTATGACTTTCTTTCTTCTGTGGAACATAAAATATATTTTAAACCAGTGTTGTTATTGATACCTAAAACTAAAACTATGTAAAGTCCCCCTCTAGTCAAAAATGTTATATCTTAAAACATTTCTGATCATCAAAATGACACACTTAAATGTTTTTTCTTGTGAAAATAATTGTCTTATGCCTTCAAACAGCTTGAATGTAATTCTACTCCCCTCGCCTCATTTACTATACACGGATCAATGAATACGCAAATTAGCCCCGCCTCCACTCACTCACACCAGCCTGCCAGCCGCCAGCGCCTCCTGATCTGCTCCTGATCCACAAACTAAAATGTGGTAAACGCGATACAATGGCAAGTGGAAATACTGTAAACGGATAATGATAAATCTATGTTTTACTAGCGGACAACTACTGTGGATACTGCAACATCCCTTGAAGTTACTTACTTGACGATGCTGTGGCCTCAAAATGCCTTGAATAATCAAATGCAGCCTAGATTGTGATTCCATATCATGCCCGCGGGCATAACGCTATGAAATGCAGACGCCAATGCGGAAAAGGTGGGTCTGACTTCGGGCTACTTTTACACTGTTGCCGTGGGTTGTTGTTAAAGTGAGCGGTTCTTAATACAGATAAATAAGCAGTTAAAGTACATGCCAGCATGGAAATAGTGAAAAATATCAACAGCTAGCGAAACATCCACAGAAAAATATACCAGATTAACCTGGCTGCCTTCTCACTAGACCCCCTGCTTGCAGCACAGTGATATGATATGCAAATAATAGGATCCCTTGAAGTGATTGGCTGTTGAATTTTGTGACATAGCAAAAAAAGGGCTCTTTCAAACCACAATTCTGGGACAGCCTTTGGAAGACTACAGTTTTAAGGAGAAAATACTCAGCAATGCTGTTGATTAATGGATGGGCACATGGTTTGTCTTACAGCATATTAAAAACACCACATAGACAAATAAACAACATAAAAAAACTTGATTTTCACTACAGGGGGACTTTAAAAATAATTTTCATTAAATGAAATAAAGGCAAAAAAATCTAATAAATATTGAATGAAATACTAAAAAACTTCAACTTAATGTAAAACTGAAACAGAAATAAAAAATTAAAGTTAAATATTAAACATAAAAATTTGTAGTATTAAATAATAAATAAAACAATACATAAAAACTAATAAAAATGATAAACGCAAATAACAAAATTACTACTACTAAACATACACATAAAAATAAAAATGTCCTCTTCTTTATTTTATGTTTTTTTTTTTATGGTCATCAAAACAGTTCTTAAAAATATATTATTTTGTTTCCTGTAGAAGACAGAAAGTCAGTAACAGAGACAGAATTTTCATTTTTGGTTTCAACTATCCCTTTACGACATTTACAAAACAAATGAGGATTACAAGATACAAAATAGATCACTTATAAATGAAAATTCTGTCGGCACTAAAATGACTGCAACATGAGAGACAGTTACAATAATTGATTTTGAAAGTTATCAACTAAATTTCACTTCATTCGTTCTCCACTGCGTGACCGGATTCAGTTAAGACAGTGATGTCACCATCTTACTCAAAGGAAATAGAAAGAGACAGACAAATAATATGACAGAGCTAATGAACAAAATAGAACAGACCCTTCACAGCTGTTTATGAAACAGAAATCCACCATGATCCCGCCATGAGAAACTGATTTGCGACTTTCCGAACACAACCGTAGCTGAGACATGCCACGCGTGTTATCAGCTGCGTCTGCCATGTCTATTTATGTGACTGGTGAAATATTCACAACCGGGATCCAAAATTCACTGGTGCTTTGAAAGACATGCCTAAATCTAAAAATACCCAGCCACATGAAAGATTCAGATCCATACAACTCCAGTGAGCATCAAGCATGAGCACAAGCTCAGGTCCTTCTCGCCATTGGTTGGTCTCTCGGTTGACATCAACATTTGGATTCAAAGAGTTTCCAGCATGATGACTTCATATCGACAGAGCCGAGTGGCTGAGTTAGACTTGAGAAAACAAGACTTTGGCCAGTTGAGCTGTTTTTTAAGAGCAGTTGCTGTGGGCTTTGGTGGAGTTTATTGCACGATAGTCCTGAGTGCTGGAAACAGGATCTTCTAAAGAACGCTGGAGCCGTTAGTGTGACAGAAGCGGTCCACACCCTTAATGCTGAACCTAGAGTTATAAATTAGAGGGGGAGTTTTAAACGGGAAAATGAAATCGAAAGGGGGGGAGTCATGATCACATAAATTGTGTGATTTGAACTGTCCACAGCATCTGCAAGTGAAATTAGCATGCTTAGAAACTGCACTGGTGTTTTCCCCATGTAAACAGGCCCTGGGCCACAGCACATGGAAGAACACTGTGTCTCCACCTCCATCAGCTGATGGGTGTGTACCGCTCTCTCCTCACGCTGCTAATGTTGCAGAGCTCCAGCCAACCTGCCAGTTATGGTCATTCTAGTGTTTTAAAGGAAAAGTTCATCCAAAAATGGACATTCTCTTTTATTTACCTTACTTATGTACAAATCTCTACGATTTAATTTTATTTTTATTTTTCCATTCAATTAAATTACATAGTATACTTAGGAAAAATATGCTTTAAATTCTCTCTAGTCTGCTCTAGAGTCTTTTAAAGCTGTATGATAGCTTTGTACAAGAAACAAACTGATTTTTAACTTATTCACTGCCAACCAGTTGTTTAAAATAACTGGTGTCAAACGAGTGTCAAAAGTATTATTTATATACTACAGGCATGTGATCAGCTAGAGACAAAAAAGAAGGAAAATCTGACCACACCCCAAGCCACGCCCACAAGCCACACCCACAGCATTTATTATATCTATACATATTATCACATTAAATTATATATCTTATATTATAATACATACTATTGTCCTGTAAAAATATAAAAAGTAGCATTTAATAATCATGATAACAATATAATACAATAGATTATAATAAAGTACATCAAAGTACATATAATATATTATAGTAAAGTATATAGAATTGTTATTATTATTAAAGTACCTGCCAAAAGGAAACATTACATTTATCATTGGTTTTGAAATAAATATCTTCTATATCTATAAATATCTGCTCATCAAGGTTGAATTTATTTGATCAAAAAAAAATAAAAAAGAGCAATATTGTGAAAAATTTACAAATTAAAAAAGTTTTTAATTTTAACATATTATAAAATGTAATGTTATTCCTGTGATGCAAAGCAGAACTTTCTTCATCATTTTTATTACTTGTTTTTTATTATTATTATTATTAATTTCTCTCTCTTTTTTAAATCATATAGAAAAGTTGGAAAAGAGTGGTAGCTATCACTGTTTCCACAAAAATATTAAGCAGCAAAACATTTTTTTTTTATTGATAATAATGAGAAATGTGTCTTGAACAGCAGATCAGCATATTAGAGAATATTTTCTGAAGGATTATGTGACACTGAAACTTCACTTTGTAAACAACAGATTTATAAACGTTTCTAGTGACGAATGTTGCATTCCCAAATGCAAATTAAAGCATCTCGAACCAATAATAGACCAGTGAATCGAAACTAAAAACAGTACTGTAACAGCACACAGCAGACATGTAGCGCGTCAGACTACAATCTGACAATATTATATAATTACATCACAACCGTTGCGATTTTTATGACGGCACTAGGCAATGTCAAATTCTCATTGCCATTCATAAAAAATTATGCTTGCTTCTACTCGCTTTTGGCGCTTTGAATCATTTGAACGCTTTTACCACTGTCCTGCAGATGGCGTTGCGAGCTCGTACAGTGCTTTCAGCACTCCGTCCATGATGTTTTAGAAAACAATCTTTTCGCAGTTTATTTAATTAATTGATTAAGGCCATTCGCGCGATTTCAATTCCACCCCCACCCCCCCTCTAAAAAAAAAAAAAAACTCGGATCTACGCTAATCACATGGGTCGTCCCTCAGAGGTTGGAAAATATGGAAAAATCACAACCCTAATACTATTCTTTTTAAAGGATTAGTTTACTTTCAGAACAACAATTTACAGATAATGTACTCACCCCCTTGTCATCCAAGATGTTCATGTCTACTCTTTCTTCAGTAGTAAAGAAATAATGTTTTTTGAGGAAAACATTTCAGGATTTCCCTCCATATAATGGACTTCTATGGGGCCCCAGAGTTTGAGCTTCCAAAATGCAGCTTCAAGGGGCTCTAAACGATCCCAGCCGATGATTGTATGACGATTTTGAAGTTGAAGATGAAAACGAGATGGGAGTTTGTCGACATACCCTAACTGTATTGACCCGCAGCAATACAAATGCGCATTGCAGAGACGAGACAAGACCGGCATTTGAGGTTAAAAAGTATATAAATTGTAATAATTTGCTTTCATTTCAACTTTATCTTTACTATATTAAATATATATATTAAGTACTTTAACCTCATGACAACTCTCTTTAGCATGGTAATGGACATGACAATGTTAATGCATTTGGTTTTGGCGGAACAGATCTGCTACACTGTTGAATTGCTGCTGCGGTTGGTTATTGCTGTTGTTGCAGATTATTGCTGCTGCTGCAAAGCAAATAAAGGAACTTGCTACTGCCATATATACACAGATACGATGATGAGAGTATGTAAGATACTGCTGCTGCCCAAATAGCATATGTTATAACCGGTATTTCTAGTTAATATAATAATAATATTAATAATATATATAACACATAAACAAAGTAAGAAGAGATGACTGATAGGACAATGGCGAATGATATGCAGACCCTGAGCACCACTGACAAACATCTAATCTTGTAAAATGTGTGGTAAGTACTACCGCACCGTAATAAACACAGAGTACGTGTGATTGCGAATCTTGAAAGTAAAAGTAAAAGGCAAGCATGCATTCAAAAGGAATTTCAATGCCCCACATATTATTAATGGTTCACTGATGCTCACAATTTAATACAGTACAATTGCCCAATGACATAATTGCGAGAGAAAGCATTGAAATATATATTTTCCTCCCATCTCGTATTCATTATCTTTAGTGGTTCTGTAGTACACATCATTTCATTTCTGGACACGGTATTCAGAATTGCGCACATCCCTAATGGGAAGTTTAAAATATTTTTGGATTTATTAGGAAGTTAATAGTTAATAGAAAACACTGATTTCTTGAGTCAGGACCTCCCATACTAAAGACAGGTGTGTTTTTGTATCAAAATACTAGTGCATTTGACATCCACTGTGCACAATATATCTGATGAAAAATTGTGCTTAAAAATAAAAAAATATCATGAATCAATTTTTAATCAATTTGTGACCCCAAGAATTGATATGAAATTAATTGTGAGGCACCGAAAGATTCCCATCCCTCTAGTTTAAAGCTGTCAGTATCATCAGTTTGCATTACTGACCCATTAGCCTGCGTCATCTAGCGTTTAATGACAGAACTTGGAATTTTATTTCACATAATTAATTATGTGTATTGCTCTGTGTACTGCTCAAATATACTGTATGGTTTCAGAGAACTTTTAAAATGCACAATTGTATGAACTAATCTTATAGTATAATCTTTTTTTGTTCAACAGCTCAGCAGCTTTTTGGAGCTAAACAACTTTTGCAGTAGGAAAACCATGACTAATATCTCCTTTTGTCTTCTGTGGGAGAAAAAAAAAACATACAACTTTGGAACAACATGAATAACATGGTAAGTAAATGAACACATAATTTCCATTTTAGGCTCCTAACTATTCCTTTAAACTAATAAAAATGACAAACATTGTCAAATCTATCATCAAGCGCATGTCCAAAACTTGTGTTCACCACTTGTCACCTTGTTTGTTCTGAAGATATGACTGTTTCTGTAAATTTTGAGACCACAGCAGGGTGATATCACCCGTCTGAAATATCAGGGTTCTCTGAGGACAGCGGAAAAGGCTGTGGGGGAAATCCCAACTTTGAACAAGCCCATCTGTCCTAACACTGGCCTTACGAGCTGTCTCTCCAACTGTCTCCTCCGAGGCATTCCTCCAGAGTTGAGTAGAGAGATCCCAAGCAGTATTTGCTTTGATTTACTAGCTGCTGTGTTGTAGTGCCGTAATCAGTCGCTTTGCGTAATGTCTGCGCTCAGCTGGAAAGTCAGAGGCTAGAGTTTACCACGAGGATAGGGTTGAGGTCAGGTCAGGTGATTGACTCAGGAGGAGAAAGAGGTGGGGCCAATGAAAAGATGTAAGCCTAGAAAAATGGCATTTAAGGTGGAGTAGTTTCTAAATTACTCAAACGCAAAGTTGATGACTTCACAGAAATACTAGGATGTTTTGATAACACCATAATGGTTGACAAAGATGACAAAAAGAAAATATTTATACTGCATTACTCAAATAAAACTTTAAAGGGGCACTCACTGACAGATTATTCATTCATTCATTTCAAAGGAGTTTGATCATTGCTGGAGCTAAACTTTGCAGGGCATTGTCCCTCCAAGGCAAGATCTGACGAGTCCTGGTTTAGTAGGCATCGTGCATGAAATATCAAAGAACCAGAACACACTGAAAATGTAGGTCCTGCAGAGTTTAGCTCCAACCCCAATATAACACACCTGAACCAGCTAATCAAGGTCTGCAGGATTGCTAGAAACTTCAAGGCACATGTGTCTGCATGACGCTAGAGAAGGACTCTGGGAGCTGGACTGGACATTCCAGTCCAAGTTCTTGGTAAAACCCACCACTGTGACTCCATTGTGCTAATTTTTGAAAGGGGAATACCAAGAAACAAGGAATCTGGACAAACATAGTTTTATCTTTTCCACTTTCTCATAGGCCTCAACAACGTCTGTAGACGTTTGTAGCATTTATCAAAACACAGGGTCTCTCTACGGTGCTGTTCCTGATTTTTTTTTAAGTTCTGCTTATGCAATCAGGACCAAAGCCAGATGAAGGTTGAAACAGGCCATTAAACCCTCCACACCTCCATCCCAGCAGCTATCCAGCTGCAGAAAATACTTCACCGTGAGCTCTACTTTCTCACACAACACCACAGATTGTAGTGATATATATATTCAAATGTTTGTTTGCAAGTGTTTTCTGGACCGAGGACTGAGACAAGGACTCATAAATGTGTTCACTAGATTTGATGTAACAGATATGTTCTGTTTTCTTACTTTTCTTATGAAACAGCATTGGTGTTGTGTAATAAAACAAAGAGGCATTTAGAATGCAGAGAATGTCTATAATGAGAGCACGACCAAGGATGTTGAAAGAGGGGGTCACTTGCAGACTGAAAACATTACTCACCTGGGTACAATTACAGTTTTCACAAGATAAAATCTTTGTTGCAAGAAAGCTTATCTCTTTTATTTTCTGTTTTTGTTTGTGGAAAAGCACTGCTTCCACATAACTTAATTGTCTTAGTATTTGACATTTAATCAATATTTCATTCATCTGCTGCTGCCATATATAATCGATTTATGGCAAAACTACACTTTGCCTGACACTTTGCAGTGCAGAGATAACCAAGACTTAATCAAGCCAGATGAATCAATCAATCTGTCAATCCCCAGTAGGGACCAGAATCAACAAAGCTTACTTTAGGATCTCAAGCTCTCAAACAGGCTGATCTTGTTAAATCTGCTTCTTTGGGCACCACGGGAACATCATCAATCTCCTTCAGTCATGTAGCAGAATCCAGACAGTGATGTTTGGCACATGCATTTAGAAGAAAATAATGAGGTGGTTTGCTTTCTATTGGAAACTGTTTTTTTTTTATCTCTACACAAGTGAAAGGCCAATATATCTTTTCAGACTCATTAGCTGTTAGTTTGAGATGGTAGCCTGCATTTTTTAATAAACCAGTTTATTTTGTTTATTTAGCCATTTTAAAATCAGGGACAGTTGACCCAAGCACAAATTATCTGGTCTGTCCTATGAGAGTCATCATGGACATCATGGCAGGGTGGAGTTACACTCGGTAGACTGTGGAGAGGGCAGCTCTTGGTTCCGGAGCAGTCCCAGATTGATGGCCAGATGGCCCCACCAGCTAAGACCACCATCAGCAACTCGTGCTGGGTGGGGGGTTGGTTAAGCTTGAGCAACTGATTAAGAATCAGCCTTTAATCTGGATGCAGGCAAGAGTGAATCCGTGTGGGCAGCGGGCAAAGCCCATGCTTCCGTCACGGACACATTCAGATCAGTTAGTCTGTAATTTTAGGAGTTTGAGAAATAGTGGAACATGGTGAGATGGAGAAAAAGTTCTGTACTTTACTAAAACGCACAAATTATTGGTTTGGATTACTGCCTTAATGGATTGCAGGTGCATTTAAAGACATAATTGTCTCATTTAAAAGATCACTGAAGATGTTTAATGGACCTGCCCGGGAATCTTGTGGTCTTCATCTGAGCCATCACATTGGTGACATGCCAGATAAGCATAATCATCCTATGAAGTCTGTACCAGTGCAAGCTTGGCAAAATAACAAATAGAGGGTGAACAGCAGCCACAAAGGGGGCTCTCGTGAGCACCCTTCTGATTCTGAATTCTACACTTCATGGGAACATCAAGTCCACATCAAGTGAAACATTTCGGGCAGGGCTCAAGATAAGATGAGCCCCTGTGGACAAACGGTCAAATGAGAACAGATGAACACAAGTCACGAACCATTGTGATGCACTGTCCCAATGAGAAAGTCTGTCTGTAGGAGCAGACTCCTCGTTGACAGCAAGTGCAGGTCATGCTACACATTTCTGTCTGATCTGCATAGTAAAAGCGAAGGTGACTGAATAAAGACAGAACACAGAGCAGCAAATCTTCCACTCTTAAATTCTGCTCCCCAAAACTTCATCTGAAACCTCCCCCTGAGCTTGGCAGCAAGCATGTGCCCTGAAGTTTGAGGCTTTAAAAAAATAAAGCAATCCTTTAAGCCTTTTAAGAGGAACTGGAATCTGTCCGAGGGTTCCATGATGAAATCCTGATAGATTGAGAGTATGCTGTATGTGTAACATAAGCCCTCAGAAGAGGCCAAATGGTTCAACTACAGTAACCAGGTAACCTGCAAAACAGTGCCCAAGCTTACATTTCGAAAAACAAATCCAGAGTCCTGTATGAGCAACTCAGGAAATTACATAATACAGAAAAACCTACAATGACGATCTTCAAAAAGCAGGAACAAGACTTTATTTCTTGAGAAGGCTCAGATCCTTCATTGTATGTTTCATGATGCTTTACACGTTCTTTCAGGTTACTGTTGACAGTCCCTTGATCTATGCTGAAGCTTGCTGAGGCACTGGGATTAGAGTTTGAGATTCCAACTGGCTAAATAAACTCATCAGAAAGGCAGGTTCTGTCATCGGAGTGGAAACTCTAGAGTTTGTTTCTGAGAGAAAAATGATGTCCAAACTGTAGACAATCATGGACAATATGTCCAAACTCCTCTATGACAGAATTAGTGCGACTCCTTCAGTGCGACACCACCTACTGCCATAATTCATCCATCACATGCAGGGGCACCATGGACTTGGACTTGAACGCTAACTTTGGTCTTTTTGAAGACCAATGCATTGCTCATTATGGGTAGCTTGCTACAGTCACAGCTGACAAAAACATTAACAATGGAGAGATTTATAGTAGGGATGAGCATGAGTACTCAAGTGGTGAAAGCCATGGTCTATCATAAAAATTATGATGTTATGACTTCTTGTTTTCTGGTTATGCTAACATTGGCAGTGTCTCGCAGTCTGACTGGTTAGTGTGGGTTGGCATGTGGTCCAGACCAGAGAACTTAAGTGATGCCTGAAATCATTTTGATAATAAAACCCAAGGAGTACTCATTTATTGACCTATCGAGTACTCAAATGCAACTGAAAAAAATCCTCATGCCTAATTTATTGCTTTTCACATTATCGTGTTGTGCAGGTATAGTTTCCCATGTTAGAGGCACATCTCTTGCAGAGGTGCTGTCCACTCTATGACGCTGCAATGAGGTTAAGACCTTGGTAAATGACACTCCCCTACATTTCTGGTAACATCTATGGATTGTTATGTTATTTGCACTGACGGAAGAGCTTCCCATGACAGTGATTAGCATGTAGAAGACACCCATTATCATAACATTCAAATATCATTTCTCAGTGACCTAAAGAGTCCTTTACGTCAACACTTACAATGGTCTGAGTGAAAAACAGACCTGTTTGAGGCAAACTCTCCTTTTCTTGACAGCGCTCAGGCCTGGTCTCAGCGGAGGGTGAAGTCATATGGAGAAGAGGGCCGGGCCTAGAGAAATATGTTCGCTATTAGAGTTTAGGGTCTCCCCCCTCCCTCCGCTGTCCCACCCAAACCTAAAGCAGCTGGGCCGCCTCGTGACCCACATGATTAAAAGCAGTTGGGGCCCTTAGTGAGATATGCCGAGTGGAATGTAGCGACGGGATATGTGAGTCTGTGTGTGTGTGTGTGTGTGCGTGTGTGTGTACTGTAAGCTTAAAGAGATCCATCAGGAAAAGTTTCACTACACAAGATGACGTACATTCCCACACCTGCGTCACACCTGATGCATGCCATTACTTCAGTTTCTGTAATTCCCCTTATAAACAGACCAGGATGAAAAGCTAAACATAACTGCACAGGTGGAAGAACAATATGCAAGCAAATCTTTTGAGGGACCTCCAAAGTCATACAACCACCAGGTTGATTTTAGGAAGCACTCTTCACACACTTTAGACCACATTAGAGGAACAGGAAATAAGGGACAAAAAAAGCTGTGTGAATGAGAGAGAATACAAATGGTTCCTTTAAATACACACAGACCAAACCACACAACTTTTACTCACTCCCTGATGACCCAATACACCGCTTTTGAAACCACTTATTCAGGAAAGAATTCAGGGAGGAATGTGCTGTCATATACCTGTAAAGGGAAGCAATCCATTTGTTATATGGAAGATAAACCGCACATTAAACAGTAATGCTTGCCAAAGGAACAAACCGTCTAATCCTAAACCCCAAAATATACTTTATGCATACACTAGAGTACATACAGTAAACGTAATGTTCAGCATGGTATGTGCATACTGTATGTGCACAGACAGTTTTTTTCTAACAGTCTACTCTGTACACTGCACATGCATGTTTTTTTTGTTTTGCATGAATTAGTTTGCCCAAGAGGTGGCAACACTGACCCCACTCATTGCTTCACATTTCAAAAAATAAACAGACGAGGTGAAACAACAACAAACTACTTGTGATGGCTGCAACGATATATGGCTTATGCGGGAAGGTTTAAAAGATACCACCAACTCAAATGTGCATGAATGTGCATGCAGATATTTTATTGGTCATAACTTCTGAAAAGAAATAGCGCAGACACCGGACAGCAATTAACTTTGTAGTGCATGCTTATCAAGTGCCTGTGTCAAGACATACATTTGAAGTCAAAAGTTTACATACACCTTACAAAATAAAAAAGAGTAAGATATTTTACATAAATATATTTACATATAGTCCACAAAAGAAAATAAAAGTTATAAAAATGACCCTGTTCAAAAGTTTAAATGCACTTGATTCTTAATACTGTGTGGTCACCTGAATGATCCACAGATGTTTTTTTGTTGTTGTTTGTTTGTTTGTTTTTGTTTTTTTAGTGATTCATGAGTTCCTTGTTTGCCCTGAACAGTTAAACTGCCCACTGTTCAACAGAAAAAAATCTTGTGTTTTTCAGCATTTTTGTATATTTTAACCTTTTCCAACAATATGGTTTTGAGATCCATCTTTTCACAGTGAGGGTCTCATATGCAACTATTACACAAGGTTAAAATCCTGACTGATGCTATAGAAGGAATGCATGAAGCATCAGTGACCGTTTGAACTTTCTGTAGCTGCAGAGTTGTCCTCTGTGTCATTGTTGGAAAGGGTTCAAAATACACTAAAATGATGAAAAAACGAAGAATTTGTTGGACCTGAAGGATTTTTTCTGAAGAACAGTGAAATTTAACAGTTTAACTGTGAAATCATGAACATTACTAAACAAAACCAAAAAAAAAAAAAAACACAGTGAAATCATTTGATTTGAATAATTTTGAACGGGGTCATTTTTATGATTTCAACTATTATTTTCTCTTGTGGACTATATGTAAACGTCTTTTATGTGAAATAACTTATTCATCTCAGTACTAAAAAAAAACAATAATAAAAAAAAACATTTGTATGAACATTTTACAGATTCTGCAAGGTGTATGCAAACTTTTGACTTTAACTGTACACTCTATACATTAAAGTGAGTGTTTGCATCAAAACTGAAGTATACCTCTACTTTAAAAGGATAGTTCACTTTGAAATTAAATTTTGATATGTTTTAGCTTACCCCAAGGGCATCCAAGATGTAGGTGTCTTTGTTTCCGCAGTAGTTTCAATTTTGATATTTTTAGGTCCAACCGTTCTTGTCTGTCAGTCATATAATGCATGCCTATGGTCACCTCACAAAAGAAAATGCACAGATTCAAATTAAACAGTCCAAATTAAACCATTCCCCATCGTAAGTACACATTGATGACCTAAGACACGAAACGAGCGGTTTGTGTGAGAAAACGAACAGTATTTATGTAGTTTTTTAACTTTTGTAAATAACCACTTCCAAGTTGAAGTGCACGCGCTTCCTTGTGTGTGAGCGCGCCGGCGCTACTCCCGGAAAGCTCCGGAAGTGATCTCTCGCGCGTGAACGTCACTCATTGTTTACACAGAACAGAGACTGTAGGTAAGACGGCTAACAGAAATGGTACTCGTTTGCGCTTATCCGGGATGTTTAAACAAGAAATGGTTAAAAAAAAAGGTATGTTTAGGGATGTTTAAAAAAGAAAAGAATTACTTGTGCTCGCGCAATGGATCACGTCCGGCGCTTTAAAACGGTAAAAACGATATAAATACTGTTCGTTTTCTCACACAAACCACTCGTTTCGTGTCTTAGGTCATTAATGTGTACTTACGGTGGGGAATTGATTAATTTGGACTGTTTAATTTGAATCTGTGCTTTTCTTTGTGAGGTGATACTGATACAAATTTGGTTCGTATGAAATTAAATAAACCCACAGGCAACTATGGGTCGCATTCCATTAATATATTCCAAAATAAACCACTAAGTTTAACTTTTAGGAAAGATGTGGTTATGTCTGTAATGTATAATTCAACCTTAAAGCCAGTCATAGCTGTGACGTAGTGGTTCACAGATGTGCTACAGAAATTGAATCACTGTGCTAATGTGGGTGATACAGGCTCAATCCTGAATTCCCCTTTCTTGACAAATCATTTCCTGATGCTCTCTGCTAAGTTTGTTGAATAAAAAATAGCAAAAGGCAAAACTCCAAGAATAAAGCATATAATAAACCAAAAACAGTTACAAACATTGCGAAATACATAATGTAAATAGATATTCTGCATAACAATTTTAATTCACTCATCATGGCATCACATATGAGCATACAGTACAGCCATCATGTTGGTAATCCATACTATTTCAGTAGATGATGCTAATAATTACAAAAATTTAACTATAAGCTATCTTTTCTAACTTTTCTTTTCTATCTTTTCCTTCAATTCATAAGTATGTTAAAAGGGAATTGGCCACAAGCAGATGAATTAGAATTTGAACTGGAAAGACCGGAAGAAAATTTTGCTGAATCCAAACACAGATAATGCAATCTGGGAAAGGAAGTGCTCGTCCACCCTGAGATATAAAAGTTAATCTCTACATCATTCTCTCTTAACATTTCAGTGCTTTTTAGTTATTTATTTTTTTCATTCATACAAGGTTTGTCTTAAAAGTTGCTTACATGAATTTCTTTGAACTTAAAATTTGAATGGAAGTTCTGCATCCTGTTTGCTACCTAAATCCAAATTCAGAAAATCAATTTAAAAGACATTCTCCTTTCAATTCTGCATAGTACCCTGGTACAACTAGGTTATTTTGGTCAATACTACATTGATTATAATCAATCATGATACACGATTATGAGTGGGTCCGGAATTTATATGATCGATTAGAGCCCTGCATTTCAGCCTGGGCACAATGGACCCCAATTTTTTTTTTATGCCCCTAGGGCCGGACTTCGACAATCTCCTCTTTGACACGCTTTGATAGAGAAATGCATCTTGACAGATTAGGCCTACATAATGAAAGAGTTTTTGCTTTCAATTTGTTTTATTTCATTAAGTAATAATTTAAACTTTCTATATATGTATTTATCATGTCTGTAAGGCAAGTATTTGCTGAGTTTTGGTTATTTTTGTGAAGTGCTCTTGTTCAAGAACGAGACGGCACAAAGCGCATCATGTTTGTTTAGATGGATAATTTTAAATTGTTTCCACTGGAAAAAAAATGCAAGTGATCGCGCTGGTGCCTCCATGTCCAGCAAAGTGGCTTTAGCTTCCACTCTCCACACAAACGATTGGATATGCGCCTAATAGTGCACATTTATCTAAGTTTAACGTTTAAACTAACATTGTTTTATACTTGAACTGTTTTATATCTATAGATTTTATTTTAGTCAAGTCATAGTGTTTTGAGAAGGCAAATTGATCAAACAGATTATAAACAGCCTTCCGGTGGCCGCTGTTCGTTACTTTAAAAAACCAAAAACTTAATTTAACTAACAAAAAAAAATCAAAAAAATCAAAAACAATTTTTTTATATTAACGTTTCACTTTGCCATCACTTTGCCATTACATACAAAACTGAACTGTTTTAATAGCTGAAACAATAGCTTAATGTTCACTTTACGTTTTAGTTCCGTATCTGAACACAAACACAGAACAGAGCAAATAACACTTTTAAAAACACCATTAATAAATCAAGCACATCCCGTTTTATGCAAGTCACGGTTACATGATTTTACTGATTTGCATGTGAAATTGGGCTTTTATGGAGGAGCAAAAGCGCAACAAAGGGGGTGGAATCGGGAGCAATAATCGTTTTATCTTGATTATTGTATTTTCATAAATGCTTTAAGCTGAAATCGAAATTGCTTCAGTTTCACAATTCACACTGCTCACAATTTACCCGAGGTAACAAACCTGGGTACTCATAAGCTGATGTTTCACGCTGTACTTTCTCAAAGCCTGGGTTAAGCATGTGACTGTCCAAAGCATGAGAATATGAGGCATGTGATTGGATGTCGGTTGATAAGCATGTAGCCATAACATTAAGAAAACGAACCCTGCTCCAGAATAGGGTCTCCTAACCCCAAGTAAACTACAATAATAACCTGAGTTTAAGAATGGTGTAAAAAGCCCCAAAGTGCCCAGTTACAAACTACAAAGAGCCCTATCACCAAAAAAAAGCATGACCTAAAGCAAAACCAATTAAACAAATTAATTAGTCGAGAAAAAGCCAGTTACACTGCAAGATCAGCAGGGTTAGAAGCAACGAACACGCAAGTAGCAATTTACTGAGGCACAGCAGACAGGGTGGGACACTACAGGCCCAAGGCAGCCAAATAACACAACAGGACGTGCTGTATGACAGCTGACCTGCCTGCCCAGGGTATGTCATAATACTCCCAGCACAGCAGCGACCGTTATAAGGGACATGTTCAGACGTGTCAGTACTGGCATTAGTGCAGACACCATTATGCCGCAAGGCATTATGGGACAGTCAAGTCAAGTCAAGTGGCTTATTCTGTGTAAAGAGATGCCACTGCATTTTTTGCCCTCCTGTGCAGTCAAGCCAGCACACACACACAAACACACTGGTGTACGACGGGGCCATTTGGCAGCGGGCTCAGAAACTCTGACTGTAGCTCCATTCTGAGCTCTGCGGGTCTCTCGGCCGATGACCACACCCCAGCCCAGCTGGACCCAATAAAGACGCTATTATACACTCCCACATTCAATCTGTCTATCTTTATATGGTTATCTCTCTCAGATAATACTTTCTTCCTCTATCAACTTTCATTTCTGTCTCGCTCTATTACATTGTTTCGCTGTGCTGTACTCTGTATCTGTGTGTGTATGTGTGTGTGTTAGGGAGGGTCAAACGGCTCACAGACAGGAAATACTCCAGCTCTGAGAACTCATCTCTGGCATGCATGTGCTCTCTCAAATGAAAGCAGTGCAGATCACTCACTAACATATGGATGAGGCCTGCTAACCGCAGTCAAAACCAAAAACACTCTGTCAACCCATCGTATATCAATACGAGATTACCAAGCAATTGACATAATTTCAAATGAGCCATAAAGTGAGTTTTTGAAATAAAACCAACTTCATATCTTGCATGTTGTGCCTTTTTGATGTGTTGAACAAACTTCAGCGCTCAGCACATGTTACATTAACAGCAGCTTTATTGCACAGAGACACACTGGCAGCAAAACAGACAACCAATCACAGCAAAAACATGCAGTCTATAAAACATAAGCAGGCTTGTCAGCTCTCAGGAGTGTCTCTCCTACAGAAATATTATCATAAAAATGCTTTTGCAAACCATGGTAAAAAATGATAATACATTGGTACATATTCATTAAACTACCTTCAGAAACAGGAGCAAAAAATGTAAAGTTTACATCCCCCTTTCAGAATCTGCAAAATGTTAATTATTTTACAAAATAAGAGGACTATTACAGAAGGTTCAAATGCTCCACCGATACTCCAGAAGGAAGAACCAAACAATAAGAGCTGGGGGTGAAAACTTTTGAACAAAATGGAGAGCATTTTTCTTATTTTGCCTATTTTTTTTTTTTTTTTTTTTCATTTAGTACTGCCCTTCAGAGGCATGGTGAGCATTTGAACCTCCTAAGTCCCTCAGTTCTCCTTAGTGTAAAGATGGATCTAAAAATCATGCAGTTATTGTTGGAAAAGGTTAAAATACACAAATACTGAAAAACCAAAAGATTTTTCTAAAGTACATCAGGCAGTTTAACTGTTCAGGACAAACAAGAGACTCATGAACAACTATCACTGAACAAAAAACCTTGCAGCTGTGGATAATTCAGGTAAGAACGCAGTACTAAGAATCAAGGGGATGTAAACTTTTGAATAGGGTCATTTTTACAAATTCAATTATTATTTTCTCTATATGTAAACATCTTTTGTGTGAAATATCTTATTCAGGTCAGATGCATTTTATATGATCCCTCTTATTTTGGTAAAATAATTAACATTTTGCAGATTCTGAAAGGGGGATGTAAACTTTTGACCTCAACTGTAACTAAAAAGCCAATCGCCTTTTCAATACAGACACCAAATCAGATTTCTGAAGAATCATGTGACACTGAAGACTGGAGTAATGGCTGCTGTAAAATTCAGTTTCGCCACCAAAAAGATAACATATACATTTGAACATATATTAAAACAGGAAACAGGTTAATTTAAGTGTGCAGTAATGTTTCACAATTTAACATAATGTTTTACTACAATTTGAATCAAAAAATGCATTTGTGTCAGTGCACTGAACTGAAATGCAATGCATGGCTGCAGCATATAATGTGTTCTACTGTGTGGTTTCCCTCCGCTGCGAATGGAGTGGGTGGAGTTACAGTGATGCATCACTGATGCTCTGATTCTCTGCCCTTCATGCTGCATGCTACGTTACCACACACTGTTACCATGGTAACAGTGTCCTCTTTGACCTGTGGTTGTGAGGTGTATGTTAAGAGAGAGCGGTTTGGTAATATAAATGTGAGTGATTTGTGTTTCATAAGGAACAGTCATAAAACAACCCCTCCCACCCTGAACCTGCCCCTCTGATGACTCCTCTAGCTCCACCTCCTCCTGCCTGCATTGCACCAAAAGACCTGTGTCGTTTCACAGAAGATGTCTCACACACTCTCTCTCTCCTGTTTCACATTCAGAGCATGTTAAACCCCGGATAACAGCACACAGTGGAGGAACACACACTCCAGAGAGACAGAAAACAAGTGCATTTCCAGCATTAACATCACTCACATGTTTTAATTAGAAAAACGAGACACAGATTCAGTCTGAATCACAACAAATGTGTTTAAATGCTTTGAAGCATGCATGCTGAAGTGTGTGTAAATCTGTAATACATATGGAAATCAATTAGCACCATTGTACATTTCAACACATAATTGTAATTAGGGTTGTGCATCACCAGTTCCTCATGATACGATATGTATTATAATGCATATATTGTGATGCATCACAATTTCTTAGCTGTATAAAGCTTGTTGCATTATATGATTTATACTATAGCCATGGTATGTTCCACTGTACCAGGTTGGAGTGTTTTTGTAAGGTATTTTTGGAGGCAGCAGTTCCATGTCATGAAGGTACTAGCACAACATATGGAGAGAGTATTTGCGCTGCATTAGCATACATTGATTTCCACTGCATATGGTAATGTACTGTGCTGCACAATGTCAATATGAGTAAAAGTATCAAGACTAAGTAACTGCACAGACACCTCTATACAGAAAACATGACTCAGATGCTGCCTAGTGCCTGTATTGTTGGTCACAGTAGGCTGTCCAACTGCAACTGCACGTCTTTCTACTTGGACTGAATCAGTTTTTTCCCACTAAAATGCAAGATTATGCAACTAAAGTATTATAGGGTCATTCTGTGTCAACTCAACCAGGTCCCCGGCTCAAATTTTTGATTTGGCTAATATTTATTCTGAAGAAAGACAGACATGTACAGTGATGAAAGCCAAAATATTAAATATCATGGATAAATATTTATTGAGTAACCCACTATTTTGTAGAGGGATGTCAAAATGGCAATTTTCACCTGAGATTCAGAGTCAAGTTACAGGGGATTTAAAATGTCTTCCGAAAGATGGCAGCCAGCATCTTTTTTTTACACAGAGGTAGTTCTATTAGTAAAATCTGTTGACTTTAACAATCCTTGTTGCATTATGTGCCAATGGTGACCATTTTAAAAATGGAGAAACACTACTTTTCAAGTTTTTCTCCAAAGTTTGCATGCCTGTAACTCAAGAAGTATTCAAAACAATTTTAATGCCCTTTTAAATTTTGGGTCTTAACAAACTTTTCTTTTGGCATCTTTATTTTTAATGCCCTATGAGATTTGGTTCCAGAGATATTGGAATTTCAATATGGCCCCGGGAGTACATTGTTAAAATTTTCAGTAGTCAAAAACCAAATGTGGGCCAGTTTAGAAAAATACAATACTTATTTTCTTTGAAAGAGGAATGTCTGAAGAGCAAATAATGTTAAAACTAGAGATGTATCTTGTTTCTTTCTGTCAAGACAACAGCATTGAACATACCAGTCTGAGAGCCATAATTATTCTTTTTTCCAAAGTTTGTGTGCCTATAACTCAAGCAGTATTAAAGATATTGCAATACGATTTTAGATTGTAGTTGTTAATAAACTTTTCTTTTGGAATCTTAATTTTCAAGCCCCTACATCATTCAGTCCCAGAAATATGGGGATATCAATGAGGCTTCATGTCCAGATTGTTGATACTGCATGTTCAAACTCTTGCTAGCTTCAGAAGCTGTTAAAATGAACAAAATCCCATATGAATGTACTACAGAAGGCAAGGTAATGTGCCACAACAGTTTCACTCAGACAGCTTGACAGACATGTTATATGCAATTGTTTTGATAGAAGGAAACAAGATACAATTCTAATTTCAACATTATTTAAATTTCATTAAACAAAACTATTAAACATCGGTCATAATTAAAAATGCCCAATTTCAGCCGATACGTCAGCCAAACACTACTTATTTGAATAAAGTTAAACTCAACTACTCAGCTTTGTTTCGCGAACAGTGAATTTGCTTATTTTCCCATTCTCATTAAAACTAAATTACATTTAGGCGCATCCAGCCGTAAATTGCTGTCAGTACAAATCCCCTTAGTAGTACAAAACAGATAAATCAGCATATCTTATCATTTTTAATCACAAAACCACTTTCCACAGTCTTATTTATTTGTATATTATGGGTTGTTGAGCAGTTTCTTTACACACCTGCCTAACTGCTGCATTAGAACGAGTTGCATTGCACATACATATATACAACAGCTGAAGTTCTCAAGCCCTCATAAAGGAAATAACACATAAAGCAGGACTGCAAAAATTAGTCATATATGACCTCTATACAGTGTCAAATACTGGCAACCAAACTAAAGTGTCTTAGTCGAAAGTTCCACTGTAGCTGATGTGGAGGCTTTAGGATACCCTTTCTCATGTCAATGGAGGCAACTGTGTGGTCCTGAATTCCTCTTTATCAGAGCAGCAAATGCGCTTCTCTCGCTATCCCTCTTCCCAGGAATCAGGGTGAAATAAAACGGATAGGGAATTCTCTCCTGGGAGCGGGTGGAGTGAAATTATGTCAGAAAATGTTGGTTATCCATGAACAATCTGCCTTTGATACCGTTATCCCTCTCATGTCCCTTCCTCACACAGATTTCTATCAGTTCTCTCTGAGTGGACACTGCTAGCGGGCTTTTCCGGTTTTCCCATCACAGATCAAGTTAAAGTTAAAATCAGCTGCTCTGTAATTACTTTGAAGTTTGAAGCACAAAGAATATTAGGTATCTCAAACAAAACTGTGAGAATATTTCAAAGATTCAGCGCTACGAACCTGCAAAGATGCAAACTTCACTAAATCCAGTGACTAAATCTTTACTGCAAAAAATGCTTTTCTTGCTTAGATTTTTTGTCTTGTTTTTAGCCAAAATATCTAAAAATTCGTAAATCAAGAAGGATTTTCTAGACAAGTAAAAATTATTGTCTTGTTTTCAGAAAAAAGAAGTAAAAATTACGCAAAGAAACAACAAAATAATCTGCCAATGGGGTAAGCAAAATAATCTTAAAATAGAAAACCAGAAAACTTAAAGTCCCCATGAAATCAAGTTTTTTGGCTTTTAGTATGAACATGTTAGCCTTAAGGTTATCTATTTAATCTGTGCCAGTAAACGGTCTGAGTGGCAAGCTTTGACTAGCGCTCTTTTGTTCCACCTTTGCCGCATAAACATTATATCGAACATATATCAAACTCTTGTTATTGTTTATTGAGAAAATTCATATTGCGTGATTGTTATCGTTATTGGTTTGATTAAGCTAACTAATAGACTTTATTTTTTGGACGGCGGGCCTTCCTCAAACCCAGAACTAATCAAGCCATTTGTGCCAGGCTGTAATAATGTAAATTATGTGAAAAATAATGCGATTTTCAAACCACCAAGCATGAGAACATGTTATAGTACACCCCCAAAACAAAATCAAGACTTTGTAAAAGAGCACAATAGGACCCCTTTAACAATCAAAATGAACTAATTCACTAAAATGAATCAAGCTTCCAATGACTCGAGAGACTGGTGAATTTAAATTTGTGTACAAAACTGCATGCTGCCTGAGAAGGTACTACATTTCATGAGGAACAAACTTTGCAACTATATAGCATGAAGGTGTATAATATGAATTAATCCAGATGTATTATATCTGCCATGCTGTCACTGTCATGTGACTTACACAGGATTCTCTTGTGTCACTTCAGTGCCACAAGACTGTTTTAAGAACACTATTAATTTGAAAAATACGACTCATTTTTTACATGATACTCAGTTTTTTTTAACCTACTATATAGTAAGGCAGTAGGCATTTTTGGCACAGGATAACTAAGTGTGTTTGATTATTACATCAATCTACTCGGCTAAAAAGAAAACAGTACTATAAAAACAGCAATGTACAGACTACATACACACTACTAAGAAATGCTAAGTTAGTAGCAGCACTATTCTTAGTTAGTTACTTCTTAGTAATGTGTGTAATGTGCATCAGACGGTCTGCGAATAGGCCAGCAGCCAGAAGCAAGACTGTTCTCAAAAGTACAGAAGGTGAAGCCCACAGGCAGTATCATTAGTACAGCCATACAGCCCCAGTGAAAGTAAACCAGCTCAGTCTGGAGTCTTTCTCTAATGCTTTAATTCCCTTCAGATCCTCTTCGCATGCTCTATACATTTCTCCAGGGTGTACTGTCAGGGCGGGTGTGATGTGAGCGTGAGCTGGGGCCGCAGTCACACAAAGAGCCGGGGCCCCTCACCCTCAGCGGAGCAGGTGGGCCAATTAGAGTCCCCTGGGCCTCCACAGATGCTCCCAAAGACCAATATAATTGGGATCTTCACTGCTGGGTCGCTATGAATTATTAATACGCTTTATGAGGGATGCGATCGGTCGTCGTAATGATGAGACTAGCAGACATGCTCATTTAACCACAATGAACCAAGTTAAGACAAAAACAACACAACGGGACACTCTTCTAACAGATTTTGGCCCTTCTGGAAGGTTAAGGATTTACCCAGCGTGGGACGGTCATTTTTTCCACCAGATGACCAGGTGCTGGAGTGTGAATACTGAATATCATACCACAGGCTTTAGCACAAAGACTGTGTTCACGGCCCCAAACAGAGGCCCGTCAGTCCTGCATGCTTGCAAACAGTTTCAGCAGAGCTAAAATTAAATTAGTTCAAGGGGCAAAGCAAGAAGGCATTGCTGAGTTAGAGCCGACACAGCACGACCCGCGTCTCAGATCACAGAGAAAGAGAGAGCTGGACAATGATTACAGTCTCTCACTTGTCTGTCTATGAGTTGCGTGCCAAATGAACTTTGAAAAGAAGCCAGAGATATATGGACACACACACACACACACACACACACACACACAAGAAAGCGGCACCAGCTGTGTGCTAGGGTTTTGCGCTTTACTAGTGCCAAAGAAGGCTCCGAAATATAACATTTGTACAATACCAACCAGTAGTGAATGTATTTTAGGAATGTAAAAAAGCACTGCCACTGATTATAATCACTAAGACAATACACTGTGTTATATATAACATCTCATATTTTATCTGCACACCTACAGCAGACAAGAGCATGCATAGACTGAATAAAACAGCACACTTTATATTAAACGCACACTACTAAGTTATTGTGCATATTCATATTAGTCTTCTAATTTAATATGCATCAAGTCATGCAACGTTAAAACATTAGTTGTACAAGGCTTTTTATCTGTTTCCTCAAGTACCCCTTTATCAAAATATAAACATGCTCCTTATAAACTCACACTTTAGTTCAGTTCAAGTTTATTTGTATAGAACTATAGATACAAATCGTTGCAAAGCAGCTTTACAGAAATTTAACGTATCTACAATACATTTACTCGTAGCTTATGGTGTCTATGTCAAGTTGATGTACATAAGGCAGAGATAAAATCAGTTAATGATGTAATCAAACAGACGTTGAACACTATTAATAGTAATTATTATATGTTCCAATCAAACTTATAGCTAAATTTGGTAGTGTTGTATGTTGTTTTAGGGTTTTTTACATTATTCTAAATCTCATTCAGTATCTTAAACAAATAAACAAAATACAAATTCGCCAAGTAGTGCATATATTATGCTATGACTGTTGATTTTAAAATAGTATGCACATTATACAGGTTTCTGATTTTCTTTTCTTAAAAGTAACTTAAAAATAGACATATAATGGCTATTTTATTGACAGCCTTAACATTTCAGTCAAAATAAGCCAATCCTACCAAGTGCACATGATAAAAAAATTCACCTGAATGGAAAATAAACTAAACAAAAATAAAAAAAAATAAAATCTACAAAACCCCACTGATCAGTCACGAGTGCTCTGTGAAATTAGACATCCCCGTGAAACCAGTTCTGCATTTCCACGCTGCAGGAATACACCAAGTTATTCTTGGTATCAGGCAAGCATTTCCATGAGATAAGACATAGAAAGAGCTGCCAGGGTCAGAACTAGGATCTATGAATATCTGCAGAACAATGCAAGTCTTTGACTAGAGATAGTGTGCATTTTAAAAAGACATGCACGGTACAATTTATTTCATGCGCACTGCAGTAGAGATGGAGAAAAGCTGCACAGACCTGACTGTTAAATGCACAGTAAAGGTCACATATCCGGCTCCATTTGTGGCTGACCATACAGTCTAGAACTCTTAGATGAGCCATGTCATTAGTCCTGACTGCCCACCTGTGCCCCCAAGATCTTTTATCACCGGGCTCTCCGGTTGATCCCTTGGAGCCTGCTCCTGGCACAAAGGTGATGGGGGGCGCGAGGAAGTGAGAGCGACGCGCCTAAGCCCATCTGTGTGCCCAGCAGGCACTCCATCAGCTAACCACATCCTTTCCACAGCTCATTAGTGCTGGATTAATAATGCATCCGAAAACCAAAACACAAGAAATCCACCAAGACGTCTTCAACTACAATACTCCAAAGAGAGGTCTCCAAAAAAGAGGAAGGTGATGACACCAACAAGGAGGCTTGTATCCCCTCTGGTGCTCAGTATTTAAGAGTAATCAGTCTCTCCCTCTTCGCTCTACGACTCGATCACTCCATCTGTTCGTCTTCTCGCTGTGCTGAGTCAGGTAGCACTGCTGCAGCAGGCTTAACCCCTGGATGGGGGAGAGACAGGACTGCAAAAGACAAATCACATCCTGGGGAAGTTTAAATTCCCTACTGCTTTAAAGAAACACTGCAATCCTCTCACGCATTGCAGAAACAGAAGAATGAGGCTGAAATCAAAATGGGAGATTTGCATCATAGAACATGTCACGGGCTACGGCAAGTGTGTAGATGCTTTCAGGACGGAGTGTGCTGAACTGTGTACAGCATGTGCTACCCGAGGCATTAATTAATTGCCCATACTTAGGGTCAGGGATTTGAATAAACTCTAAGAGTTTTTTTAGAGATGCAAATATCCTAGAAGAAAAATAAAACTTTCAGATTTATGAAGAGAGACTGAATTCATTTCTTGGTTGGAATTGGGCCAATAAAAAAACACATAGCTTCGAACTTAAAAAACAAACAAACACTGCAACCACCTAGCAATTAGAAAATACTCAGAATACTCTAGCAATGCACTAACAACCTCTCAGAACACCCTTGCCCAGGGGTGTCTAATCTTGCACCTTGATGGCCAATGTCCTGGAAGGTTTAGCTCCAACTTGCCCCAACCCAGTTCTGGAAGTCTCCAGTAAGCAGGTGTGTTTACTTGGAGCTGAGCTAAACTCTCCAGGACAGTGGCCTTCCAGGAGCAAAACTGGACACCTTTGCCTTTAGCACATGCATCGGCATTAAGAGCAAACACCGCTCACATTTTTCTTACATTAATAAATGTACAGTAGTTACTTTATCTTGTAGGAATCTTGAAAGTATGTTGCTTCTTAGAAACACATGGTTGCCAAACGCTATAATAAAGGGCATCTACATATCTGATAGATACTGTAAACATTATATCTGTTATATCCAAAGTACTGGTATAGTAAAAAAATCTCAAGGTGAATCTGGCTGGATCTTGCAGATCTTGGCTTAGAAATGCACCAACCACAAAAGGAATCCAACTGTCAGCAGATTGGTTCTACACATGCAATTTTAATAACATCCAAATGCCAACTGTCAATCAGACAGAGAGAGTTGGCAGCCAGAACCACATCAGAGTCTGAGGCGAAATGAAGAGTGCTGAATAGATGCTGTTTAGAAGGACAGGTTCAGTGGACATGGAGAGGGTTTTTTTTTTTTTTTTTTTCAAAGAAGCTTTGGGATACTAGGTCAAACCTGAGCGAGTTAAACCAGAGCAATGCACCAGAGACCGACAACTGTGTTAGGTTATTCTTGGCTCTGCATAAGATTTATGCTGGATTGCAATAAAAGGCTGCAGCAACATGAAATTCAAAGCGTAGATGAGGAAGATTACATGAAGATGTTGAGCAGATTGATGAAGCCACACATGAAGGATCTCTGGGCAGGTCAGGGCTATATACACACTCGTGTTGTGCGGGTCAGTTGGGCCAAACTCCCAATGTGCAGGCTTGGAACACCAGGGCCTCATCCGTAGTGCTGTATAAACACATGCTGAAGAAACACATCGTTCTTGTACACTCAAAAACCATCATCTCTTGGGTATGGTGTTTCCTCTAAGCACTGCGAGAACCAACACAAACACTGAAACATACCCCAAAGTGTTGCAACCTTCTTGGAGGTGATACAACAGGCAGAGGAACAATCAAGTAAAGAAACCAAACACAGTCAACTGCAATCTCATTGTATTGCAAATCGTTGCCAGATCCGTAAAATAGATCGACCCTCACAGTTCTTTCATTAATGAACTGTGAATCCCCCCCTTTACAGTGAATGGATAAGTCCAGGGTTCACAGCCTCATATTCTGACCCATTTCAACCAGCCCAGGGGCCAATCAGATGAAATCAATACCGGTAGTGAATCTCTCGCTCTGTCACTGCACACATCAAAAGAACAAATCAATGATGGGCTTCTAAACCACCGGATTAAAAAAAAAAACATGACGTGTGAGTAGATCATTTAGGCACTGACTGATGTGAAACAAACTTATCACATGACTCAAATTCAGATGGAAAGTAATTCAGCTGATGAGATATTCCTGAGAAGACACATACTTAGAGCCTACAAACACTACTCCACACTGGATGAACTGGAGTTCGCTATACACAGATAACCAGAATACACTGCAGATAACCAGAATTTCCTAACACTAACAGTCCATCTATTACTTTGGGAAATGCTGGTTATCTGAAGTAGGTGATTGTGACATGTTTTGTTGATACTGGCACAATATTTTTGTCAAACAAAGTTCAGAATATTTCTGTCCTAACCTTAACTCCCAAGACTTTTTTCCATATTTTTGGTTCACTTTTCACCATATTTTGTCCAAAACCAGCCACTTAGGAAGAAATCTGAGAAAAAATTAGCCAATGATAAGTTGGATAAGACTCGGTGGTCCAGTCCAGAATCTTGTAATCACAATTTTTGTTTCTAGGTAGAATATTGCACCCGACTTACAGAGAATGTGCAGAAACTAGTCAATCAGACTGGAACAAGCATTTTCAACAAGCTGTTACCCTTTTGGTATCCTATATGCTCCTGATCCTACATGAACAGACTGTGGGCATGTGTTATGCAGCCAAGACTTCTCCCAACCCTAACACCAAAGCATTAGTAACCCCTAAAATTAGTTCAAGCCTCACCCCAGGCCTACTTCAAACTCTTACACTATCCTTAGAATCTAACTGGTTGATCATAATCTTGCTCCAGCAACACATACTTGGCAAAATGTACTCCAGCAACATGTACTTGGCAAAATCACAGTCAAAGTTCATTTAACCATTATGCAGTCTTGCTATGAGTTTACACTAACAGGAGAGTGAGATTTCCTACATCAATCTGAAAGTGACCACAAAAAACTGAGTCATTGAATAACTAAATAATCTGTTAAAGATACAGACAAAAACTATGTGTAAAACGTGCACATGCAAACAATTCTAATGTACAGTGACGGCTGTGGTCAGGACATGAATGCTAAAGCTATGCAGAGCATTCAAGTGCTATCAAGATTGAATTCAGCTGGCCAAATGAAAACTCATGAAAATGAAAGTGACACAGGAATGTGGCATCCATTTGCTGACAGGAAGTCTTATTGTAACAGACAGCATTCCAGATTTTGTGTAGGGAGAATAATAATGCTAACAAGAGTCTCTTAATTCATGTAGAGTGTTGGTTAAGTTACCTCTACCTAGTGAAGAGGAGGAAGAGAAAAAACTTCAAACTATTTCCTAACTAATGCACTGTAAAAATTGAATGTACTCAGTAAAAACACTTTAAGGTATACCATAATAATTACTATAATATATTAAAAGATCTCCTTAAAACAGTATAAGAAGCTGAATTTATTTATTATTTTTTATTTATTAGATACTTTTAACAATAACTATAGATTTGTAGAAAATAGAAAATAGAAAATTTCCTGATAATTTACTCACCCCCATGTCATCCAAGATCCAAGATTCTTTCTCGAGAATTTTTTCTCCATTTGGCGGTGTTCAATGGGAGCTAACAGGTTGAAGGTCCAAACTGTTGTTTCAATGCAGCTTCAAAGGGTTCTACACAATCCCAGCGGAGGAATAAGGGTCTTATCTAGCAAAACAATTGGTCATTTTCTGAATATACTACAATAATTTTTTGCACTAGCTCTCCGATTCGCATGTGCAACTTCACATCCACGTGACCTTTCCAACATGACTATGTAATGTATGAGGTCGAGCAAGATGAGCATTTGTGGTTAAAAAAGTATAAAAATTTTTTAATTTTATTAGACCTTTATTCCTCAGCTGGGATCGTGTAGAACCCTTCAAAGCTGCCTTGAACCTGCAATTTGGACCTTCAACCATTGGCTACCATTAAAGTCCACTATATGGAGAAAAATCCTGGAATGTTTTTACTCAAAAACCTAAATTTCTTTTCGACTGAAGAATGAAAGATATGAACACCTTGGAAGACATGGGGATTAGTGAATTATCAGTATTTTTATTCTGGAAGTGAACTAATCCTTTAAGATAACAAGATCTACTCTAAGAATCACAGTGTGTGTTAACAGTGTGAGGGGCATCCATGTGTTTGACCTACTGCAGATGGAGCAGGTGTCAGCATCTTAACACAGATGTGCTCTGGGCATGTGTAATATACACCCACATTGCCTCACTGAACACTATTCCCACTGAGAAACATGCTTACTCTGCCCATCCACCCAGTGTTAATGAGAAAGAGCGGCGATTTAGACTAGAGTAATTTATACCAAATCATCAGTCACCTTTCAGACTACAGACCTATACAACAAAAGTCCCTCTGGTGTCTAGCTTTTTTTTCTTTGTCTACTCATTATGACATTAAAAAATGGAGCAATTCTACAGGAAAGCACCTAATGTCAAAACACTGTGAATTTAACCTGCAGTGGTTGGGATTTTTTAGAATACAGTTGTGCTCAAAAGTTTACATACCCCTTGCAAAAATCTGCAAAATGTTAATTCTTTTAGCAAAATAAGAGGGATCATACAAAATGCATGTTATTTTTTATTTAGTACTGACCTGAATAAGATATTTTACATAAAATACATTTACATAAAGTATCATATTTTTTCATTTAGCACTGCCCTTCAGAAGCTACAGAACATACTTGCATGTTTCCAAGAAGATCTTCAAATTTCAAAAGTTCTGCTCTTAATGCTTGTTTTTTCCTTCTGGAGCATCAGTGAGTCTTTGAACCATCTGTAATAGTTGCATATGAGTCCCTCAGTTGTCCTCAGTGTGAAAAGATGGATCTCAAAATCATACAGTCATTGTTGGAAAGGGTTCAAATACACAAAAATGCTGGAAAAGCAAAGAATTTGTGAGAGCTGAAGGATTTTTCTGATTGTTCAGGACAAACAAGAGACAATCACTAAACAAAAAAACACAGCTGTGGGTCATTCAGGTAACATCACAGTATTAAGAATCAAGGGTATGTAAACTTTTGAACAGGGTCATTTTTTATAAATTCAACTATTGTTTTTTCTTGTGGACTATATGTAAATGTATTTTATGTAAAATATCTTATTCAGGTCAGTACCTAACATGCATTTTGTATGATCCCTCTTATTTTGCTAAAATAATTAACATTTTGCAGATTCAGCAAGGGGTAAACTTTTGAGCACAACTGTAGGTGTTCACAATTATCCTATTTCCAATAATACACAAAATAAACTTATCCAGATAACAAGAGCACATACAAAAGCACAAGCAATCCAAAGGCATGAGTATAACTGAATGATGATAACTGGGAATCGGATAAGTAGCAGTAGGGGAACTCTTACATGAGACAGTTCTGATGTTTCCGAAAGAAAGGCTGGAGCTCTGAGAGGTTTACAGAGAGAAATGTCCATCTCTAGAGTGATTTCAGGGCAGGAACTGGAACAATTGGTTTACAGAAATCTATTAGATTAGAGATTTCAGATCTTACTGCACTTTTCCTATATTCCTGCTGAATGAGCCAGACTGGATATGCTCTGTGCATATTGTGCTCAGCAGTGATTTTGTGGGTGTTTACGGGGTGGGTGCATCACCTAATTTGCATAACTCCTTTGAAGGTTCTAAAACAAGATGTAAGGCAAATACATCATCACATCAGTGGGTACAGACTAGTTTTAGTAAATGCACATACATTTTATGCAAAGGATCGAACAGAGCATTTGTCAAATATGTTAGAACAGAGGGCAAGCCAAAGGCAAGCACACAGAAACACATTCACACGAGAGGGAGAGACTATAGACTGAAAACAGGGGTGAATCCACAAACATGCAAACAATGACAGCCAGCATATAACGCACCCTCAGCCTGTTTTTCTAACCAGACAAGAGAAATCAATACATATGGAAGCAGAATGAGCGGGTGAAGGGCTGAAGTAGCAACTCAAAGCTCTGATCCGAGAAGGCACACAGAAACAGCCCTGTCAACACTGGACTATGGTTTGGTCCTTTGGATTCAATGAGACAACGGTCAGATTTAAAAGGAGAGTTTGTAAAGGGCGTCTCCACAATATGTACAAAGGCATGAAGCTCAATTGCTGAATGATTTAAGCAAACAACTGACAGCTAAACAGGGTTTTATTCAGTCTATAATTTGACGTACAGTATTTCTGAATGAAATTGGATTTTCAAAAAAGAGATGTAGGGCTGGAATTGATTTTATCCATCAGGAATTGACTGAATCATGAAAAGTAATTAAGAGAGTATTGGTGACGTCAGCTAAAATATAATTTTAGAGGTGGGGCAAGTTATTTTAAGGATGTAGATAGTGGTTGATTGAAATGTAATGTTTGTAATGGCCAATGGCAGGCAGCCAAATGCTGAAATATACTGTAAAAGCAAAAACAATTTAATTAAACTCACTGAGACGCTGAAATTAATCAGGCGGCATAGTTATCAGCTAATGGTAATAATCACAATATGACCAAATAATGATCGATTTATTTGGCTTTATTAAGCATGGATGCAATACATTTATCAAAAGTGACAGTAATACAGTTATAATGTTACAATAATGTCTATTTTATTTAAATAAGTGCTGTTCTTTTGAACAGCCCATCTGTTCAACATTGATAAGAAATATTTCTTGAACACCAAATCAATATTAGAATGATTTCTGAAGGATCATGTGACACTGAAGACTATAGTAATGGTTACTGAAATTCCAGCTTTGCCACTGCAGTAATAAATTGCATTTTAAAATATATTTAAATATATAAACAGTTCTGTCATGACAACTCTCTGAGGGATTGGCATGGTAATGTACATGACAATGTTAATGTATTTGGTCTTGGCGGAATAGATCTGCTACGCTGCTGCTGCTACGGCAGAGCAAGTACCGAGACTTGCTACTGCCAATACATCCACAACATGCTGCTGTAAGCATGTAAGAAACACTGCTGCTGCACATATAACATATATGCATAACCCCCATAGCATACATGAATCACCTCATAGCAGATCTATACGGGTTGAACTGGGGTAGGTAGAGGGTTTCTTAAGCATGCTGCAAACTGCTAAATCTAGCAGTAGTCATATATTTGAATGTTGAGCAGTGAGCTCATTGGCTACTAATACAGGTGAGAACCAATCGGCTGTGCCATGTGATTATGATGTCATGTTGTCAGACTGAGTTAGACCCATCGGACTGCATTCTAGACTTTCATGCCAGAACTCTGTATTTATCTTACATTGTAATGACATTTCAGAATATTACTCTTTTTACAGTAATTACTTTTTTATTTTTTGTGAGCATAAGACCCTTCTTTTTAAAAACATTAAGAAATCTTACAGACCTAAACTTCTGAACTGTCAGATTTACTCTTGAACAAAACTCAGAATTCAGAGCCTCCACAAGGTGACCTCATCTGGGGAACACCAGATATATGTGCGTGTGACAGAGAGAGAGAGAGGAGGTGTAAAAGCGAGGAGCAGCTGGGCTTTAATTACCCTCCATGGCGCTGGCGTCCTCACAGGGGGCAGGGTGACCGAGGGAGGGAGACACAAAGAGAGAGAGAGAGACAGACAGGGAGAGCCACCCTCATTAGAGAGCTAGATGGGACAAAATAACAGGCCCACCTGAGACCACCGAGCACAATAAACCCCTGGGGGCATCTAATAAGTATCAGGAGAGACCGGAGCAGGTACGGTCCTGCACCTGTCCATGCTCTACATGGAAGAACTTAAGAAAAGCTCCATGACTGAGGCACTGATGCATATTACTATACGTACCCTAATCTTTATGTGTGTCTTGGGAGTAATGTTATTGGAGTAGAACACTGGTTTAACTCATGTTAAGCAGGAAGTGGAGGACTTCAGGGTGATAATGAATTAAACAAGCTTCATCGCAG